>CM044443.1:81019502-81042945 GCA_024363595.1 Xenopus borealis | reverse complement strand
AAAAATAATACAAAAGGTGGCAACCCTAGTCCTGGCTGTGATATAGGTCCAAATGAGCAGTTCAGGCGGCACTCCAGTTACATTAAAAGAAGTTTATTGCAATGTTAGGGTAACAGCATCGCCTAAGCAATTCGGGAAACATTCCCTTAATCATAGGCATGATAGGGGAGAAATGATAAATGAGGAGGTGGAGACAATAAAGGAGGAGGGTGGCTTTTAAAAATGAATAGACAAAGAGGGACTTGAGCTGGCCATACATAGGGAGATCTGCTTGTTTGGCTTTCCTTGATCCAACGGGACATTTAAACCCGACAGTTCAACGTCTGCTCAACTTTCACCTTGAAAATTATCGGGGAACCCCCTAGGAGGGCCCTATACACTGTCCAATAAGCTGCCAATGTAATCTGTCAGCAGCTTTCTTAAGGCTCAGGCTGAAAAAAAGCATAAAGGAAAAATCTTTATGCTTGTGAAAAGGGAAAGACAATGCACCAAGGGGGTTTTTATTTTTAGCAGGACTTGGAAGAACTGTAATGCTTCTGGCGGAATTTATACAAGATTTACTTTGTGTATGGAAAGAACAAGGGGACGAGTGAGAGAGATAATGGGAGGAGGGAAATTTATGAGCACACTGTCTCAAATCCTTACATGGCATTCTCTGACACGAACAGGATCAGACTAAAAAAATAAGAAACTAAGGAGTAATTAGTGAAAAGAGGAATGGTGGAATGAAGGCAGAGGGTTAAAAAAAGGGGATGAATTAGCAACAGGCAAACAAAGGTGACATGGAAATACAGCAAATCAATGGAAAAAGGAAGAAGCTGTTTGCGGTAGGATAGAATTCTGAGTTTAGTACTATTGTGCTTCTTGTTCTTTGCAGTTCTGCCAGGTTCTAATTCTCTGATGTAGCCGCACAGACTTGGCAGGAACAGCGGAACTGTGACATCATGTTTAAAGCAGCCACAAAAAGGGGGAGTACAGGTGAGTCAGAGGTGAGCTTATGCTGGGACCAGGACCACTGACCTGCAGTTTTATTCCTTATTTCATGCTTGTGAACCAACCCGATAATCACACACTCACATGTAAAGGGTTCAACAGTTTCACCCTTCCTTCTCTGGCACATTTATAAACATGTTAGAGCAAGTTAGCACACAATAATCATGTCATACCCTCACTATTGTACACCTGTGCATTGCACAAACTTAGTAAGGATAGCCAGTCCTGCTAAAGGATTATGCAAGGATGGTAAATGCTGAAATAGAGCATTTACATTGTATTACATGCATAACATCTCATATATATATATATATATATATATAATGATCCAACAGGCACAATTAATGTATTTAACTGGAAAAATGGTTAAAATGAAGCTTTAAGAGGTGGAGATTTCAGCTAATTTTCTCCTGGTTATAATGAAAGGACTAACTAGAACAAAGGCCTTTGTTTACCATCAAATATTCTGTTTTGGTGACTCTGCACTTAGAATTAATATACTTATTCAAATCGTGCACAAAGTGTGTCAGACATGAGCTTGCCTACCATTTATGCAAACAGCACTGCATTTGGGTTTATTTAACCTTGTGCTTTTGTGCACAGGGCCAGCCTGTCAAGCTGTAAATGCTGCCAAATGCCAGAGGGGCTGCTATAAGATACCATAGAAAGTTGATATTTATTGTGCCTGCTTGGGCCTATGTATACTTGACAGAGACTAGTTTGAATCTCAGTCCAGAGCTGTTTGTGCACCTCAGATCACTTGAAGAAAGGTCTACAGATCCTAGTGCTACAGTTCCTACAGCTTTGTGCATCTTTGACTTTATCTACGGTTATTAGCAAGTATTTAAAAAACACCAGTTAATTGCCACCATATTGCAAATAAGCACCACAAGCAGCTTAAAGCTCATTCTAGTCTAGACCACGTATGGGGGCAAGAAAAGAGTCAGGCAGACGTATATTTGATTGGGAATTGGACAGATATCTTTTTGAAAAGTCTGTTGAATCTTCTTCTAGTGGGTCTGCATAAAACTCTATAATGATCCTCATGAGCAGGTCCGAACTGGGATTCAAAATTGGCCCTGTCATTCCAAGTACACAGAGGGCCAAGCAGCTCCCCACCAGCCCAAATAATATGGCCCACAGATTTCCAGTCCGGGCCTGCTCCTGAGTAACTAAATGGGGCAAAGATCCACTTTTTTGGAAATATCACCAATCTACTGGATCTTTCCCTACTGTTCTGAGGCACAGCTAAAGTGAGGTGTCCCACTCTAAATTGTATAGTACTATTGCACAGCCTTATTATTATTTATAACTTATCTTTCATATGGACTATAAGAATTTTTTTTCTAAGAGGGCAATGGATAAATAAATTAGTCTCACCATGCAGTGGTAATATGTGAATATAACTTGCTGGAATGCATCTCATCCCAATTTATAGAACATAGATCCACTGCATATCACACATGAAATCTATAGTTCTCTTCTTGAAAACTGCTGCACTTCCTGCTGCCTAATGGCTTGTTTGTTTAAACAATATAAGTTTCCATCACAAGAGTTAAAGGGAAAAATTCACATGAGGACATTGACACGGGTCAGTAATGGAACTTCTAGTTATTTAGTGAAAATGAAGGGTGAACGTCTTACAGAACTCAAGGAAGTATGCTGTAGGAAAAACACCACATTTCAAATGTTCAAAGGTTCAAGCAATTGCCTACAAATAAAGGGTACAAGCACAAAAATGCTTTGTCAGTCTAAGTGTGTTGTCTTTTTAAAAATAAAATAAATAAAAATTATTCAATTATTATTATTAAATTATTATTCATGAACAGTAGATCGCCCCTGTGTGCTCCCTACACCAAATGTGGTAGAACTACTGCCATCAGAAATCATAAATAGAATCACTGAAAAAAGGTTATCAAGAGAATAAAAATCCAATAACAATCCAAAATCGTGCATGCTTGAATGGACCAAATTAATGCAACAGTGTTACAATATGAAATCTCATTTTAATATAATCTGGTGCTGGAACATATGGTAATACAGAAGTAATTACCCCATCAAATGTAGAAAGGTTCAAAGGTGCAATGCGTTGCTCTACGCTATTGCATTGTTTTATATATAACACAGATCTGTCCACAGTTTACTCTTGGGTGGCAGCTACACAAGCAACTAGAACTGAATTAATATTCATAGCTATTCTCCACTTAACTGTCCACTGGAATCAATTTACCCATGTGGTACCATAATCCATCCTGTTACTATAGGTGAAACACATCTATTAGAATGAGGACACTGGCAGATTAATAATGTATCTAATTTTTAAAAGGAAAAAAAAAAAAGGTGTAAAAAGGTGAAATCTCTATGTACCTATGTAACTTAATTAGATGCGATCAAAGTTTGCTTCAGTGTTAAAACATTCTAACTTTCAAAAGGAACACAAGGTCTGCTTAGCTTAAATGAGTTTTCCCATGGGAAAAGCGTTAATATTCCAAGCCTAATTAATGTTGGTACAAGTATATTAATGAATGCTTCACTAATTGTAGCAGCAATTAAACCAGTTACTGACAGATGCCATATTTAAAAGAACAATATAATAGATATTTTAGATAAGCAAAGGTTCTTATCTGAACCAGAGCAAAAGTAAAAACAAATTAATGTGCCAGCATCGTGAGTGCGCTGTCACCTTGAACTAGAGATGTGTAATGCATCCCATTTAAGGTGCCAGTCCATATACCCCCCTATTTTCTCATATAAAGGTGGCCATACAGGGAGAGCAACATCACCAAATGAGCGGATATCTCCAAAATGTGCCCACCTTGAAGCCTAGGGCCCAACTATTGAATCAGAACGAAGTGTCAACGGGCAGTCGGATCACGGGATTTTTAGTCCCGTTGGAGGGCCCCATACACAGGCCAATAAGCTACCGACTCGGTCTGTCAGCAGGTTTTATCGGCCCGTGTATGGCCAACTTTATTTAGTCAAGCAAATGAACTTTAATTACACTGTAAAAAATTATTTGAATCATGTTTCCTTCTGTCTGGGAATGCACAATTATAGCAAGCAGGAAGGAGTCATTTTGTGGACATTGTTATTAAGGCAAGCCTTGCATCATCTTAAAATCTTGTTTGTGCACCAGAATGGGGGACCTGAAGGCCATCCCTATGCACTGGTTACACAATTAAATTGCAAAGAGAGAGGGGTTATGTGAGGAGTGCAGTGACATCTAGAAGTGCTGAATGGAAAGTGAAAGTAATTGCCTGCCCCACCTCTATGCCTAAAGCATAGAGGAGGGGCAGACAATATTTGATTGACAGCTGAGATTTAAAAATGAGTTTACAACAGCTATGAATGCTTACATTAAATATAAATGTATAATATTAGTGGCATGCGTTCTGTCTTGTGAGTGCTGGGGTAAGTGATGTAGTTGTGGGCAGTCTAAAGGTGGCCATACACGGGCCGATAAAAGCTGCCAACAGAGTCAACAGCTTATTGGCTCATATATGGGGCCCTCTGATGAGCTTCCCCGATCGATATCTTGCCGAAAGTCGGCGCGATGTCGATTGGACGGGACTAAAAATCCCATTGGATTGCACCACATCTCTTCGTTTATCGCAGTCCCTCAATCGGACCTCCCCTGTTTACACTTCTTTATGATCCGATTGTTAGGCCCTAGGGCCCACGATCAGATCAGCCCGATAACGCCTCAATGTGGGTATATCAGGGAAATGTCTGCTCGTTTTGCAAAATCACCAAATGAGTGGATCTCGCCGTGTATGGCCACCTTAAGATTTAAAGATACTGTATATCACTTATGCTATAACTAAAAAATAATAACCCTGCTGTTCAGGGCAGGGGCACACAAAGCTACTGGAGGAGATTAGTCGCCCAGCAACAGATCTTTGCATCTATGGCCAGCTTTAGAAACCGATCAGAAATTATTTCTGATCAGTCTGTTGCACAATTAAAAACAAATTGGCTGCCCACCGCAAAGTTAAAAAATCTGCCCCATAAATATTAATTTACAGGATATTTTCCCTGTAAGACCTACAGTGAGTTGTAGCAAGTGTAAAACTACTGATTGCTGTATCTAAGAATTAGAGTGCAATATAATATATACATATCTGTTATAATATTATCTATCAATTTCTATCAATCTCCTTAATGAGTTCCGTATCAAACATATATACATAAATACTGAATTATTCTGTATGTGGATTATTTATACACATGTGCTAGTGGTATATTCTGTGTGCTTACAGATAACAGCCATTTCAAAGTCACAAGGTATAACATAAATAAATATATTTTATCAGACTATGCAAAGTGCAGAGTTCCAAGCCGCCAGCTCTCTCTGTCAACTCAAGTGCAAACATGTGAGCTTTAAGGAATGCATTGCCTAGGCCAGTGACTCTTAATCTGTTTGTAGGTCCCAAAAATGTGTCCCAATGTTGTTTCTTGGTCCATGCAGTGGAATTTCCTTCTCCAAAAAATAATAGTAGTTATTCTGTGGTCGAAAAGCTGACCTTGAGCCTTAACCTTGATCCAATGGGTAAAAAAACGCTGGTTTAGACAGTAAAAGTAACTAGATTTTTAATGGCTCATGGCATATTCCTCACTGGCTCTTTTCAGCAACCAAATGATCACTGGTTAAAAATACCTGCGCTGAATACAAACCTGTGTCCCAGGAGCTTAAGGTTGATTTAGCAAACTGCTCCTACTTCTCTTTATAGTACAGGCTTTTTCTGGAAACCTGTTATACAGAAAGCTCCAAATTATGGTATGGCCATCTCCCATAGACCTCCTGTCATCCAAATAATCCTTATTTATATAAAAAAAAAGATATAATTAATCCTCATAGGAAGCAAAACCAGCCTAATGGGTTTATTTAATGTTGAAATGGTTTTCTAGCATACTTAAGGTATGAATATCCAAATTACAGGATGATCTGTTATCCGGAAAACCCCAGGTCCCGAGCTTTTTGGATAATAGGTCCCATACTTGTATATAATCTGACTCAGGGGTGCATTTACTAATGAATAATCAGAATGATCACCAAACACCTTTAGAAAACAATTGTGGGAATGTATTAACCAAAGTCTATGGGAAAACCAGTGGGTGGTTTTCCTACTCCAGACTTTGCTTGTGGACAATTCCTAGCATTATGTAGTGAGCCATGACTAGAAAAAATGCACAAAAAAGTCATTATCCACTCAAAAAAGGCACGTTCATAAACTAGAATTTGTGAGTCTCCACTAATTACCATGGCATTTATTTACATTATGCTGTAGTAAACCACCGAAAGCAAAGAAACCTTAAATAAGAAAATAAACTGCAATGTGCAGAGTGAAATTGTTGCCCTTATTTAATAGGCTGCTAGCCGTTAACAGAACAAGTATCTAGTATCTACTATGCATAGACTTGTAAGTGCTTGTATAGTGTCTACAGACACAACTTGCTGTACATTAACACAATGTTTTTTTCAAGAAGAAATCTTGAGAACAAAATGTGCCTATAAACAGGGCACATTTTACCTTAAAAATGTTTTCTTGCCGAAACCCAGTGTTCTATTTTCTATTTTTACTTTCTATTTTCCATGTATCACTTTGTAGTGCTGTGATTATCTCTGTTATAAGGGCTAGTCCACATGGTAAGATTCAGGGAGATTTGCTGCCTGGCAACTAATCGCCGCTTCTTTGGGGCGACTAATCTCCCTGAATTGCTTACCCGTGTCTCGCGCCCGCTAAAATGTAAAGTCGTCTGCGCCTAGTCACAGGCAGCATTGCGTTTTACTAAGTAGCTGAAAATTGCCGTGAGGAAAACGCAGCGTGGTGTGTGAAGAGGCGACTTTACATTTAAAACACGCAAGACGCGGGATAGCAATTCAGGGAGATTAGTCGCAACAATGCGCCACTTACAATTCAACACTTCTGAATGCAGAAGAGAGTGAAGCCTACTGCCCATGGTAGGGCTGAAATCAGCCAGCGTGTTTCAGCTAGCTGAATTTAGTCCCTGTGCAGCCCTAGTCTTTCTTACTAGCTGAGACTAAGATCTTTTAAACTTTAGGGCAGATTTATTAAAATAATCAGAGATCAGAGCTCAACACAGAAAAACTTGCCCACTTTCTATTGATTCGTATGGGATTATTAGAATTGGTTAATGTTAATGTTATTTAATAAATACACTTCTAAAAATCCTATAGGAAACAATAAAATCTGCGTGAGCTTTTTGGTGAGCTCTGATCTCACATTTTTATAAACTACGTTAGCCAACAATCGATCAATTTAAGGATTGACGAGTAGTCAGCACAATGATTCTCGTTCCTTTATTAAGGCGGTGCACGTTCTGCAATGGCCACTTTCCATCGGCATCAATCCAGTAGATAAAAAACTTGATAAAAAGCCGTAAGGCCTGAAACTTTGCTGTGATGCCCATGAATCACCAATAAAGTTTTCTTGGTGGTGCTGTTCGCTTTAGTTTCTACCCAACAATTGATCAATCAGAGGTGTAATGCCTTTTTGGGTAACCAACACATCTCCAAAACCAAAAATACATTGAGCTTGTCCATATTGTTTTGCACAGGTGCTCAGTTGGCATAAACCAGTTTTACAAACCGAGTTACTAAACTATACCATTGCAGTTTCCCACAGTAACCAGTCAGGTGTTTTTTACTTTTGCAACTTGCAAATAAGTACTGCACTGAAATCCATTTTTCAAAAGAGCAAACAGATTTTTTTTAATTCAGTTTTGAAATCTGACATGGGGCTAGACATATTGTCAGCTTCCCAGCTGCCCCCAGTCATATGACTTGTGCTCTGATAAACTCCAATCACTCTTTACTGCAAGTTGGAGCAGCCTAACAACAGAACAATGGGAAGGTAACCAGATAACAGCTCCCTAACACAAGATAACAGCTGCCTGGTAGATCTAAGAACAGCACTCAATAGTAAAAACCCATGTCCCATTGTGTTCCATTCAGTTACATTGAAAGGAAAAACATTAGCCTGCCAGAAAGCGGTTCCCTCCTAAAATGCTGGCACAAGTCACATGACCAGGGACAATATGTCTAGTCCCATGTCAGATTTCAAAACTGATGCACTTGAAAAAAACATGTTTTCCCATGACAGTATCCCTTTAACAATTATGTTAGTAAATTAGCTCACATTTATGTATGTGATTTCACTTCCATTCAGTATTGTCATGTGACAAAGCAGCATTACATCTCAGATCTCAAATGTATTATGGGTTACACTGGCAGGGACCAAGAACAGTTGTAGCACAGTGTAAAGCAGTTTACTTAAAGGGGTGGGTCAGCTCCCAGATTGCTGATTTCGCAAACTGGAGAATATAAAGCTAAATAATACAAAAAACATAAATGAAAACGACATTAAAACCAATTGAAATTTGTCTAGGAATATCTTTCTTTTTACATCATCCAAAAAGTTAACTCAAAGCTGGATATAGACCAACTTGCTGAAAACTAAGCCAAGGCCTATGATACCTGTGATGCAACTATTGTAAGGAATCATTTCCTTATCCTGATTTTTGTTGTTTAACACATCTAACTGCTTTCAGAAGATGTTTTATATACTGTGATTCTTATTTAACTGTGCCCTTTGAGAATGTGGAGATGGAAATGATTGCACCAATTGGCAGTGCCCTCATTTCTCTCTTTAACTAGAATAAATTGAGTTGGCTTGATGTTGATTACCATACACAGAGGTGCCAGTTTAATAGGGATCAATGAGCTGGAATTAAACAGGGCCAGCCTTTATGCATGGCTGAAGCATTCCCTCTCAGTGGGATTCTAGAACTCTGGATATGAACTGCATATCATCTGAATGTAAAAGTGTGCTGCTGGACCTGCTCACTTCAATAACAACTGTTTAAAGCTTTTATTTACCGGACAAAACAGTAGGTCCTAGCAAATCGTGATTATGGATCAAAGTGATCATGGATCTTTTAGATGCCTGGTCTTGCACTTTTAATTAGCAACATATGTCCAATTACATCACATTCACGCAGCCTGGAGCAAATACATGCAGACACAGGAAGAAAAACTGGAATAGAACTCAATAAGCAATGGGCAAGGAAGCAATGGTACCCAAAAATACAATTAAAAAGATAGTAGGGTTAGTGTTAGAAAGGTGATAGGTTATTTCTATTACCAAATAATAAATTATAAGTGTGGGAGCCAATCATGTTGCTCATGAGGAATGATTTAATGACAAAGACTCTATTGGGAAGAAAATAGAAAGGCCTGGGGAAGAACATTTCAGTGTCATTTTTATAATAAAGAAAAATTGCTGCTTTATGCTGCACCAGCTAATAACTGTTGCGCATTGAGGGGAATTGAAATGAACAATAAGGCAACAATTCAGTGTCTTTCAATTCTAATATTTTCACCCTGTCCCTCCTCCCCTAGCAGCTTGCTATTCACCACGTCCCCACTTTTCCCACAGCTAATAAAGATACAGCAGATGCAGCACACACCCAGATATATAATGATGCTACAGGGTGCCTCTCTATGGCACGCATGCTTTACAATCCAATTAGAAATGCTTAGCATGCCCTGTCCAAGTTTATAAAAACTGGCATAAACTTGTAGCAGACAAGGTCTAACAGCCCTTTATACCTCACGTCTCATTTCACCTTGAAGGACCCACACTGAGCCATCCAAACAAAGCTGTCTTTATAGCAGTCAGGGAAAACTGTCATCGGTCTTGGCCATTCTATGTCTGGTACATCAATGCTCAGAGCTGCAGAAAACTCAGTGGCAGATACATAATTCATTTAGCTATAGACGGCACAATTCCACAGCCCTCCCCAATGTGCTGTTTAATCAGAGTTGGGCGCTGCGACACCATGGAATGAGACAGGACCTAATCACAGTAATTGTAATTTTCCAGCTCTTTGTTTACACAAGCAGAAGATTTCATCAATATCAGAAGATAAAGGACAAACTGCAGAATGGAAATGGTGTCATAGACCAATCTTTGTTCCACATAATAATATGAACATATCTGTCAGATGCTTATTTGGTTGTGTTGTTATGATGGCTGTGTGGGCAGATATTTGTTCTGTGGGCATATTCTTACAGATATTTCTTTTTAAGACCAGGGCCACTTAATGGTATATCTCGGCCTGATTTTCTCTGCATTTAGTAAATCTGCTGTCCCAATACTCTTCCGCTCCTGGTCTGCCTTCCCCGGAAGCATTTTGTTCCAATCAAGTGGAGGTGGATTTCAGTGCCGTTTTAAATTTCGTGCCAAAACCCACTCGCCATTGATAAGGCAATGAGAACAACAGGGCAGTGGATCGTCTGGCCCTAGCCTAAAGAAGGAGAGCTGTAAAAATAAACCTATACAAATTAGCACAAATCTACACAATGTCTTCTTCATTTCACAACAACAGGCCTCATCTTCCAGTATCCACATTTTCCAACAGTACTGCCTAAGCTATCCCAATACAGGGTCCTCACAAGAGCATTCAATCAGGGGTTTCAATGGTCAGTCTGACCATTTCAAATATTGGTTTCCATCAGGCCAATTGGAAAAACCTTTTCTAAAGCAGATGTGGTTCAAACAACAAACAACCAAATCAGTGTCTCCAAAATTGTTGCTGCTGCTAGAAACTTTCTAAAATCTACATTGCTATTAAAGTTTGATTTTATGGTTATTGTTACTGAATTCTGGATACATTGGGCTCTAAAATGTTAGGAGCTGTTCACCTTAAAACAAGTAGTTGTTTTCAGGTAGATCACCGGAAATAACTACTTTTTTCAATGACTTTCTATTTGTGACCATTTTTCTAATATTGAAGTGTAAAGTGTAATTTTTCACCTTCTAAAGCAGCTCTGGGTGGGGGGTCACCGACCCTGTAAACTGTCTCTTATATTCGTCTCTGTTGAGCAGAACCCCTAAGTTTCATTACAGGCAGCTGTTTGAATTGATATAGTTCCTAAAAGAGATGCTGCTGAGAAATGTATCAACTAAATGTTGCAAAATTGTAACAATTTAGAGGCTGCACCCGAATTACTGAGTTGCCAGACTCAAATATCAGAGACAGAGACGTTATACTTTATACTTAGATTTTGGAAAAACAGTAAAAAATAAACAATGGAAAGTAATTGAAAAAAGTCTTTATTTCTGGGGAAAACTTTGAAAACAACTGAACTGGAAAAAGTGTTTGGAACGTAGAACACTCCCTCCAAAAAAGTAGCACCAAATTGTCTGCAGTCAACTGTAACTTCTGCATTGCCAGTCAGCTGGGCTATTTGAAAACATAGTGGCCAAAATCTTCAAATGTCCTCTGGCACACAGTGGCCATAAAATGCATTCCACGTACCATTAACCTAAAAACAGCAGTAACTGTTATTTTCGTATTTGATTTTTTTAAAGCTTAGAAGAGAACTGATAAACATTTCCAGCCCTTTCAAGGATTCATCCAGAAAGCTGAGAACACCTGTTGCTTACTACAACTTACGAAATGGGAAATGTAGTTCTCAAAGGATGGATGGCCAGTTCTGCTCCAAACTCTCATGGTCTCCTCACCAGTTCATTATTATTATTATTATTATTATTATTATTAATAATTTGCTGGTTCCTCAAACCTCAAGGATTTCTTAAACAGCAAACATTCTTGCTCAAATCGTGTAACATGGATTGTTGCTTTCATGAATGTGTGTAGGATTCAAGATTCAGTATATTTTTTTAAATTGTTTGTAAATGTTGCCTTTATTTTGCAGTAATACTGTATGAGGACTAGGCAAAAATGTATAAGAGCTGCAAAACTGGGATCTTTAAAGCCTCTTGCACAAAGTGCTTGCACCTAGTCACTCCATTGATGCAGTCAGCACCTTGCACAGCCCATGGCACATAAATGACAGGTACTAGAAAGTCCTGTAGTAAATTGGTGGTTCACCTTTATGTTAACTTTTAATATGTTATAGAATGGCCAATTCTAAGCAACTTTTCAACTGGTCCTCATTATTTATTTTTTATAGTTTTTTTTTTATTATTTGCCTTTTTCTCCTAACTCTTTCCAGTTTTCAAATGGGGATTGTTGGCACCTTCTATAAAACAAATGCTCTGTAAAGCTATAAATGTATTGTTATTGCTACTTTTTATAATTCATCTTTCCATTTAGACCTCGCCTGTTCATATTTCAGTCTCTTATTCAAATGAATGCATGGTCGCTAGGGTAATTTGGACCCTAGCAATCAGATGGCTAAAGCTGCAAACTGGAGAGCTGCTGAATTAAAAGCTAAATAACTGAAATACCACAAATAATAAAAAATGAAAACCAATGGCAAATTGTCTCAAAATATCACTCTCTACATCATACTAAAGGATACCACAAAGGTGAACAACCCCAAGTGGACCCGTCACCCCCCAAAAATATTCAAAATCATATTTTATCACATTAGTCAAGCAAAATGAACATTAATTACACTATATAAATTATTTTAATCTTGTTTCTTTCAGTCTGAGAATTCATAATTATAGCAAGCAGGCAGGAGCCATTTTGTGGACACTGTTATTAAGACAAGCCTTGTATCATCTCAGAATCTTGTTTGTGCACCAGAATGGGGGACCTGATGTCTCTCCCCATGTCCTGGCTACACAATTAAATGGTTAAGAGAACTGGGGGAATGTGTGGGGAGCAGTGACATCTAGGAAGTGCTGAATGGAAAGTGAAAGTAATTATCTGCCCCGCCTCTATGCCTAAGGCATAGAGGAGTGTCACACAATATTTGATTGACAGCTAAGATTTTTAAATGAGATTAAAACAGCTATGAATGGTTTAATAAAAATTTGAAATTGGATTTCATGTTTAATTTGAAAAGGACTTTTATTATACAGATTTTTGTGTCTGGGTGACGGGTCCACTTTAACACCTACCATAGGCAGGCAGTAAGTACAGGGCTCCCTAACACCTTTCAAGCCTTGTGGGTTCAGGTTAGTCGTTTGTCAGACTGGGGGAAGTCTCTCAAGTCTCACAACCAGAGGCACGTGCAGAAGTGGTGTACATATCGGAAAGACGTGTATGGTTTGTGTGTGGGTATCACAATGGCAACATTTTGTGTGTTCAGGTTGTGTGAGGCTTAAACTGTGGTTTAAAAATGAGGAGTGGCCCTCCATCACGTAGGCCAGAAAGATTCCAGGCACTGATGTAAATTATGTGCAAACTAGGGGCTTGATAGGCCCATGTGCAGTCCACCTTCAATTTCTCATGAATGCAGTGCTGCTAAACACTAATGAGATATATATATATATATAGATACATATATATAACTCTGAGACCAATTGAGGAAGAGCATGCCTACTGGCAGCAGCAAAGTTACATTAATAAGTAAATGAACCCTGATGTTTTGTGGATAATATAGATAGCCCTCTGTGATCCCAACCAAGCCAGTTTTGTTTGCATTAATGTTAATTATGCCATACATCTTTATAATATTACTGGTCTAACTCCAAGTTGCTGTAAGGGTATTGCCTGAAGCAGAAAATTTTAAAAATGGAAATTTCATTTGCAAAAGTTCCATATTCAATCATAATTGCCAATGCTTTCAGAAGGGTGCCTGCCAATTGCCATTATGCCTGAAGGAAAGGAAACATCCACCCTGGGCTAAATAATTATCATAATTTAACTATGTGATTAAGCAAATTGGCCTTACAATTATATGAGGTATTCGTTGCTGTGGTTTAAAAAGTAGAGATCTGTTTGAGAGTTTTCAACTCAGGCATATAGATGGTTAGTACTGCAACATGCAGTAATTCTTACAACAGGTGTCTCCAGAACTACAGGAATTAAAGTCCCTGGTTGTAATCACAGAAGCTGCCCTCACCTTGTTTCAAGACAGTGTATCACAATGCACTGTGGGACCATTGCAGGCTTTCTTGCAGAGTACACACAAAGGTAACAAGCATGGCCTGTTTAATGCCACTGTGAAATGATGTTGGTAAGAGCAAACACCCCACTGCTTCCTGGTTTCAGTGTCCTATACTAATGACATCATACAAGCATCTTTGTATCAGCAGTTTTAGGCTGCAGTTACATGCTTTCCCATGAGAGCAACTATACTGGGAATTTGGACTGTCAGCTATTTTCCTAGGTGAATATATGCAAGGTTGGTGGCTCCTTACATCAGGAAATATTGTTTTGAAGCTCGAATATATAAACCCAAGACTGTTGCAGAAGATTTCTTCCATAGGTTCCGATTGGTGTCACATTTAATAGAACATCTCTTTACTAAATGTAATCCTATCACATATCTAATTCTTTGGCATATCGCCACGTTCTGGTGGATATTTGTGTGTTGTAACTTTGCTCTTGGTAATTGTTATATCTGATAAGAAGAGATTTCACAGACTTGGCACAATATACCTGTCAGCAGTGCTATCTGTCAGAAGATGTATACATGCTTCTCTGCATGAAGCCATACATACTCTCTTGCTGCAACCACGTAACTGTGGATGAGCACTGAAAAGCAGGAATGATCCTCAGACAGTGTAATCCCCAATGTGGATTCACTAACCTCACCCAGACTCCATCTGCCTAATCTTGCCGGTTTTTTTGTCAGTCGTGTGTGTTTTTGAGAGTGAAACCTGCTTTTTGTGTCTGTAACTACAGGGTGTTTCTGTGTGACTTTAGCTATTTGTATGTTGAATGATCAATATGTTCTGTCTTACTAACGTTCATTTACTTGGGTGCAAGGTTGAGTACCATTTATTAAGCCTTGGTTGTAATATACAAACTTACTAGATGTTCTGCTCTCATACAGCCATACATTCCCTGAACAACAGCCCAGCCTTGAAGACATGTTAAAGAATGATATGCTTTACAGTCGAGCGACACAGCTATGGAAGGTATTCTGTAATGTTGGATCCTGCACCTGTCTCTTAATGACAAAGTAAGCAAAGCATATGTTTTATTAACTATAAATATACAGATCCACTAGCAAGTACATCTCGAGCAATGCTCCTCTGCTTATGAGCATGTTTAACACTAAGATTTTGTTTTCAATGCTCTCTCTCTGTGGGGAATATCCATGGGGTAGGTTTTATACTAGCTGTTATTCTAAGTTTTATTTTATACCAATTAGAATAATATAATACTATATGTGTGTGTGTTAAAGATAACCCATAAAGAGCATTACCAGTTCACTGACATCCACTGACAAGTACACTACTTGTCAGTGGATGTTTCTGGTACGTAGATTCATTTTTTTTTTTTTTGCTTATTATTTAATGTAACAAACAAGCATGGGTACATTGGGCATCTTTGTGTCTGTGGCTAATAAACCCAGGTCCAGACAATGTGTGATTGGAGCGAAAAGCTGCAGTATAGATGCAGAGAACAAGCCTTTGTTGCTGCGGAGGGGAAAGACAGACAGAGAGAGATGGAAAGAGACAAACACAGACGTGTTGTCGGACTTATCAGGGGAATTAAAGGAAGGAGTTTACCAGCCAGGGTTGATTGGATATGTTTGTCCTGACAGCTGTATATCCTGTTCTCAGCATTCTCAACTACACATATTTTATTGCGACACTACGCAAAGCAATTACATCAATAATTGATGAGTTCATTTGATTAACAATACATATTTCTGCTCAATACGTAGAGTAATTTATTATTCTGAGAAACATATTGAGAGTCGGGGACAGGGAATCCGAAATATAGTGGACGAACAGAGAAAAATGTGCCTCTAGGAGGTAGCATAGAGAGATTGCTGCTTAAATTTACTGCAGAAACTGAATTATGTTTACTCCCTAGTAATATTCAATGGTTATTAAGGCTGGCTAAAAATATATGAGCTGCAAGCTATTAAACTATAGCTAAGATAAATGCTGCTGCTAAAGAATATCTATGTTAAGGCAGCATTTGAGTCTCATCTTCACTGCACTCTGGTTATGTCCTCTAGGGGTCACTCTCCCATTAGCATGGCTATGTGCTATACTTTCCACTTTCATGCTGTCACAGTATTTTTGCCTGACATTTTTGCTATAACGTTATCTCTTATTAACTTTTTCTGGCCACATAATTTGTGAGCTCACGCATGTGATGGTGTCATGTTTTAGAAAAGGTATGTGACTTTGTAACCACTGCAAAATGTAGTAAAGGAAATCATCATTTAATGTTTGCTTCTATTTGATGATCTCTGCTGTTTACCTAATATTATGCCATCCACACAAACGGATAAAGGCATATTAGGGTGGTAGTACCACAGAAGAAAACACTGGGGTAAGGGGGGTATACTATAACTATATACACTTTAAATATTAGTACAAATTGGAATTTTATAATGCATTGCTACAATATTCATCACATACATTATAACCCCTGGCCTGAAGCTGCCCTGCGCTGCTCTACACTAGTAGGAAGTATTGGGTTGGTCAGAGTTCTGCAGCCGACAAAACCCTGTATATATTTTAAGGCAGGGATTTTCACCCTGTAGCTCTTCAGCTGTTGCTGAACTACAGCTTTCAGTATCTCCAACAGCAGAATGACTGGGTTTGTTGTTCACCTGCAGGTTGGGAGTCACAGGTTCCTGCTGTAAAGGAATTCAACCCACACAGTAGGCAAGGTGTAAAACAGTGGGCCAGGTGGTTATAACATGCATTCCATGCTGCATATTTTTTAATTCATAGAACAGCTTGAACAACAGCACTGGCTGCAGTATTATAAAGCACTGTGCTCAGATTATTCAGACAGAGAGCTTACAATCAGATGTACAAAATAAAGGTACAAAGACAAGAATTCACTCAAGGTCAAAAGAGCTGAAAAAAAGCTTGAATTAGGGTCTAGTATAATCCCGGGGGGACCTTCCCTTCACAACTCCTCACAGGCTAACACAGAATTAAGAGCTATCCAATGATAGTTCAGTGTCATCTTATCCATTACAGTTTTATTTCTGTGCATATATCATGTGAAAAATTTGTACTACTGAACATTACCTTGCAACATATTATTATACCAGCAGCGACAGTATTTCTTTAGCAAAGTTAATTCCCCTAGTTTCTCAGTCCAACTACACATACCTCAACTGCCTTCAACTACCTTTCCATAGCAGTGTTTATCACATCTCACTCATGTATCTCTGTCCTTTCATCTGACATACACTGCCCAGTGGCACCTCTAACTAGCGTTCTACATACTGATCTCCCAACCATGAATCTGTAACAGAAGCTAATAGCTCAGTCTGTAACAGCACCTTTTATCTCCACATATCTTTCCAGTCCATCTCTCCCAGTGCTTCACATGTCATTGTAATATCCACAGCCTTCTGTCTCTAATAGCCCTCAATCTTCCTTACATAATTATACTAACCCATCCCTTCACATCTCAGTGTGGTATCCCAAACCCCTGTCTGCATTCACATTTTATCGTAATATTCATGTGTGTTGCCTGCTACTCTACCTCTGCCTCACATCTGCTTGTTGCATCTAAATTCCCATTTCCCAAGATCATCACATATTTTATAGTATTCAGCCTATACCATTTTTACCAGCTCCTAAAATCAAATCACCCTAATCATTTTTGATGCTTGACACATTATATTGCCATATAGCACTTTTCCTAAGTGCATACCAAACAGAAAAGGAGTTTATTTACTAAACTGAGTTTATTTCAGAAACTGAACTTGCTAATTCTCCCAAATGATACATATTTACCCCTCTGTACTATCAGTACTATTCATAGTACTAAACTGTAACACTAAACTGTAACAAAGAAAATAAAGATTTCAGATAAAAAAATTTTTTCCTGATACACAGCAATGAAAACACTGTATTTTCCAAATACTTATATATTTTAAATTCAGTTTTTACCTTTTACATAACAAATGTGTCCATCTTCCCCTTCCAGATGTTGCTGAACTAAAACTGACATCATATTTTGTGGCTATTGGGCACTGCTGGGAGTCATAGTTCAACAAAATCTGTAAGGAGAGGCTTGATATCCCTGGTGTATAGAGTACCGACCCTTATCAGTTTTATGTACCAGCACAACAGTTCAGGCGCCTTATTCCATCCTCATAAGCAGATCTCTAGTTATCCCCGTTTATAAGCAACGTAATTATCCTACTACTGATGGCAAACCCCTTAACAAATTGCAGTGCGTAGCACGAATATCAGTCCATAAAGAGCTCAGCTGGACTGCGCTGTGGGATATGCTGGAGCCCAACTAAAATGATAAATAGCCTTTATAGTTCATGTCAGCATCTCAGTCGCTGCAGTGTGAGCCTCGTCACTTCTCCATAATGGGATCTGTCTCTTTAATCAAATAGCTTTGTTCTTCCCTTGAAAGAGTGTGGAACTAAAGTTTGCTGCAAGGTTGCAGATCAAAGCATCTTTAGGGGCCGTGGAACAGGACCCAAAATGCATTAACCTCATTCTGCTTTCTATCTAATATGTAATGCTCTCATTGAAAATTAATTTTCATACCCTCTGCCCTTGCATCAATATAAAATTCACTCCATGCCAGCACTTGCTCTGTCTATGCCCATGTGAAATTGTTTTATATGAGTGGGGAGTAGACATTGGCTGGCAGGACCTATTGTATCCTCCCTTCCCCCACTGGGGTCAGCTCACAAAGAGCTTAAATTTTGCATCCAGATTTATTTTCCAACCCACAAAGCAGCACAATAATGTGCCTCTCCATTGCCCCCATAGAAAAAGCTTTTGCTACTCATCTGCCCCTCATTCAATCCTGACACCTCTGCTTATAGCTCAGCTTCAAGCTGATAATATACTTTTCAAAATGTAGGATTTTTTTGTTTAAAGATTTAAAATTTTCTGATACAATTTAATGTATGAGCAGATCGTTTAATAACATGCAACTGTTTCTTTTTCTATCACATGTTTATATATAACAAGCTTATTAAATGTTTGAGGTTAGGGGGAATCAGAGACCTCTTTCCTTGGCAGATACTCTACACTAATGACCCTTTGCCCTATATTAATGTCTTTGTCACATCACAATGAAGCAATTACAGAGTTCAGTGTCCAACAGGTGCTATAGCATATCCCTAGAGGAACTCATTCAGCATCAGCAATGTGTGATACAATTAGCCTCCTGTATATACAAGTACTGCCATGGGGTTGGTTTATCTCTGTTACACCAATAGCAAGCTATAGAGCTGCTAAACCCTGTATGTTATACAGTAATGTCCCTCTCCTTCTATACATACAAAGTTGCAGATTTGGGAATTGCTTCCCTGATGAGGCTTCTTTAGCCCTGGGTGCTGGATCGGTGTCATTATAAGAACATCAAAGATCTTTCTGTTGTGGCTACTAGTGACTTGGCTTGTCTGGCCAGCCATGAATGAATGACATCTCTGAAGAGACTGCTGGCTGGGCAGAGATATGCCAATAGAGACAGTTCGTTAGCAGCCTCTCCTGCCAGAGGGTAAATTCATGACACAGAATGGAGCCCAGAGTCCAATATTTGGAGTGGGTGACAGCCCCCTGAAACAGAAATAACTACTAAACTAAAAAAGCACTAAGCCTTTGCTAGCCAGCACACCCCACAGTGTCCCAGCACAGCCCTATTGTGCCACTTGCAAGTGAATGTTTCCTCACCTTGGAAGACTGATGCCAACAAGACGCTGATAGTGAGAGGCCAGCACAGGCTGCAACAGTGGCCATTCCGTCTGGGAGCCATAATCCACGGGATAAGCATCAAATCCACAGTGTGGGGACACGAGAGCAACTCCTCACAGGGACTCCCCACCCCTCGTTCTTTCTTGGGGGGGGGCAAGTCAGAGCGAGGCAGAGCAGCAGATCCCCTCCAACAAGGGCAGAGCAACACGTTTGTACTCAATGATGGGATAAAAACCCCAGAGCCCAATCTCCTCAGCAACTCTCCCCCCGACACAAGGCAGCAGTCTGATCCGTGTGTAGCCAATATCAGCGGGATTTGGTGAGGGGGGTGCTGCTTTTCTAGCCCGAGTGACAAAGTCTTACATGAACACTTTATAGGAATGTCCTGGCGTGGTTTAGCGCTTTCCTCACAGAAGAGTCCCGCTCCCTCTCTTGCACAGTGCGCTGCAGTTTGTCTATGTGAGTGAGTGTGTGGCTTGGACACTTTCCACTCTTTCCCTGCCTCACTCTACTGTGTCACAGCCCTCGTCCCTGCCCGCCTGTCCCTCTGTGTCTCTTGCAGAGGCTCCCGGCTGTCCCTCCCCCTCTCTGTGAATGATGTCAGGAAATGGAAAGCAGGAGGGCAGGGCTTTGGAGCCGCGTTAACTCCTTGCCTGACTAAACTGTCGCTGTGCTGCCCCTTTTTTCTGTCCAGGCCAGCACATGTTCCGTTCCCATGCCCTGGCACCCGGCAGCAGTACAATCAAATCTCAGGTGCCCTGGGCGTGTGAGGCGTTTCAAGAGTTAACGTGCTGTTTACCCTCCCTGCGAATTTCATATTGAACAATAGGGAGAAATAGTTGCTGTGTTAAAACTTGTCCCCTCGCTGCAACTACAGACACGAATTATAGTACAATCGCTTCCCCCCGCGCCTGGATCTTCTCAGGGAACAGAGGTGGGACAGGCCGAACCGAGTACACTCCAGGGAGCACATTGTTTAATGCGCTGCTGCCTTGGCACTTCTTTTATTGATGCTTCAGCCGCGGAGGTCTCAGCTCCTGTAAATACTGCAATTCTCTGTCCCTCATTAAAAGCAAGTGCTGTACTAAACCTACGCAGAACTACAACTCCCAGTAGCCCATGGTGTGTGTCTGTGGGGGCCTGGGGGGCGGGTTGTTGCTGGCGCTGTCTATCCTTGCAGCTAATTAGTCACATGGGAGAAAAAAAAAAGGATAAAACATTTTCTCATATTTCTGCTCAGCACTATTATATGCCTTATTTTGCCATAGTCTTCTGAAAAGTGGTAAGTAGCCCTTTTAAGACCATATTTCTCTGCCTCCCATTCCCCTCTGATGCTGAATTCTAGTAGCACAGGGATTTGTAGACTATTGTTCTGAGTTTTATTGCAGGTCAAACAAAGTATTGCAGCTTTGCATTACAATTAAAGGCAGTGACGGACTGGGATACCAGGGGCCCACCCAAAAACCTTAGACCAGGGACCCAACCAAAAACCTTAGACCAAGGGCCTACCAAAAAACCTTAGACCAGGGGCCAACTCTCAGTGCTATTATCCTTCCTCTCCTCACTCCACCTCTATTTTCTTAGTCTCTTTTCTTTACATGCTATAATCTATTATTCCATCTATTTAGCCTCTTTGTTCTCATAGAAATAGGGAATGGCCATGAAATAGGCTAGAGTTTTCCTTGAATCCCGGTGGGCCAGCACTGATTAAAGGACATGTAAAATAACATGCAAAATTAAATTTTGGCTAATAAAAAATGTTTTAAGCAACTTTCCTATATAGGTTTGATTCAAACATTTTTCATTAATGTAATCACTATTGAAAGCAGTATTTTCTATCCTTTTCTGCTATCTGTCCCGGTGGTTATGAATAAGGATGAACTAAATCCCGGGCTTGGTTGGGGATTCGGATCAGATCAGAATTCAAACCGGAAATTAGCTACCGTGCATGCGCCAAAATGCCGCTCCATTAACGAAGATAAGGAGATGGTGGCTGGGAGCTCCACTGCGCTCACTCTTCTTTTCCAGTCGCTATTTCTGAAGGTAGACAAATTCAGGGTTAAGACTATGCAGGGGGAGGCAGGGACGGGGGCAGATAGGGACTTCATATCAAGGGGGGTTGAATTCTCCTTTAAGGGAGGCCACATGGGATGTAAATGTTCAGTAAGTTTGCAATTGATCCTCAGCATGCAGCTCAGATTCAAAAGCAACAGTTATGACCCATGTGCCAGCCATCTCAAGTCACTGATGATATTGAATCATCCTCTCTGAGTCCTACCCAAAGCCATGGACTCCGATGCCCAAGTGTACCAGGCCCGGCCGAAGGACAGCATGAGCGGGTGGGACCACCTTTGCTGAAGCTAGGGTGAGCCCCACCATCCCCGCCCCCTGAGGGGGTTTGGGGTCGTTTGGACTCCTCTTCACTGAAGCTAGGGGGAGTCCCGTATACCCTTGGTTCTGCCAGCTTCCCCAAGGGATTGTCATGGTCTTGGGTCCAGCCAAAGGAACTATGACACCCATCCAGGGTGCTGAAAAAAAACAAAAAAAGGTGCTGGAGTGAGCGATGCCTTGCTATTGATTGTCCTGGTAAGGCTCCAGGTGGTGGGCAGAAAAAGGAAAGGAGAAGAATGAAGATTCCCCTGCTCCAGCCAAGCAGCCAGGGATATGGAAAGTAAAGCAAGATTAAGCAAGGGCATGTGTATTATGTGAGACCCAAAAAAGTGAACCAAGCAGCCCTCTCATTCGGGATCATAGCGCATTGCTTTCATCAAGCTTCCACTTTTCGGCCTATACCAGAAGATCAAGTGTATCTGACTACACATGATCTTACTGGCCAGAAGACCAATCCACTTCCTCACATAGGGTCATACACTTGATCTTAGCCAAAAGGCAGAGAACCTCAAGTCACTGGTTGGTTACTGGCTGGTAACCAATCAGTGGAAATCAAGAGAGCTGCAAAGCAGGAAATAGTGTTCTGTTATGTTAGACATCCAGTTACTCCAGCCTTTATACATTACATTTTTGGCTAACTATCTAAGAATTTTTTTTTATTATTTTGCACAGCCTATCTATTTACCCAGTTTTTATTTTTATACTGAACAATTCCTTAAAAAGGATGTGGCTTTGGGTCACATGATTGAGGAATTTGCAATGATTTTTCAGCATGCAGTGCACGGGGATAATCACATTAATCTACCTGGCACTGTTATAGAGACATGAGCTTCACATCCCCTTCAATTGTACTTAGTTCCACACATTCACAACATATGCTCACTGGTACTTATAAGTGGCCCTGCTCTTAATGCTTCCACAATTCAATCAGTTTAAATCATACGCTTCTCTGGAGTACAAATACAGGGACTTGCTTACCTTTGCTTGGTGTGACCCGGGTGCTACCGCCCTGAGTCCATCGCTAAGAAGACCAAATCACACCATGTATCAAATAGCAGAGGTGCACTTCCTGGGTCATAGAACTGCTTCAGTCCAAAACTGGTTAAAATGCCTTTATTGTTCATATTCTAAAAAATGGATCACATCAGCTCCTGGTCTGACCCGTTTCATATCTACATACTTCATCCTGAGACCTGAGCATGCTCTAAACAAACCCACACTTTATACCTACAAGAAGTGCACAGGGACTTTTCTCATTCTTCTGTGTACTAATTTGCATATGCATAGTTAGGCTCATATACTGTTCTGCCAAATCCATCAGAAAAGATCTGAGATTTGGCTGAATCCCAGAAAAGTGGATTGGTGCATCCCTACTTATGAAGCAATGTAGCAGAAGCTAAAGGAAAACTATACCCCCAAAATGAATACATGAGCAACAGATAGTTTATATCAAATTA
>CM044443.1:80971314-81006159 GCA_024363595.1 Xenopus borealis | reverse complement strand
CTCTTTTGGCTTATATATATATATATATATATATATTTATATTGTTTATTAAATTTTCAGCTATTTACCATATAATATAAGGTGTTTTGTAATAACGCAGCTCCCAGAATTCCTCTATGGGTAAAGGGATACAAAACCAGCAGGCTTATTTAAAAAGATAAGGGCCCTTACACATGGGCGTTTGTACCTGCACTCCCTTGTGCTCCATTTTGTTCTGTTCAGCCACAGGGGAGCGCAAGCCTAGACGCACTCAATTCTTTTGAATGAGGTTGTACCCACACAGACGCGTGTAAGCGCCGAACACAGGCTGTGACGCAACATGCTGCGTCCATGTGTAAGGGCCTTAAAAGCTAAAGTACATTATGGCAAGGATGCATAAACGACCGACAGGAATGCATAATACATCTACATTTATTAATATTAGCACATGAACAGTTTCCATACACATTCACATGCAGGGAAACCCACCTTTCAGTATATTTAAAACATTTTGTCTTAGCCTTTCTAGTCTGCCTTCTTTTTATAGCATTCATATTTTTATTTAAATATTTAAGCTCTGTATTGCTTGTTCCCACCTGCATCATCTTTATTCGATGTTTCCGTATGTCTCCATGCTTTCAGTTTTCCCTGTATTCCCTTCATCCCTCTGCCATTACTTCTTAGTAAATATTGCAGTGGGTTTTAATTCACACTTTCCACTGTGCTGAGCTCTTATTAACTTGCTAAAACCTAGTCCATCAAATTATTTTATAGGTTTCTTTGGATTACCAGCTTTAGCGTCCAGTGATAAAATTCCTGGTCCCTCTTTGAAGAGTCTACTACAGTTTGGTTCCTTTAACTATTAGTTTTGTAGGTTGTAGTCTGCAATTACAATGCAATTACAATGGGACAATTAAATGTCTGCTATTTTACTCACAGGGCCCTTTGATGTCCTGACAAATTATTAGTGTTAATGTACATCATCACATAGTGCCATTTTGCCACAGGCTAAAAACGGGTGGAGGGGGGATACTATAAAATTGGGATGGGCAGTTACAGTCTTAAGGGATTATTCAGAATGCCACTGTGAAAATAAAGTGACAATTAAAAGAGCTTTTTCCTTAACGAATAAGGAAGCATGAATTTCCTCTGTCTCTCATTTTCTCAAACCACCAATCGACCTGGTGCTGTATATGTTTTGCTGCTACTAGACTCGTTTAGGTTAATGGTTTGATCTGAGATGAACAAGGAGGCAGCTTTTCATTATCCAGGGTCAGACTTAGAGACATCAGGTTTTTGGCAATGTTAGAAGTTTAGGGCCCAAAGAGCATCACTTTACATTCGCAATACAGATCATCTGCATCCAACATAGTGGTCCCTAGATACAAATATATACATTTTCCTTTCAGTAATGGAAGGATAGCAGCTAAGGACATATATGGTAAAGACACTAAGACAGTACTTCTTCCTACTCTGGAAAATCATATTACAGTACCTAAGGTACCATATAATTTACAATGCATATCATACACAAGGGTCGTGTGTGTAAACTGCAAAATCTATGAAAGGTTGACAAAATATATCCTTGTGACTAGTGTTCAGTGATGTCATCAGTTAAATGTTGTGCTTAGTGACACACAGGACACATTGCAACTTGTGTATTAGAAAAAATAGTGTACATATTTAAAAATAAAACTATATAAGAGATTATGGGAAAATAATATCTTATTAGAATATAAGAGTGCTGACAATAATATGTTAGACCTTATAAGCAGGGGTTTAACTACAGAGGAAGCAGACCCTGCGACTGCAGGGGACCCAGGATTTATAGAGGCCCCATGAGGCCTTAATTTATATACAATTTAAAAAAATATTAGTAAAACAGGTCAACTTCTAGATATTTTGGGGGCCTGAAAAATAATTTCCTGTTGCGCCCCACAAAATATATAGTTATGCCACTGCTTATATGTAACCCAGACCCAAAATACCACCCAACTGTTACCCAAAGTTAGCATAGCACAATAATAGACCCACCAACCACTGTAACATAACCCACTTTGAATAAAGTGTAGCATGAGTAACTAACAAAAAGAATAAATTAATATTTACCTTCAACTCAAAAGTGCTTGCCAGGGGCACCCCCCCCCCCAATGAGGCGAAGTGGACTCTTTTAGAAAAAATTGTAAATTTGCACCTGGGCAATAACCCATATCAACCAATCAGTAACTCGGTTTCGTCAACCGCTTGCAGGTTGAGCAATGAAAGCAAAGCGTTGATTTGTTGCTATAGGTATCTGCCAAGATGCAAATTTGCCCAGTGTTTATAAATGAGCCCCATTGCTTCAGGGGGCATTGCCCTGCACATTACCAGGGGCAGCAAAGGTGCTTCTGGTATCTTTAAGAGCTGAATAATAAACTAAAAATTAGGCTCTTCTAGTGCAGAGAGAGCAATTACATTCTAAAAAGTGGAACTGTTTCAGACTCTTTTATATGTTTATGCCCCAGTTGTTCAGTGCTACAAAATATGGTAGATGTTACTAGCTGGCAGGGGTGCAACTACAGGGAATACAAGGATTAACAATAACGTGAAGGGGCTAGTACAAGGTTGAGGCAAACAAATGATCAGAGGGCTTGATTAGTGCTGATTAAAGATTGTTGGGAGGGGTTGGGGTAGACAATCACTAGAAGGCCCAGATGAAATTCTGTTTAAGAGTCCATGAGCTTCCAGTTGAGAGTTGGCATATCATCATCAAATGATGTACTACATTTTACAGAATCTCTATTTCAAGGAATGCTGGAATTTTAGTATAGTTCACCTTTGAAATTCATCCCAAGAAAATACATTTTCTTGATATTGAGTTAGTTGTAAACAACAATTGTCTTGACTATACTGTAAAGAAAACACACAGATAAGAATGTACTTCTTCATTATAAAGTTGTCACCCATCATCCATGAAGATATCACTCCCCATTTCACAATTCTGCAGGGTACTCTGTAATAACTCAATAAAACATTGTGCGGAACATCAACTTGATGAGATGTGGTTTTGCTTTAAGGAGTGTGGCTTTCCAGGAAGCCAGAGGAAGGGTTGCTGTGACAGGCACTGCCAAGAAAAGAGATCCCAGTCTTGCCTTTACCACTACTTATAATGCAAGTACCAATATACTGAATAATTATGTGAAAGATCACTGAAAAATTATAGAAGCCGATACCAATCTGAGAAAGGCAATATCGGGTCCTCCTATGATGTGTTAAACGAGGCACTAATCTTAGGGGCCTTTTAGTTAAGAATGACCCAGTAGACTGTTACTCTAAGCAACCCAGTGGGTGGCTATGAGTGGGAAGCCTGGCTGTTTTCGCTGCTCGAGTTGTACCTCGTGTACACACGTCTCCGGGCACATAATTTCTTCACCCCCAAACAGGTAAACGCCTTCTGATTAGTCATCATATTACCTGTACCACCACCCATGTAGTCCATTTAATCACATGCCCCTGTGGGTTATCTTATGTGGGGAAAACTGACCAAACGTTGAGATTGCAGATGGATGGGCACCGCTCTGCAATAAGCACTGCATTTAGAGATGGTTTAAATAATAAACCTGTTGCAAAACATTTTCCTGAAATGGGCCACAGACTACCTACCTTTACTATTCCCTACCTAGACGAGGAGGGTACTGATCTAAAATATTATTTCAACGAAAATCCTTCTGGATACGCAAATTAAATACTCTTGCCCCTTCAAGGAGAACTAAACCCTAAAAATGAATAGGGCTAAAAATACCATTTTTTATATATTGAACTAATTGCACCAGCCTAAAGTTTCAGCTTCTCAATAGTAGCAATGATCTAGGACTTCAAACTTGTCATAGGAAAGTGTCTGTGACATCTTGGAAAGTGTCTGTGACACTCACATGCTCAGTGGGCTCTGAGCAGCTGTTGAGAAGCTAAGCTTAGGGGTCATCGCAAATTATCAAGTAGAAAATGAGGTTAGACTGTAATATAGGATGGTGGTCCATGACTGATAATTACATTTTCATGCTAGTTGCACTGGTTTCTGAGCTGCCATGTAGTAATTACCTGTATTAATTACTTATCAGCCTGATATTATGACATTTCTGTTTTATGTGTATTGTTAATGTGAGTCAGCCCCTAAGCTCAGTAACTAATAACAACACAGAGCATGGGCAGTGAATCAGCAGAAAAGAAGATGAGGAGCTACTGGGGCATTTTGGAGACACAGATATTTACTGCTAAAGAGCTGTGTTTGGCTGGTACTGAAGACCAAAACAAAATGTACAACATTTCTAGCTACTTCTTTGATTTAACTTTCCTTGTCCTTTGAGGCCTGAATGAGCATAGTTCTTTTTTATGCTTCCTGAATCAACGCTAAGTTGTGCTTACAATTTTGCTAAATATGTATGATAAAGTTTCTGCTTGTGTCCCTTTGTTTGTTTTTAACTAGTATCATTGTTTTGCATACTTGCTATAATGTATACTTTTCTGCTATCTTTGTGCAAGTTTTCTTTCCAGTCACATGATTGTGTGGGTGTGCATGATTGGGTGAGTGTTGTGTTTCTAGCTTTTAAAGGGATCCTGTTATTGGAAACAAATTTTTTTTTCCAAAATGCATCAGTTAATAGTGCTGTTCCAGAAGAATTCTACATTGAAATCCATGTCCACAGATTTTTTTATATTTCATTTTGAAATCTGACATATTGTCAATTTCCCAGCTGCCCCAAGTTATGTGACTTGTGCTCTGATAAACTTCAATCAGTCTATACTGCTGTACTGCAAGTTGGAGTGATATCACCCCCTCCCTTTCCCCCACCCAGCAGCCTAACAACAAAACAATGAGAAGGTAACCAGATAACAGCACCCTAAAGGTGGCCATAGACGCACAGATAATATCGTACGAAACGAACTTTTGTACGATATTCGGTGCGTGTATGGTGGGAAATGAGCCGACCAATATCGTCAGAAGGTTAAGATATCGGTCGGCTGGTTGATCGGGCTGGACGGAAAATTTTGATCGGATGCCTTTGAAAGCACCTTGAACATCGGCCATTGTTAGTGCTGAATCGTCAGATACAAGTAGAATTCTTTTGTTTCTACCTGTATATTTGACGATTCAGCTCTACACGTGTGTGTTGAAACGAACGATCTTTCTTGGAAAGATCTTTTCCGAGAAAGATCGTAATTGTTACGTCTATGGCCAGCTTTACACAAGATAACAGCTGCCTGGTAGATCTAAGAACAACACTAAATAGTAAAACCCATGTCCCACTGTGTACTATTCAGTTACATCGAGAAGAAAAAACAACAGCCTGCCAGAAAGCAGTTCACTCCTAAAGTGCTGGCACAAGTCACATGACCAGGGGCAGCTGGGAAATTGACAAAATGGCTAGCCCCATGACAGATTTCAAAACTGAATATAAAAAAATCTGTTTGCTCTTTTGAGAAATGGATTTCAGTGCAGAAGTCTGCTGGAGCAGCACTATTAAGTGATGTGTTTTTTAAAAAAAAAAACATCTTTTCCCACATGACAGTTTCCCTTTAAACTTGGTTGTTTTATTGTGAACATGGTCTTTATAAAGATCTTAGAGTTAGACCGAAACATTGGCTGGTTCCTTTAATTGTATTTAATGAACATGGATTTGTCACTTCTTTTGGAAAAGCCTAGGGTGCACCTTCCTTTTGAACATTATATATATATATATATATATATCAAAATGACTAGGTGCAGTCATAAAATGTAGAATAATTGAACAGTAATGTCCTCACTCTCAGGTATTAGAAAGTGAAAAAGAACTGACATTTCAGCTAGCACTCTAGCTTTTATCAGTTAGTGCTCTAGTGCTGGTCGAAACATCAGTTCTTTTTAATAAATAACTTTTTCACTTTCTAAGACCTGAGTGTGGACATTGCTGCTCGATATATATAGTTACTTCCTGAAGAGGTCTCCAGCTAAGGAGCTGAAATGTTGAAATAAACCACTGAACCTGTTAGTGTGGTTCCTTCCTTTTTTTGTACCTTTACATTCATTTATAACCAGCACCCAGGCAGTTATGATCCTTTGATTGTGTGTGCTGCAGTCCAAACAACATATATATATATATATATATATATATATATATTTATTTAATTTTGGAATAGGCCAAGTACTCCTACTCTGTAATCAACTAATGGCACATCTTTTGCCACTTATGCACCTATGAAATATATTGATGCACACTGGGACCTATGAAATATATTGATGCACACTGGGACTTAAAAAAGTAATATTTATATACATATGCTAAAACCCTAAAGTGTTAATAAACATTTTTTATTGAAGTATAGTACGCAACACTTTTTTTATTGAAGAACTATAACACTCAGCATTTATAGTGGGGTATGCACGATTCTCGATTTCCCCTTGAACAGTATTTCCATCAGTGTTTACGTTATGGGGGGCTGTGAATGGGGTTGTTTTTGCACACTCCCTATATACTAGTGGATTGAAGTGTGTACATCTTGGACAATTAGCGAGATTCAAGCCATCTTACATAAAGACATGCCTTCAAATGAACTATCCGCTGGGACGTTTAACAGTGTCCGATATGCACCTTCTTAATTCTTTATTATTTTTATATCCTTTTTTATTTATTATGTATTCTATATGTATAAAGTATTTGCATTTGCATATTGTATTTAGTTCTCCTATAGGGTAATTTGTATTTAAATTGACAAAGGTGGTTTCTATTACTACTTGTTTTCTAAACACTGTGAGGGTAGTTTCCTGTTTAGTTTGTATTGATATTAATCATTAGATGTATAAGATATGTTTTGCACAGTTAGGAAATATTGACACAGAGATTTTATGTGATGTATTCAGTACAGAGGAGTTAGGTGCGAGGAAGGGGTCCCTTTATAGGTAGCTGGTTACAGCATGAGATTCACACACGTTGAGAGCTCATGGTTCTGAGTAATATACTGTATATGATATTGAATACATATATATGCTTACATAGTGAATAGAACCATTGCCCCATATATGTAGGGTACACCCTTATCCTGACTTAGTGACATGCTAGGACCAATTAGGTTGGGTTTATACCTACCAAGGTCTTTTAAGTTGTGGAAGCGGGCCCCCACCCCATGAATAAATGATGTGAATCAGTGTAGGGGCCAATAGACCTACCAATCTACCCCAAGATGTTTTTGCTTTTTGCAACAGTATTCAACGACTTGCTGACGAATTTTATAGTGTTTAACATGATTTCCATGATGATGTCAGTTTCAATTTGTCTAGTTTCCCACCTACTCCTGTATTTAAGTGCATCTTTAGTAACTATTAGGCAACATTTTTTAGTTACATAAAAGACCTGAGAGTGCGGATCCTTTTTGCTCGTTATCTATATATATATATATATATATAGATATATATATATAGATATATATATATAGAGAGAAAGAGAGAGAGAGAAAAAGAGAGAGAGAGAGAGCACCCCCGCCTAATGGTTTTAAAAATCAGTGGTGAGCACAACTTTTCTTTGTGTGTTGTAGTTATACTGGAGCAGTGACCAGCTCCTTGTTGTAGCCCCCACCCCTTCCCAGCTATAGTCAGGTGATCCCACTGGTGTCTAATAAAAGGGCAGATTGGGAAATTTACTCTGAAAGCAGCAAGTAAGTTGCGGGTAAAACTTAGTCCCTTTGTAAAATGTATAAGCAATGGAATTCTTAATGAATCAGATGAAAATTGAGTGTAGGACTGGCCAGATATGGGATGACTTTGACATAGTTGGCCAGCTTAAATATATTGCAATATATGGACAAACAATCCCGTTGTTTGAAGGGTAGGCATTTTTCAGTAGCTGTATGCACAAAATGTCTTAATGTCTTAAATATATTGTTAATGGGTTGAGTGCAGAGGACCTCTTGTATTTGTCTATAGATATATATATATAGAGAGAGAAAGAGAGAGAGAGAGAAAGAGAGAGAGAGAGAGAGAGAGAGAATACTGAGCGCACTCCTTTCGCCAAAAATTCAAAAGCTGGGTGCCAGTCGAATAACTAAATAAGGCAATGCAGGGAGACGGCACACCAAACCAATGTTTCAGTTCCTCACAGGAACTTTCACTTCCTGACGAAAGTTCCTGTGAGGAACTGAAACGTTGGTTTAAATAAACCTCCACTTTCTCCAACAAGAAATTCTTTTGTTTTGATGCTTTGGTGTGCCGTCTCCCTGTATTGCCCTATGTATATATATACAAGCACAACCCTGCAAAAATGTAGTTAACTGCCCAGGTGCTTAAACAAAGTACTGCAATTACTGGGACTTAATTCAAAGAAAAAAGTTTTATTACAAAAAATGTAACGTTTTGAGCACAAAACGTGCTATTCCTCAGAGACAATATATATATATATATATATATATATATTTATATGCCCTGGCTAACAGAAATATCACAATATTGCAGAAGAAGCTTCGAGATGTAGAGATATCTTGAGATGCATGCATCTGGCAGATCTCTCGTCTCTCCCCACTGCTTCTGTCACATTTTTCATTTACGAATTTCTCCTCATTTGTTTGAGTGTCTGACTCTCTCTCAGGAGTCATCTCCTGGAAAAGACACTTTCTTTGGTCTGTTGAGCAATTTCTTGTTAGCTGTCTGAATTAAAAGAAAATAAGATTTACAATCTGTTACTAATGTACTTTATACTATTTTAATATAGCTCTGCCTCATATAGGCCAGCTCCTGTGGATTTGGCCAGCCATTGCACTGAATAGTTTTGCCCTTACAGAAGAATAATTCTCTTGTGCTAATATTAGGATAATCTTTGTGTTTGAGTAAAAGGCCCATATCTACTTAGTTGTGGCCAATGGTTATACTGCAAAGCTTAGCCAGCAGTGATAGAGGAAAAACTCCTGTAGATTTACATGGGACGATGTGTTTGCCAATATGGACTCAAGAACTGTGCATTCAAACCAGTTCTGGACTGGGATTCAAAATAAGCCCTGTAATTTCATGCACACAGTGGTCCAAACACCCCCTACCTGCCCAATAAATAGTAACCGTCTATGGCACCTACATGCATCCCCTCTGGCATTTGCCAGTTTGCCTGATCTATATTACATCTCATTTACAGCCTCACCTCATTCTTATACCTAAGGCTGAATTAATTAAAACTAACAAAATAAAAAATGCTACAAATTACACAGGAAAAAAAAACAAAAGAGGAATAAAGAATTACTATTTGCTGTTTGGGTAAGAGAGGCATACAACACATGTACAGTAGGAATTTGCCTGCAACCTTTCACCTCCTTCTAGAATTTGGCCTCATAATGCCACAAATTGACAGCAATTACAGCTCAATGTGTACAGGTGAAAACCATAGTAACAATTTAACACCAATAGGAGGTAATAACCACCTATAATTAAGTACTGGAGTGTACGAAACACATAAGGTAGATTGACATGGAGTCAGCATTCTAGATTTCCTTTAATATGTATTTTTGAATAAAAAAATATATTTTTATGAATTTTGAGCTACGGGACACATTTTGTTATAAGTGATCAATAGGAGGTCACACAGTGTGCTTTATTGGCATGGTTTAGCCTGGAAACATAGGGAGAACAACTTGTGACACAAGCCTTATTGGTTAATGAAATGAAACATGCAAATCTTGCTAATGGTCTAATAATCCATATCAAACAGTTATTGGTTGCTTTGAGTGATTACACCTGCTCCTTTTATATATTATTACACAATTAGAATATTACTCAAGGCTCCTTTTGCACAGAAATGAGCAAAGAGAATACTTGTTTTATTCTATAGATTTGACAAATTGCCTCATCTTTCCATCCAGCATGAAAACCCAGTTCAAAATTATCTAAAAATGTACTTTTAAATAGTTATGGTCCAGTCTTCAGATGTACTTGTCAGTCATCACCCTAGGTTATATTATTTCTTTCATAGTTTTAGGGATAGACTTACTCTTAGTCGAATTAAAAAAAAAAATTGAAATTTGACCATCAAATTTGTTTGGGGGCCATTTTCGATCAAATTCCAATCGTTGGAATCGAACAATTTGAACCATTAAAAAAAAAAAAAAAAAAAAATGTAGATTTTCCAGGACTTAGAAAAATTTTCAGGAAAGCTTCCAGGAGGTCCCCCATAGGCTACAATGGCAATTTGGCAGCTTTAAGGTGGCAAATAGTCGAATTTGATAGTCAAAGTAGCCCAAAATTACTTTGAAATTCAAATTTTATTCGAAAATTCAATTCAACTCTTAAAGGGGTTGTCCACCTTCAAACAACTAGTTGTTTTCAGATAGATCACCATAAATAACTTTTTCCAATTACTGTCTATTTTCTATTTGTAACCATTTTTTCTATTATTGAAGTGTAAAGTGTCATTTTTCACCTTCTAAAGCAGCTCTCGCTGATCCCCCCCAACTGTTCTAAACTGATACATTTAATGGATACATTTCTTATCTTGGTCCCTGCTGAGCAGAATCTCTGGGTTTCATTACAGACAACTGTTAGAATTGATACAATAGTTGCTAATACTCCAGAGATGTTGCTGTGAAATGTATCAATTAAATGTTGCAAAATTGTATCAGTTTAGAGTGCACCTGAATTACTGAGCTGCCAGACTCAAACACCAATATTCAACTTTAAACTTAGATTTTGGAAAAACAGTAAAAGATAAATAATGGAAAGTAATTGAAGAAAGTCTTTATTTCTGGGGAACAGTTTGAAAACAACTGAACAGAAAAAAGTGTTTGGAAGGTGAACAACCCCTTTAAATGTGCCCCCTAGTGTCTGAACAAGCATCAGATATTATTATGTGTGCACTTTTCTGTTGGTAGCTGGAGAATTACACAGTAATTAACGTGCAGACAAAAGATTTCAACTCCCCTTGATAAAAACTGCACCCACAGATTAAATATAACAATATAAAAAGAGCACTTGTTGGGGAGGGGGTCAAAACATGTTGTGTATAGCACACATTTAAAAGATTTCATGCAAGTAAGTTAATTTGCTTCTTCAGTGCTCTCCCTCATCCTTGTATTGTGAACATTTACCACTTCTCCTCTGAACTCCTCATTTTATTAGTTTAAAGGGATACTGTCATGGGAAAAAAAAAATCTCTCCAAATTGCATCAGTTAATAGAGCTGCTCCAGCAGAATTCTGCACTGAAATCTGACATGGGGCTAGACATATTGTCAATTTCCCAGCTGCCCCAAGTCATGTGACTTGTGCTCTGAACTTCAGTCATTCTTTACTGCTGTACTGCAAGTTGGAGTGATATCACGCCCTCCCTCTCTCACCCCCCCAGCAGCATAATAACAGAACAATGGGAAGGTAACGATATAACAGCTCCCTAACACAAGAACAGCTGCCTGGTTGATCTAAGAACAGCTCTCAATAGTAAAAACCCATGTCCCACTGCGTTCTATGCAGTTACATTGAGAAGAAAAAACAGCAGCCTGCCAGAAAGCAATTACCTCCTAAAGTGCTGGCACAAGTCACATGACCAGGTGCATCTGGGAAATTGACAAAATGTCTAGCCCCATGTCAGATTTCAAAACTGAATATAAAAAAATCTGTTTGCTCTTTTGAGAAATGGATTTCAGTGCAGAAGTCTGCTGGAGTAGCACTATTAACGGATGCATTTGGAATAAAACAGGTTGTCCCATGACAGTATCCCTTTAAGGCAGTTATCCCCAACCAGTAGCTCGCTAGCAACATGTTGCTCTCCAACCCCTTGGATGTTGCTCCCAGTGGCCTCAAAGCAGGTGTTTATTTTTGAATTACTGGCTTAGAGGCAAGTTTTGGTTGCATAAAAAACAGATGTCCTGCCAAACATTCTCTCCTGTAGGCTGCCAGTCCATATAGGGGCTACCAAAAAGCCAATCAGAGCTCTTATTTGACATCCACATGGACTTTTTCATGCTTGTGTTGCTCTCCAACTCTTTTTTAAATTTAAATGTGGCTTAAGAGCAAAAAAGGTTGGAGACCCCTGCTTTAAGGATACAATAATTGGAATCCTCTAGTAGCACATTACTAGCTACTTGAAAGTTTGTTGAGGTGATTGATTTTGATTTAATTAAAAGGTAGTTGGGACATGACTGAAATCACTAGTTAGTGTAATTGTGAATCTATAGTTCTTTGAACATTTACAGAACATCACTCAATTATACATAAAGCAATATTTATGTCATGGCTACCCAATATGAGTACATGTATGCTAGGTATCACCATAGATTAGCTTCCCTGTGAAGTAAACAGTCAAGGTGTCAGTCGTGCTGCCCCTAAAGTCCTGCTACTCTACGCCTTCCCACAATCCCAGGCCTGGATGGAATTATTATAAGCAAAGCAATATTGTTCAGTTGTTTAACTAAAAGTTACTTGCATACTACAACTGAGAAAGCATTGGTTATTGGATTTCTCTGTGTGAGCATTGTAAACCAAATGGTCCTTATAAGAAATCAGAGGAATTTGCAGAATAGTAAGTGGGATGTGGTCATGTTTAGTAGTTATATATCCTTTTCAATATTCTAGTTTAGACATTAATTTGAGAACATACATTTTAGAATGTGTTATCAAGATCATCAAATCCTGGATTTAGTTTAGAATTTAGCAGAATCCCAGGACTCTTTGCAAGATTTGAATTAAGGCTGAATCCTGAGTATTCACAAATGTATGTGAATACTATGTGACTTTAAAACATTCACTGTTCCTTAACAGAGAAAGCCATATTTATGGTCAAATGGTTATGGACATGCATTTTTGGATTTACAAGAAATAACTTTTGATCTGATCTTATTTTTCAGACATGGAAATCCAACCAAAGCATTGACTACAAAAATTTTCATTCATCCAGGTCATGATATATCTAGTATACGTAATTCTAAAACAACTGGACTTGCTGATTAATCATTGAAGACGTTTCACTACTCATCCGATTAGCTTCTTCAGTTCCAGTTGAAGCTGCTCATTCCAGTTGAACTAAAGAAACTGCTCGGATGAGTAGTGAAGCGTCTTCAATGATTAATCAGTAAATCCAGTTGTTTTAGAATTACTTATATGAGATACAACCAAAGTGTTGTTTTATGATCCTTTACTGCTTTGCACCAACATCGCATAAGCTTAAAGGCATTGTTTTATATGAAAAGCCAGAAAGAGTTACAAGAAGGCAAATAATTAAAAATCTATAAAAAAATTAAGACCAATTGAAAATTTACTTAGAATTAGCAATTCTATAACATACTAAAAGATAACTTAAAGGTGAACCACCCCTTTAAAGGAGATGGAAACCCTGTTGGCGCAAAACACCTCTCCCCTCCCCCTGTAAGCACCCCTCTCTCCTCACCCCTGGGGAAAATGCCCCTAACTTGTTACTTTCCCCTCCTTCTAGGTGCTCTCCAACGGTTATCTACTGCGCATGCGCCAGAAGACACAGATGGATCCTGGAAGAATACCACTCAGGAGAAGATGGCAGCCGTGAACTCTGCTGGGGGGACCTAGAAGGAGGGATAAGTAAGAAGGTAGGGGCATTTGCTCGGGGGGGAGTTAGGCTGGGGGGAAGAAGGAGGGGGGCCAATGGGTGGAGGGGGGAGGCATTTGGGGCCAACATGGTCTCCTTCACCTTTAAATACATATTCATTCTAGAGCCAACATTAACATTTACTGAAATCTAAGTAAAATAGTAATAAACAGACCAGCCTGAAGCCACGGGTTGGGTGGGTTATGATTTACTTCTGCCCCACTTCTGACACTTCCTTCTTTTGCCCCACATCTGGCTCTGCACATGACTTTTTATATACTCATTCAGGCTCCATCCCCTTTTGTGTTGTCACAGCAAGGCGGAAGCGGGTATATATAAAGAGGGAGTGTGCCGGTTTAGGGTGGAGGAGCAGCGGGTTAGGTTGTGGTGCAGTTGAGCTTTTATTGGCCTGCACATCACTACTGTAAACGTCTTTGAGTGCTACTCAGAATAAATAATGATGTTATGAAATAATTATGGCTAAATTCCTGCCATTGCAATTGCAACTACTGTGGAACACCGCAATCAGCCTCTCTAAGATGGCTGTCAAACCAAGAAAATCTAATCGATGGCAGTAAAGTAAATATCAAGGTTATATATAATGTGAAACCACTTTAGTTCTGTCAGGAACTTGGAACATTTACCTTCAGCAATCTCACAACATAAATTTTCATATTAGATCATTTTGTAATAATGGAGTTAGCTACAGTTAGCAACTATTCCACAGGGCTTGCTAGGTTATATGGAGGAGATAATCTGTTAGGCTAATCAACACTGTTCTTTCATACAACTGCTTTTGTGCTACAGATCCACCTACTGCCAAACAGCACTTATAACTGTTTTTAGACTATCAATCTCTCTGCATCCTCCTGCCAACATGTGTCTCTTCACCTCATTACTTAAACAGTTGCTGTGGCTCATTTCCACTCACTTTAAAGCAACAGTGGAGGCCTCACAACTTCCTCTGTTATCAGTTTCACTGTCGAGCAAATATCTGGGTCACAGACATATTTAGATACAAAGTGGGGGATTGCTGCCTACAGTCCCAGCACAGGTTGTTTCTATATCAAATAGTAATTTCAGCAATTAGGTTTCCGCCCTGGATTCCGTCAGCTTTTGGGGAATTTCCTTTAATGCCATTAATAAATAATCCAATGCGTAACTCCAACGGAACGAAACATTTCTCAAAATCGGGAGTAGCCCAGAAGATAGTAATATGCTGTACTTCCTATTTGGAGGGAATTGTAGACTGTTTTTAAAACTATATGGACATTGGGTTTTATATTTTCTGAATCATTACACTGCTTTGCTTTTTGCAAATGGGATAAGGTACTGCCAGCAATAGTAATTGTCTTTTTTCATGGTGGACCATTAAAACAAAATAGAAAGCCTCCAAAGCAATGCACCCATTTGACAGTGCTCTATTTTCTGTGGGTTAGTGATTAGAGATTGCATATCTATCTTTCAATATATTAGGCTTGCAAGCTGTATGTGGGCTCTAATATATATTCCCCTAAAGCTTGCTATACAGAGACAGATAAATGCTGCTGAGGTGCTGCCTTGCTGCCAGATCTAGTCAGCAGTTTATTTTAATATATAATAATAGTTGAGAATTAAATGAGGAAAAACAAGCATAAGTAAACCTTTTACCAGTTGAAATGGAAGGAATATTTCAATATTGATGGGCCAAGGGATAGGTAAGGAACTTTTGAGGTGGAGTAGATCATTTGGACCTATTTTGGCAAATGGAGGCATGCTGGATCTACTAACGTACCTAAAGGACTGAATTCTATCTTTAAACAAATTTGTATGCATCTCCTTTCATTGGCCCAGTGATAGTTTGTATAATATTTGGGTTTCTTTACTTAGTTTTACTTTTCTGTAGCATTTGCCTACAGTATGGATTACGCTTTGTTTTTATTTCTGAATTGTATGGCAATGGCCCTGTAATGTGCATTGTTATGCAGTTTAATTAACTGCAATATAATAATACTAGAGGGAGTAGGTTTTATGATAATTTTCCCTTTGTGTACCTCATTTGTATGACAGTTCCTAACTGCTTATGATTATGTGCCAAAACCATCAAATGGTTTTTATTTAAAAAAAAATATAGTTTATACTTTTTAAATGAAACTGCAGATCAAGTGATGGTCTGTTGGAGAAGGCATCTTTCATCTATTAACTTGCCCACATGAAGCTGTTTGTGACATAAACCCTGCAACTACTGTCTGCCTTGACACAAATATTAATTCCAGGACTCTCTGTGCCTGATGTGTGTAGGTTTTGGAGAACTCAACCAACATGTTGTACAGCCATGAGGGTGTTAGGTACTAATCCTAGAAGACCTTCACCTGCCACCTGTCTTACACAAAACCTAGAAGAAATCCAGTAGAAATAAGTGATATGCAAAAAGTTTGGGGGGAGTGGCTAGACATACCACCTCCTCCTAGTGATATCACTAAATAATTTGAAAATCAATCCAAAGTCCTTTCACACAATCAGTTTTGTATGTCTTATTAGTGTTCATATACCTTTTTAGGTATATCAAAAAAGGTGAAGTGCATACTCAATTAACTGATCTGATCTTTATTACCTGAGATGCTTTCATGACCAATTCTGCAGTTTCTTTCTGAGACCCATATTCTTCTGTAGATCACCTAGTCAGCACTGATAACGTTAAGTTAGTAAAATCTGTGTCTGATGTGCCTGATGGTCTTTGATTTTGAGCTTTATATCCATAGCAGGCCCGGACTGGCAATCTGTGGGTTCTGCCAAATGCCATAGGGGCTGTTATAATATGCCATAGAAATTCAGTATTTAGCGGGCTGGTGGGGGCTGTTTGGGACTCTGTGTGGGCTGATTTGGCCGCTGGGTACCCAAAATGCCAGGGCCTATTTTGACTCTCAGTCCAGGCCTGATCCATAGTAAAAAGATAGTAGGACTTTTTCAACAACCATAGGTATGCATGGCCACAGTGCATTCACACTCCCTGTGCTCCCTGCTAATTTATTATTTGTTCATGTCATAAGTGAGTCTGATAAATTGATTTGTAAACTTGCATGGGTCCAAGTGAATAGCTGGGAGAGTCACTCTGAGTCTACTTGGCATTGCATCATACATGACAAGAATATGCCTTTTAAAATGAGTTTTTACGCTGCTTTAATACCATTTTCACAAAAACCTTGTAAGAATCAATTATCTGGTCTACATCCTGCACCCAAGCTGTACAGGAGAGATGAGGCACTGTAGGCTAGCAACCAATCAACAGCTAGACAGACCTTACAGAGAATTGCTTTTCCTTGTTTATCTTTATATCTGTGAATGAAATGAAGCAAATGCAAATTGTAAACTAGTATGTTTAAGATGTAATAGACTGTTGGTAGCGTAGTACCTTAAAAACATTTGTACCCTCAGGAAGTCCATTAAAAGACATCATTAATTAATTTTGATCACAACTGGAGCACCAGATTGCCTTATAATAACACCCACTCTGCATGCCTCTAATCTAATCTGCTCTAATCTATCGCTAAATTCAACAGCGCTTGGGGGATGTCTTCCAGACTCTATAAATGTGGTCTTTGACAGATGGCACACATATATTCTATGTGGTTATCACTAATGATTTGGGCATTATACTATTAAGGTTATATTTTGCTATAGCAATAAGCTACATTTTTCATTTCATTTTTAAATGTAATAGCAATAGCAATATTTGCCTTTCCTTTGCACTGGCAGTTGACTGCTACAACAACGAAGCAGTAGCAAACAGTTGACTTTTGCTACATTGTGTATGCGGTCAGAACCAGGAATGCAGAAAAGGACAGACAGATATTGATTTCATTTGTAGTTTCCATTACAAAAGTTAGCAAAATTTGATATTTGGTTTTACATCCACTTTAAAGAATCTCTTTGGGAGATCTCATTCGCTCATTTGGTTTTAATTATCATCTGTATGCTGATGATACCCAAATATATTTATCCACCCCTTCATTAACAGCTGAAACAGAGGCTCAAATCTCTAACTGCCTCCTAGCAATCTCCAACTGGATGAACCAGCGCCACCTCAAACTCAACCTAACAAAAACTGAACTAATCATCTTTCCACCTAAGCCTTGCCTACTCCCCGTTTTACTATCTCTATTGATGGCATGCTCGTTGACTCGGTCAATTCAGCACGCTGTCTAGGGGTGATATTTTACTCCTCTCTCTCCTTCTCTGAACATATTAATGCCACTGTCAAAACCTGTCACTTTTTCTTACGTAATATTGCAAAAATACATCCCTTCCTTTCACCTGCTACAGCCAAGACACTCATGCATGCTCTCATCCTATCCCGCCTAGATTACTGTAACCTCCTACTAACAGGCCTGCCTAACTCCCATCTCTCCCCTCTACAGTCTGTATTAAATTCTGCTGCCAGAATTATCCTCCTCTCATCCAAAAGGGTACAGGCCCCTCCCCTGTTGAAGTCATTATCATGGCTTCCTATAAAACAAAGAATAACTTACAAACTTCTCCTCGTAGCCTTCAAAGCCCTTCATTCCTTTACACCTAACTACATCTCATCTCTTGTTTCTCTATATGTTCCTGGCCGAAACCTCCGCTCCTCTCAGACTAACCGCTTGATTGTACCCCCCACTTCTACTGCTGTTTCCCGTGTCAAACCCTTCTCTCTTGCAGCTCCTTATATTTGGAATGCCATTCCTGCATCTCTCCAGAGAGAATCCTCCCTCAATGTTTTTAAAACAAAACTCAGAGACTACCTCTGGGAGCACCTGGATAACACCTGAACTGGCACTTGTACGACAGTTTCACCCACTGTAAAAAGCACTTTATTACCCCTCCAAATTGTGTCCGTAAGTTACCCTCCCATTTAGACTGTAAGCCCCAAGGGGTAGGGTCCTCCATCATCTTGTCTCCTCAACACTGTGTAATTATATTTTATATTTATGCAAACTGTATTTATAATAATGCACTTATTGTTACTTATTAATGCAGTGATCCCTTGTTTGTTACTAATTTATTGTTGCTGTACAGTGCTTTGCCCTCAAGGAGCGCTATACAAATAAAAATATACATACATACATACATACAATTAAGCAACATGAATAATTGGCTTTGTTAATGCTAGAAAATTGCGAAGAGGTTCAGCTTGCCATTCTGGAAATGTAATTACTGTATATTATTATATAATTTGAATTACTTGTTTGGATTTGCGCAATGATTTATGTAAAGGTAACATATTGTTCCAAGTATAAACATACATTATTTTAAAGATATTACCAAGCACATTTTGTATTCATCCTCATGTTTGAACTGGAGAATCAATTTCAGATATTTTCAAATTTATTTTGTCAACTAAAATGATATTTTGTAAAAGAAAAAAAAAGCTTTTTGACATTGGCTTCCAGTAATGTAATGCAGAAATGCTAGATTATGAGAAAGTTGACCAATCTAGACATGCAGACATGTCTAGGGCTAAAACACTGGCCGGAGACATTAGAAATTCTTCTCCAATCACTGTCTGCTACTTTGGAACTTAATCAAATAACATCTCTTCCTGCGCCCCAATCATGGAAAATAAGATTCTATGGTGTACCGGGAAGTAACTAAATGTACCTGAAACATTTTCTGTGTAGTGATGCATAAAAGATAAGGCTATTATTAGGCCATTTGCAAAAGCTGCAGTGCTTGTGATTAGCTTAAACCTCATTTGATATTGTGTACATTGTTAATATCACATAAATAATATAGTACAGATGTGCTTAATGTCTGCATTGTGATATACTTAATGGAAACACACTCCTTTTTTATTGTAGGCTGTAAATATTATCCTCAGCAATCTTTCATCAATAATTTCTGTTACTCAGGTTTACACAGCAGGATAAAACAGCTTAAAGTTTGGGATTTGTGATCCTTAAGGAAAGAAGGGGTTATATTATTTCAAAGGATGTCAAGCCGTGTTTTAAATCTAAGGATGCCAGGGAGTTTAAGAAATCACATGGTCAAGTTACTAAATGTTACTATAAAAGATCTAAAAGGCTCATTCCAGCAATAGTTTAGGGAATGGCAAGTTGGTGATCCTATACTTTGCATTATCCATGGATTCTTTTCAGTGTCTCTTTTCAATTGTGGAAGGACATAAAAGACAATTATAATTGTGCTCCTGCCTGGATGTTAGTTCCCTTTATCATTTACCGTCTCCATTTGCTTTGTACCCTGATTCATGCTGAATTAATCAACACAATAGTCCTAAATCACCCAAAGACATGAAAGAACACATAGAGCAGAAGGAATAATGGGGAAGTGCAAGTAAAAAGGCAGGCGGCTTACAATTTACCTGGAAGATGACAGGATGGGATGCCAAAAAACTGTGTATACATCAGCCAAGTAGCACAATAGATGTCACATGGTTGTATTTTATGAAGGAAAATATCTTTCTCTAGGTAGTTGTTGTATTCTGCCCCCCCACCCCACCAATCCTCATTGCACCTGTACAACAAACCTTTAACAAGAGGAAAGTTATCACAATGTTATTGTAGAAATGTAAAGGTTTTTATAATATATAGGAAGTCATTACATTAGGCCTAAGAAAAGTTTTCAAAGCCAAAAAGTAAGTGTAAGTCAACCTTATTGATTTAGGGTAGACATGGTTAACTTTACAAACAATAGCTAATGAAATAGCATGCAATGGCCTATTATCCCCACTTTATTTATTGCTTGATTTCACATACACAGTTCTCTTTCTCAATAATAAAACTCCAACAGAATGAAATGCAGAACAAATCAACAGATTTATTGCTGGAGGGTTTCTCTAGGTCATCTCTAAACTGAAGCCCACAGTACACAGTATAACCACTACATAGTATTGGCCAGTGCTACAGTACATATCCTAACATATACATTCTACAGGTACTCCATCACCTGGTCATGAATACCATGTGCTCCAGTCCTCCTCAGCCATTAGGCCTGATTGATTAGGACTGTTCAATAGCACCCCTTATGGGTGCAACCAGCCAATACCTCCATTATGTAATGTTAGAGCCACTGATTGTTTACTAGTTAATTTTATCTTCACTCTTGCTCCTACTGAGCTGTTACAGGAATAGCAATACTCTAAGGTAATTGTTCTGTTTTGGGCTTTTTTACTCTCCTCTTTACTAAGATCTGTTGCAACAGGCTCCCAGCACCACACACCTCACCTTAGTGGTTCCAAAGAGGCCAACCTCATCTTCTCTTACTCTTCTTGTAATTCAGAGAAAGCCACATGTAGCCTACCAGGCCTAAGACAACACCATTTGGAAGAGGATCCACCTGGGGATCCAGCCTTTTCAAGGACAATTGGGCTTCTTTGTTTGACATTTTTATATTGTCCAGCCCTTCAGTCATATGATTTGACAAAAGTTGGCCGGTTACATTTAAAAAGTTGAACATCACTAATCTACAGTACACCTACACCAGGGTTGTCCAAACTTTTTGCATTAAGGGTCAGATTTGGTGAGGTGAAAATGAGTGGGGGCCGACCATTCAGGGCTGAACTCCACGGATGATTTGCGCGCGATCCAACGTGATGAGCAAAAACGCATGCATCTGTGGAGTTCAGCTCTTAGCCTGACATTCTTTGAAGCACTATTATTTAATTGGCATGCTGCTGCTATGTGGGGCTATGGAGGGTACAATATATTTGCCCTTATCACCACAAGTGTTGCCCTCATTCATAATTAATGAGGAAAAACAATACTGAAGGCAAATTAATATATCTGAAGCACTGGAATCTAGGTTGAGAAAAATACAGTTTTAATCTGGCATTTTATCTAAAACTAAAGAAAAAAAATTGGCAAAATGTTATGCAAAATGTCCCCTTTTTATTATTATTATTATTATTATTATTATTATATTATTATTGCTAACTGGGCAATGGGCAGAGTTCCCCTTCCATCTGTATCCTTTGTGACATGATGTTTCCCCGGGAACCAAGCATTTCAAGGGCTGCATTCATATCCATCCTGGGCAGCAGTTTGGACGCCCCTGACACCATTCACACCAGAGAAAAGTACATTTGCAACACTCAGCCTTCCTCTTATAGTATAATGTAATAAAGTAACTGGTCAAACCAGTTCCTTTTTATTTAACCAAGACTCAGTAAAACATGAGTCACAAGTCATAATCACTGTGTAAAGAGTCTGCCTGTGGGGAAGCACTATATATTCAAATGCACATCCTTTAGTACAATCTAATCTTGTCTCAGAGGAATGGGAAGGGAACATTTTTTAAGATGGCAGTGAAAAATTGGCAGATCCAGCATCAAAATCACAATAGGTACAAAAGGTACTTTAGAAAACCATGAAGAAACTGGATCCTTGTTTTGGTTGTGCATTTTTACCAAAAGAGACACCCAAAGAGATTTAGATTTGGTTATGTGCATCTATTTACATAATTCATAACTTCAATATCCACATACTACTATCATGATACAGCATTTGATTCATTGTTAACAGTCATCTAGTTGTGGTTTAGTTTTGTTAGACATTTATGGGGTTTAACACAGATTTGCGACTTTGTAGGCTTCTCCTTTGTGTCCAGACAGCATAGATGGTGGGGCTTTCTCCTGTGTGGACGCTTTATCTCCAATATACTTTAATTTAAAAATGTCTACCATTTTTATGATAAACCTGTATGCAGTGAAATTCCCCCTTCATTTTACTTGCTCTGACAGCTGCAGATAGGAAACATCAGACGGCCCCAAACTGCTCTGCAGGGAAACAATCTTATTTTCAAACAGCAGGGGGGCGCACCCCACTTTACTTCCCAGAACTCAAGTAGATTTGTTTGTTTCCCTGTCAAGCAGCCGGCGACTGTGTGTAGATTTGTATCCACAGACCCAGTACAGTCTGCATATACTGGTTATAAATCAGTCTTACTGTATCAGCTTCTATATTAGATATATCAGATATTATTTGACTTGTGCTGTTTTGATCATTTATGACGATTCCTAAACTTAACCTCCCAACTGAAGGCTAGACCACACTGAACTTGTGCAGAGTCTTGATACTGCAAAGATATTTAACAAAGTTACAAGTTGACAGCCCCCTGCGCCAACTTTGAAAGCATAAATCATTTGTGCTGGTATAATCAGTTAGTGTTTATATTTAGTATACAAAATACAGCATTTCTAACATTATTCTATTTAAGACTTAAGTTGCCCTTTAAGGAAAGTAGTACATACACATATTCAAAGGGCAATTTCATTTACAGGGCAAATAATGTAGTAGAGCTAAAAGTATCCCTTTACCCTTATGTACCCTTTGGTATTGTGACTGCCAGTATTCTTTGGTAGAGAACAGTGGTAGCCAAAACACCCCTTTCCACCTGTTATTGCTGCAAATGCTACTCCATATTTTCCATCTTAGGGTTTGTTATAGACCTTATACATTAAATGCACTGTATGTATTGTATATAGTTTGGGTATGAATATTTGTTTTATTTAACAGCCAGTCCAGACAGGCAGTACAGCAGGACAGTGTTTATGAAATAGCTATCTTTACTGTAGAAAATCTATTTTTGTTTAACTTTATAGAACAAATTGCATTTTAGCAGCAGAGTTTTCTAAAGAGCACCAGAGCTGAATTTACATGTAAAATAATCTAAAAGCCGGTTAGTGTACAATTGTTTTATACCTGAACCAGCCAGTTTTGTATAAACAAAGGTCATATGTCATTCATGGCTGTCTACACACCCACAAGGTGATATTTTGAGACAAAAATGAGCTGCATATCCATCTGTTTCAACATTTAGTTTATACTGATAAAAACACACTCAAGCATATAAAGCAGTTGCCAATTTCCTTGAAGGGTTAACAGGTAATTTATGGTGCCAGAAGAGCAATTGAATACTTTGGATCAATGCATAGCAGTGTGCAATAATTATCTCCAAAGGCCTTGTTTTTTGTTTCCAAAAAAAAAGGCAATATGAAATCTAACCTTGTATTCAAAGTGATTGTAATTTGGCAGTGAGCCTTTTACAGGGATGTGATTTCCTAACTTCATAGTCCTCACTGTGGGCTTACCCTGCAACCAACTAAAAAGGAGGGGGTTTAGTGGAAAAGTGGCGGTGTGCAGCAGATTGTTGGCTGGCTGGACCAAATATTGGTCCTTGGTCAGAAGCTGCACAAGCCAAATTGCATGGTTCTGTTTCAACTTGATCTGCAGTGATTCGGCCTTCCTAAGGGGCTGTAGCACATACTAGAAACCTACCCTCTCTCTTTTACGAAAAAACTCTTTGACAAACTGACTATAGCTAGACTACTTATTAATAGAAAATGGAAAACCTTACCCAGCAAGAAGGACTGATTCCAATTAAGCCTATGAGTGTATGGTAGTCACTGGCAGCACATCGTTAACCCACAGGAGATAAGATCATGGATAGAATGAAACATAACCTCTCAAACAACTCACCAACCATTAACACCTTGTTACCAAAGGATGCAAATGAAAATGGAGTTTAAACCACTTCGAGTACCAAATCCACTTACCTCACACTCCTAATTTAATTTCATTTAATCTATTTTTAAAGTTTAAAAAAGAGAAGATAATCACTCTGCTCGGCAGTTTTTCTGAGTCCACATAGCTCACACTGTTACCGGCTTATATACTAAAGCTCATCAAATTAAAACCACTCAATCTTAGACTGTATGATACTGGAACCTTACACTAATAGCATCTTTTGGTGCTTTCTACATGTTCTTCTATACTCCCCTTTACTTTTACCCACCTTAATCTAAGGTTCTCATTGTGGCATGGGGAGAGAGTGGTATTCACGAGCCATTGTGTTTCCTCTGTGGATACATTTAGCTTTCGTTTATGAACACAATGGGCAGATTTGCAGCTAGGCAATAACACATATCAAACAGTCAGTAAGCTACAAGTAGAACAATGAATGCAAAGATTTGATTGGTTGCCTTGGGCCAGAGTGAGGGGAATTTTTTCAGGTGATTCAGTAGATGTATAACATGATTAGAGAGCACACTGTGCAAGGATAACCCTCTAAATAGTGCCACTGTTGCATGTTTCTGTTGCACAAACTCTAAAATACACCTTGCCTTGCTAAACTCACATGGATTTGAGCATAGCACCAACACTTTTTTACAGCAGCCGTAGCACCCGTTATAAACGATTCCCTTTGTGCCTTCTCTTTTTATGATTGTTGCAACATGCACCAACCAGACAGGTAATAGTTCATTTCAAAACAATGCATCCTTTTGTTTTACAGGGCATGTTGCAACAGTCTGCACACCCATTGAAACAATGACCACGGTGCAGAAAAACTTGTTTTCTCTGGTCTATTAAAATGGGGTACAGAAAACTCAGTATCTGTTTTCATCTATTACAGAAACCTCTACATGTATGAGCCTAGCATCAGCATAAAATATTATATCACAGACTGTATAATATTAGGTCAAACAGTTTAAATGGCAATCCCTTAAAATAGATTAAACATTTTCAGAAGCTCATGTAATACTATTAGAATGAGGCTGCCAAGAAATCCACTGCAAGGCATTTTTTTCCCTCCTACTTGGTAATAAAGGTAATATAGAATTAGTTTGCAAATGTATGAAGCAAAAATGTTACTGACATCGTGAATAGGCAAAAAGATTTACTTAGTTGCCTTTGGTGACAATTTTGAGCATTTCAAAATCCCACAGTGCCCCGTAGGAAGACTCAAACAACAGATATGAAGTACCGTAGAAGAAAGTTATATTTGCCAAGACGTGATTTAATAAAGGCTTGAATGAGAGCCTTGGGGGCAGCTACTGTGATGGCATCTACTGTGATGATCTAGTACAGTGGTTCTCAACCTAATGCCATGACCCTTTACTACAGTTCCTCATGTTGTGGTGACCCCCAACCATAAAATAATTTTCATTACTACTACATAACTGTAATTTTGCTACTGTTATAAATATCAAGGAGTCTGGCAGAAGAAAAAAAAGCAAAAATCGATCAGAGGAAGCCCATCAGGAGACGTTGCATTCAGTCTTCAGCTCCCTCTACTCGGCTTGGAGTACTCTCTCTTATTACCCGGAAGCAGCTGATGGCACTGCATGCTCCCAGAATTGTCAGCCACTGTGCATTCCCTTAATAACAAATGGCCGCTGCAACACTATTCTTTAACCCACCCTGTCTTAACAATTGTTTTGTAGTTTGGACACCCCTTAGGTGACTCCTGTAAAAGGGTAGTTCGACCCCCAAAGGGGTCCCGACCCCCAGGTTGAGAACCGCTGATCTAGTATAATGATAGTAGCTATTAGGTCCCCATATCATGTCATAATTAGTGCAATTCCTTGCTGTCAGGACTTCCACTCCAGGCCTGGACTGGCAATCTGTGAGTTCTGACAAATGCCAGATGGGCTGCTATAAGATGCCATAGAAAGTCAGTATTTAGTGGGCTGGTGGGGGCTGTTTGAGCCTCTGTGTGGGCTGATTGGGCCTCTGTGTTCCTGAAATGCCAGGGCCTATTTTAATTCTCAGTCCGGAGCTGTTCTACTCTATATGATATCTATATAATAGTCAATTATTATTGCTGCATCTGCATAGTTTATTGCCCCTCTAAAGGTACCCCACTTGTCCTTTCCCACCATATAATTAATAACTTTCAGAAGCTCAAACTCCTGGCAAGTCCAAGCTTAGGATGCGAGGTGATAACCCTCCATGAAGCTCAAATTTCAGCACAGCCCAACATGTTCTATTGTTCCTAATTGAATCAAATGATGTGGGCTATTGTAAATTCTTTTATGCCAGCTTCACACAGCACACAAATGAATGTTATGTAAAACAAATTAGGTGCCAATGTTCTGTGTAGTAGGCAATGATTTGGGATTTTCATGAAAAAATTGCTGTATATAGGAGGTCTTTAATCTCCTGCTTTCCCAGATGACATTAAGTCATAGCAGCCTGTATAACCTTGTATAACAATTTGAGAGCCAACAAAGAAAAGCGCTTTGTAAATAATTTCCTTTCCTTTCTCCTAAGATCACTTCAACTCCACCCTCTCCTGACTTAGTCTGATATAAAGTGTCACAAGCACATGGCAATCACCACTTAGATCATTCTTGGCACTAATTAGAACCAGCACCATCTAATATCTTGCCTTGCTTTGTTTTTACTTGTGACCTTGTCGTTCTTTTCCTCAGTGTATTATACAGTTCTCTGGGAAATGCTGGAGCTTTTGCTGTGTCTTTAATAGAAGATAACTAAAACTTCAGAGAGAGGGCTCAAAACACTGCTTTGCAAACATTATACTGTATATACACACTTTGGGGAATGTGCTGAAAAAGAGGTGTTTATTTACTTCCCTGCTCTCAAAAACTAAAAAAGGTAGCTTTTCACCAAAACATCTTCTGTAAAGTGTTTTCACTTTGTGTTTCTCTTTTGCAGCTACTGTTTTACTTCAAGTCCTTTTTACTGTGTGTTTTTATTTTATTGCATTTTTGACATGGATTGTTTATTGTGTTTGCTCACTTGACCCTGCTTTTACCAAGTTTTGAAAGATAGACTGCTTTACCAGTTAGTTTCATAATGGCTACTCAGGATTCTCTCTTGCAAAAAGAAAAAACTCCACGTGTTTAGGTACCACAGTTATTTTACCAATTCAGTCATATGGTTTTAGATCCTGTTCCTTACTCTTGTTGAAAGCTTGATCACTGCTTTCAATCTATCTGCACTTGCTCATTTATTCCTATCAATTCCAGAGCACTGGACATTAAGGACACCCAGCACCAGTGCTTTAGGTGTCTGCAGAAGAAATAAACATATGAACTAGCATGTATTTGCTGTGTAGCCACAGGAGCAGCATATAAGATGTCAGGCCCAAGTTAACTTAGCAGATAACAGATTAAGCCCCATGTGTAATAAAAGGCACTAAGTTTTCCTGGGTGCAGCAACCTATAACAACCAAAAAGGTGCCCAGCAAATTGTCCTTGCTGATTGGATGCTATAGGTTACTGGGCAAACTTAGTTTAATTTAAAATACCCCAGTTCATAAAATAAAATGTTTTAGTATGAGATGTTAAACACAAGACTCATCCCTTATAACTATACCATGAAAATCTTTCATATTAACATAGGGCATGTGCTGACAAAAATACATTTATTTGTAAGTGCTAGATAAATAGATGTATGCTTATAATTGATTGTGATTGACATCAAATACATCACTGGTGTGTGATCTCTTTTGTCTAGACAATCTATACCAGCTAACAGTCTTTCAGTGAGCTGTCAACCAAGTGGGGGATACTAAAGATTATCTTAAATAAATAATTTTTGATTATAATTATTAAGTTCCTTTGGTCCATGAAAAGAGCTCTTATTAAATGTAATTTTCTTTTTACAACAGTCAAACTTTAAGTTCTTCAATGGGCATTTCTGTGTAACCTTCATAATTATTTTTATTTCATAAATTATTCATCATTTATTTCATAACTATTTTTATTTGTAAATACCTGTTGTTGCACTAAACACAATTGACTCGGTGCCAATGGTGATTTTTTAGACAACAGAAGCAAGATGGTTGAACACAGCAAAGCTTGTAGCATTATTGGGCTGCATCATCAAATATTATTGCTATAACTTTAACTACAGTATAGAATATGCCAGTAACAAGTTCCTCCTGTGCATAACTATCTATCATTTCAACACTTTCCTAACCCCATTATATTTAGCCTTTATAAAAAGTGTTTCTTTTATTGATCTCTTACAAGCTGCTTAAATATTTAAAGATATATATCAAATAAAACCATGTAATGGGCACTTTTGCTTAAAGAGCAGCCAAAGCTCTTACATAATGTTCTTTTATTTGATTGGTATTATGGATGGTACAGGAGAGCTGTACTACTTCTCATGGACTGATAATCTATACAGTTTCAATTACAGCACCTCTACTTTCCCACTATACTTAACTAATATCACCTCTGTGCCTCCCCATCCCCTGTGATTTCATGTGTATAATACCTGGATCAGCATTTGTGTTTGCTCAGTGGGATGCTGCAACTGTAAGCCGGCTAAACTGGAGGAACCAAAAAGGTGAGCCAAAGGGAAAATAATCAGACAGCTGACAATGGAAAGCAATACAGAAGCCTTATGTCTTCCTAAATAAGTATAGTACAAAGTCGACCTAACTCCCATATATGAATTAAAAAAAATTAACAAATTTATCAGATAATCAACTTGAAAAAGTAGGATCAGGAAAAGTCTCTATAACATCTCTCTATAACGCCAAAATCATGTCAAAACCTTGACTTTTTCGAATTATTCAGAGCAGATCACGATGTCAAGAAACATTTTCAGGGACTTCTGCCCTTGACATCTACATGGCTTTGACAGGTTTTAGCTGGAGTATTCCTGTATTTGGATTTTTACCAGTTTTTTTTCCTCTACAAATTAGAGTTCTCCCTTTAAAAATTGAGCTTTAATAAATAGGCCCCTTAGTTGGGCTTTATTTACTGTTTATACCCATCCTTTTTTCTGGATGTTTGATATTATATCAGTTCTACCTGACAAAGTCAAGTCTCCTTTCTAGTTACTTTGTAGATCATCTATCATTTTAGACAAGTAGCTGACTGCACAAACCTACACTCTCAGCTTTGTGTGGCTGAAGAGTTATTTGTCATATATCTGGGAAGCAAAAATCTCTATTGTTGAATAATATTTGGGTAGTAAATAATATTGGTAATTTCTGCCTTCTTTCCTCCTGTCCATTCTGTTAATGACAGCTATACATTATCACAGTGTCCTCTTTTTTGCTGTGCTAACTAAAATAAATGGACACACTCTGACTACATTTGGCATGACAACAAAACAAGTCATTTTTACCTAATGTGGCACATCACAAGTTTCCCAATCTGTCCAGCTGCCTCCTTTCCCCCTATATTTGAACTTAATTGGATAATGTGAATTAAACTTACATGCCTTCCTCTTATTTCTAGATTTTGCTAATGACACTGGTATTCAACCAGTATTTATCATTTAGAATTCTATATGGTCAGCTAGGTTGGTACATAACCAGTATATATATATCTGCTCTCCCATTTTCCTCTATACTGGATCTCAAAACCCGGGCAAAAACCACCCTGTTCTCATGTTTTAAGGCTGACCTGACTTCTGTTGCCTAGATCAAAGCACTCCCTCGTTCCATATAAAATGTCTCAAATGCAACTTATATGGCAAGTTGCCCAAATATGCAACATTTCAGGTACATCAAACTGAGAACTTATTCAACTTTTTTGAAAATCTGCTTGTTTTGGGCACCATGCCATTTTTATATCAATACAGTATTTCAAACAGAAGGTGGGATGCGGTCCTTTGATCTCTGTAGGAAGCTGACTTTGTGGGCAGAACTCTGGACAGTGAGCACCATGAACCGAAGTTGAGCGTGAAAACTGCTGATGGTCTTTTTCATGCCTCGCATTCTAATTCTTTCTAGACTGGGTACATAATGCCCGTGTTATATAATTCTTAAGCCATCTTTGCAGTGTTGCCAGTTGCTGCATAATTATTGGTCTGATGTAGAATTAATCCCCCTTCCCATTTTAACCTACAAATCAGTTTGAACTTTGGGCTTTCTTCAGGCAGTGCATGTACCCCAATCCAATATTTTACAGGTTCCAGATGGTCCTTAGCTTTACTGTGCTCACTCTGCTTCCCTCTCAGTTATATTAATGGGCTTCCAAATAAGCTGCTTGCTTACAACTCCCACATTACCCACAACATTATAATCTGAGGAACAGCTGCTCCTGGGAAGTGTAGACACTGTCCTCACTGCTTTACACTTTCCCTCCTATTATGTATGTTTATAAATGAGTTTTCCCATTAAGAGCAGGTGCAGAAAATGAGAAAGAAGGGTATAAATGCTGTGCGTCAGAACAAACTATCGCTTTTATTAATGTATGAGCCCAGTCATAAATCCAGGGTCAGAAAGAGATTAGAAACAACCTTTCCAAAAGAAAATCTGGTCCTTGAAAACAAGAAACAATATGTGTCAGCGGATAACAAATCCATGTCCCAAGGGGAAATCTTCCAAACTTTATTTTGTAACAAAGACATTGAAACATATCTACAACTGAATGCTACAATGTTAAAACCAGATTTCTTAACATAATGTCCTCATACACATTGCTTCCAGATACACTGTAGATACATCACAAAGCTGCCTTAGGGGTGTGCAAGCAAGGGCAAAAAGGTGTTTGGGTCTGTGTTTGGAGACAGTAGGTTAAGCAGGGAAATATGAGGTCAAGGCGAATGTGGAACAACTATACAGTAACATAACAAGAACACATTATTTTAGGGTTTATAACAATGTTTAACTGATACGTACTACAATTTCTATCATCCTCTAAAAGTTGAATTGTACCTAAGCAAGTTATTTTGCTGATAGATGCACTTTCAAGAACAGCTGTCTACCTGTGCTTTAGAACAAGTATTTACTGCAACTCTAGATACTTTGACTTTAGTTTTGTGTATACTGCAGTTATGATCTGAATGCAAAAGAATCTGTGCGATTTCAAATACCCAGATGAGGAAATATAGTTCATTACTCAAGGTAAAAAATACTGTTTTAAAAGCACTGCGAGTTAACGATAATTATCTTTGTGCAAACGCTTCATAAAATGTACCATCAGCACTTGAGGCAAAGAGGGACATTACTCACTGAAATGTTGTGCTGACTTCTCTGCTGGCCGTGTGTGTAAACGGCAAACTAAACTAAAAATTTATTTTATATACTGTATATGTAATGTAAAATAAAATTCAGTCTAAGTTTACTTTTGCCTCTACTTCGGTACCGTGCTTTTTTTTATTATGGACTATGAGTAGTCCATTACCTGTTTATTTCCTTCAGACATGGCTACAGACTGTGAAGACATCAACTCAACATTGTTCAGGCCATGAGTAATTAAAATAATTTCTTAGAGATTGCTGGTTCTTGGAATTACTAACTCCATTAAAACAATGCCATCAACTGTCCTGAGTTTGTGTCAAATAGCAACTGGACTTATTTGGAAAGTGAGAATAGATTGGAAGAAGCTGATCGGTGTGACCCTAGTCAGACTGGAAAATGACCAGTATGTCCAAAGACTTTAATAGGGAATAAGGTTCTCTGTATAGGCAAAAGACAAAAGAATGTCCATACTATGGATGTTAGCTGCTGTTAGAGGCGCCAGCTTACTTGGCAAGGTTCTGTCTCAAGCTGCAATGTACTTGGTCTATTAATTCCCATGTTTTTACTGTCCTTCACCCTTCCTTCTTCTCCCTTTTTGTGGCATTTATTCTCTATGTCTATAATATTAAATGGATAAAAAAAAATATTTTTTTTTTCAAAATGCATCAGTTAATAGTGCTGGTACAGCAACACTCTGCACTGAAATTCAATTTTTAAAAGAGCAAAAAGATTTTTTTTTATATTTCATTTTGAAATCTGACAAATCTCTAACAAAAGATAACAGCTACCAGTCAGCTTTTATCTCACAAAAGATAACAGCTGCTTGGTAGAGTTAAGAACAGCACTAAGTAGTAAAAACCCATGTCCGACTGCATTCCATTCAGTTACATTGAGAATGTAAAACAACAGCCTGCCAGAAAGCAGTTCCCCCCTAAAGTATTGGCACAAGTCACATGACCGGGGCAGCAGGGAAATTGACAAAATGTCTAGCCCCATGTCAGATTTCAAAATTGAATATAAAAAGTCTGCTCTTTTGAGTGCAGAATTCTACTGGAGCAGCACTATTAACTGATGTGTTTTGAAAAAAACACTTTTTCCCATTACAGTATCCCTTTAAACTGGATAATTCCCAGAAGTGTTGTATCTAAATATTCTACAGGCACCACTATTTTGCGAAATATGTACAGCACTACGAAATATGTTGGTACTATAGAATAATAATAATAAAATGGAAGATGAGAACAGAAAGCAGAAGGGAATACTGAGAATTTTTGAAAGTTTATAATAGTGGAGTGGAGTTACATACCCAAAATGTTGTGTGTATCTTGACAAGAACAAAAAACTCAAGGTTTATTTCATTCAAGTTTTTTTAATCCCCTGTCGGATATTTCCACTCCTTTTTTATTAACTTTGAAAACTCTTAAAGGCACACTTTTAAATCCTTTTAACTAGACTTTGACATCCAAGATGTAGGGGTATTTACCATTATTTTTCTGCTTTTAACAAGTCAAAATACGTTCAGTGGTGGAAACAGCTGCCAAACCAATAGCAATGAAAATATAAACAAAGTTCCTGCATACAACTTTATTCATTTGATAGGGCAGTACTCTGGTTCTTCTAGCTGAATGTCTATAAACTTGCTTATTATTGACTTCAGCTAAAGTGGAACCTATATGATTCTGATTCTGTGCCTGAGCCAGCTGCAATGTTATTTTGTTTTAATTATTTTTTCCAGTCGTTCCCCCACCATCCAAATTGATCAGGCTGCACTTACACAGCGGAATCTATTGAACATGAGTCTATACCAATCTGTAATGCTGCTCAGTCTAGGACCATATTCAACCACCCCCACTGCTATCCAGCAACATTGACATATTTAAATTGACGTGCTTAGTTCTTATAAGAAATGCTGCTTTACAGGAATGATTAGATGGTTGGTTATTTCTTTTTGGTGCAATAAATGTCTTGCTTTTTTTCTACCACTCATAAAAATCTGGAGGAAGTGCAAGACCTGCAACTCTCTAATTCTATAATAAAAGGTTAACTTGCATACATGAGCACAGTTTATTATTTCCACAACTAATCCCTTCTTTGCCTATCTGTATTAATAGGGCTGGGGAGAATGAGTTTGCAGCGTAAAGCAGGATGGTTTTTCCCATTAATCTGTATAAATGCTAATAAGCAGAAAAATCTATTTTTTTGTTCACACAGTAAGCAGCAATGCCCCGTAATTGTGTCTTTTGTGTAATTGTAACCCTACAGGGACTTGTATACACAAGCATTTTAATGGTCCAATTTTTTGTGTGTCAAAATCTGACAGTTTGTGTTTTATATGGCTGAATTAACTTGAATACGCTAGCAACAGCAGAAATAAATCAGATGTGTGCAAATAATTACATATATTTAGCACAGCCTTTTGGCAGTTGGAAGGTGCTAAGTTTTGCAGCTGCTATAGAGTTACTACTGACAGCTAACCCCACCTGGGCATGCAGTAATCATATTACGGATAGAGAAAGATGCTTCACTTATAGCACACCCTTAGCACTCCATCAGTGTCACCTGAAAGGACAGCAGAAATTGCACAAATGTATTCTCTTGCTGTTGCTTAGTGTGCCAGGCAAAGAATCAGGCATGCTGGGAGAGAGAGTGATTGATAGGAACATGAGTATTAACCTTCAGTTCATCTTTCACAATTTTACCTTTATCATCCCCATAGCTTTTTAATAAAGGGTTAAAACAAAGGCTCACAACATACAATCATTACTGTCTAGCTATTAGCCAAGGCCTTGACATGACTTGCAATATTGTTTCAATCTATCCCATTATTTTGTCATTTTAAAATAACTGTACTGATAAGATTTTCAAAACTAACTGGTCACATGAATGGTTAGCACTTCTGCATTGTTGGACTCCTGATTTTCTTTTTCTAGACAGTCCTCTTTGTGTTCTCATTCTGGCTTGGTTTTCCTTGGGTAGTCCAGTTTACTCTTAGGACCAGATTTATCAAGGGTCGAATTTGGAAGTGAAAAAAAGGGGCCGATTTACTAAGCTCAGGTGAAGGATTCAAATGCAAAAAATTTGATTTTCCAATTTTTTTTGGGCAACTGCTACCTTCGAAATTTGCTTAATTTGATCGAATCAAACGATTCCAATGAATCATTCGATTGAATCGAATGATTCGAATAAATCTAACGATTCGAATAAGACAATCGTTCGACCGTTCGATGGTCGAAGTACTTGCCCTTCAAAATTGTATTCGATTGCCTACTTCACCAGATTAAACCTACCAAGTTTCTATATTTGCCTATGGGAAGCTCCCATAGGCTTTTTCTAAGTTTTTTTTATCAAATAGAAATCATTCGATTTATCGAAAAAATTGTACGAATTGTACGTTTTTCGATCAAATAGGTCTGTTTTTTATCGAATTTGAATTGTTGAATTGTAAGATTTAATTGTTTGATTCGATTAAGATTGCCTCTGAAAAAACTTTGACTTCTCAAACTTAGCCAAATGACTCCATATAGGTTATAGGAGGTCCCCATAGACTAAAACAGCAATTCAGCAGGTTTAAGGTGGTGAATAGTCGAAGAGACAGTACTTCGAAATTCGAATGGTCGAATT
>CM044443.1:80934011-80970737 GCA_024363595.1 Xenopus borealis | reverse complement strand
TTATCTGTAAAGTGTTGCATAAATAATAAATCAAGTGACAGCTTCCATCAGATTCACAACAGAGAAAATTGCACCCTACTCAGCAAGACTAGGTATCGCTTCTAAATGTGCCACACACACACACACACACACACACACACACACAAACATGCAAGTTGCAGCTCCATTGTACACTTTAGCTGGCTAGGCAAGACAATTTATGAAGGACACAACCTCTGCAGCCACATGGAAAATTATATATTTTCCTTTTATTTTTCACTAATTAACAACATTTTATACGAACACACTAATTACAGTCATTTAAATTCTATACCAGCCTGCAGTGTGATTGCAACATGGTTTGCTTGCCATTTAATCCAATACTGCATGTGTCCATACCTGTGGTCTAGCCATATACTATATTTTCATGAATTATTCTAGAGCTCGTTGGTTTGTCAGCAGCTGGCTTTGATTCATAGCAAATGGCTTCAGACTGGACTGGGGATTGCTTTCATAAAGCTCCCACCTCACCTGTTAACAACCATCTGGAACAATTATCCCAGCATGCCACTGTAATAATAAGGCAATACTGATTAATAATAACTAGAGAGAGGAGTGTAGCATGAAGGAGGATGAATAATAGGGGATAGGATCTGTAAATAACAAGGCAACCTGCAAGATGATAAAACTATTCACAGTAAAGTAACATCAAAAAAGTGCTTGTTTTCGAGTGAAATTCTGGCACAGCTGTAGGTAATTTTTCTCCATAGTGAGGACCCAAGCCTTTAATATTTTTATAGCTGGGATATCACAATGTTTACACAATGTAAAGGCTCTAAAGCATCAATTTGTTGAATTTTGAACAACCAGATTTGGGCCCCATGCCTATAAATGCAGCCATGATATGTGCAATTTACCATATCTCATTTTAATGGGTCACAATTTCTCTCCGTATGGAGAGTTTTAGAAACACCGTCATATAAACAAGGGAAAGACACAATTAGTTTCTTTCCATTTCCATTAGGCAAACACCAATATTATTCTTCAAAGGTGCACCTACAATAATGACACTTTTTCATGCATACCACTAAAAGCTGTCTAGTGTAAAGGTTTTTTTTTTTTTGGAGTGGAGCAAAGTGTAAGTCTGTGGCTATCACGAGAAGTCACCAGAGACTGGATAATTAAGAGAAAATCAATTTCATTCTGCCAATTTATTTAAAGGATAAAGATATTTATCTTGGTATCAATTTTGTCTGCCCTGAAGAGGGGTTTAGGGGATTTCATGGTATTTGTTTTTAATAATAAATGTTCTTAATTGATTTATTTTAATTCTAATTCACGAAACACTTCTAAAATGGCAACAGTAAGTGAAAGACTCAGTCATACTATTGACTTTGGCCTGACTGCAGCAGGACTGAAAGAAAAGTGGGAAAGCCCCCACCCAGCCAAGATGTAGGGTATATACACATAAATGCCCAAAGAACATTAAATAAAAGGAATAGACCCTTACAACTTTCAAATCTAGTTTCATGGTATCTAGAGTTCATGGAACCTTTTCCGATTCAGCTGAATGGGATTTATTATCCAGGAACACATTAAATAGAATGCTGAGAAGACCAACCATGCAAATTCTACAGTGGAATTTGTTTAATCCATTCATTATGCTTGCCTCCGCCATTGGATACTACCCTGCGTTTGATGTTAACTAGCTTACCATAAATCCATAGTGATGGCTGAATAATTTTCAGATTTGCATTTATCTGTTTAAAAGCATTTTACCAGATTTCAAACTTTGGGAGAAATTTGAAATGGGCAAATTAGTATTCTGTGCTGCTTTATTCACCAGTAGAGGACACAAGGACATACATTGTCCCCAAAGAGGAATGTGAAACTTATTTAACTGCAGGTCACAATATCCTTTCTATACCCACTTTTATACCTATGACACTAAATCATCAGTAGGTGAATGATACCACAGGATCTTTGTTTATCATCTATCTTTATCTATATGCAGAATCTATCTATCTATCTATCTATCTATCTATCTACCTATCTATCTATCTACCTATCTATCTAATATATTTATCATATATATCTATTTGCAGAATCATCATCTCTCTATCTATATCAGGTATATATCTATCATATATATTTATCATATATATTTATCTATTTGCAGAATCTATCATCTCTCTATATCAGGTATCGATCGATCTATCGTTCTATCTATCTATCTATCTATCTATTTATCATATATATTTATCATATATATTTATCTATTTGCAGAATCTATCATCTCTCTATCTATATCAGGTATCTATCTATCTATCTATCTATCTCTGTCTATCTATACATCCAGGTATGCTTCTCTGTCTTTCGGTCTATAAATCTGTATTGAAATCTGTATACAGTATTTATACTGGTCTTGCCTATCTATCTATCTATCTATCTATCTATCTATCTATCTATCTATCTATCTATCATCATTCTATGCATCCCCTCCTTGATCTGTCTATCTATCTGTCTATCTTTGTGTATACTTTTTCCCCTCCTTTTATTTATAGCAATACACACTGCCTCTTTCCACGGTGCATTAGCATTTAAGCACTGCAAGTGTCGCACTGATTGGGAAGCAGGACAGTAATACAGAGCTGTGTATGGAGGATCATCAAAAAGCAATTGATTCATTAAAAAGCACTTAAAGGAACCTGGCAAAGAGACAAGATTTCACACAGCGTGAAGAAATACCCAGTGTCAATTAAAATCTAATACCCCGAGGACTATGTGAAATCCAGATCAGATACACTGCCTTCCTGGGACCAGCTAAACTTGGATAAAGCTTCAAAGGGGTTTGAACTGTGTGTGGTATTGTAACCTGTGTCTCGGGCTTTGTTAGCACAGCAAATCCGCATAGTTCTCATGTATGATCAAAAGTGAGGATGAAATCAGAAACATGCTTTTTTTTCCTATTGTAAGGGATACTAGTACTACTAACTATATAACACTAACTGGCTTTGCAAATGAAATATATGTGCATTTATACAGTTTTTGTTGGACTTTTGTATCTTTTGCATTTGTGTTCTTGGTCTCTGAGCCTTACAGATTTAATAAGCAATAATGAGCAGTTTGTTTCCAAATAAACTCTTCTCCCACCCCTTTGAAGCTAATTTGGTATTCTATGTTTTATTTACATGGTTGTATGATTCATTGGTATTTTGGGAATGACAAAGTATACTTTTTAAAGAACCTGAAGTATAAATTTTTTTTCTTTATATATTTATATATTTTTCTTTATAAGGGCTTGCTGACAATCACTAGGCATGGGTTGAAGGATAAATGCACCTATTACTATTACATCAGTGCTAGCATATACTTTTATATACTAAAAACACGATAAAACTAAATTACCTATGTAAATAGGTCAATTTTCGATCGAATAAAAATCATTTGAATTCAAATGATTTTGGCCAAAAAATTTCCAAAAAGACTCCGTTAAGGTTCCAGGAGGTTCCCCATATGCTAAAATAACAATTAATCAGGTTTAAGGTGGCGAAGGGTCAAATTCAAACTTTTTAAAGAGACAGTACTTCGATTTTCGAATGGTTGAATTTTAAAATTTGATTCAAATTTTTTTCAATTCAAATCGAATTTTGGCATATTCGATAGTCGAAGTAGCCAAAAATTACCTTGAAATTCTATTTTTTTAAATTAGAATTTTCACTTCGACCCTTAGAAAATCTGCCCCGAGTGTCTCAGTAGAGCAAATTACAGAACAAATAATGGCTTAAAGAGAGAAATTAAGTGGTAACTGGGCCATGTGTCTCTGACCTTTCCTTGTAGGCCCCACCATCCTAGATCTCTCTCAACTTATGGGGATCTGTAGTCGGTTATGATGGTCTTCTTTGACTGGTCAGTGTTGATAAGGGCAGCATCAAACCATACGGTAAAGGAATACCACTCAGCATTGCTACTTACCCAACCTTGTATCCCTATTCCCTTTATGCTCCCCTTCCAGAGACAAGATAATGACACCCAGCTTTTGGAGTGAAAAGGCCAAAGTTTAGACTTCAAAACATACAAATACAATAATATTAACACATAGGGGCAAATTCACTAAGCAGCGAAAATGCGATAGTGATGGCTTTGCCACAATTTGCCGCATTTCGCCAGGGGAATTTTCGCCAGCCTGCCACTAATTCACTAAAATGCGAATTTGCGCTCAGGGCGGTGAACGTTAGCGAAATTGCACTACTGTTACTTTGCCAGGCAAAGCGCATTCATGCTAGCAATGCCTAATTTGCATACGACGCAAAGTTAAACGTATAATAGAAGTATATGTTATAGCCACTACATTACACTACACAAGCCCAGGAAACCTTTAATAAATTAAATAAAGTGTCCTATTGCGCTAAACATGTGCCCACTGCATAGTTGAGTTGCCATATGTTAGGAAATGTAGGGGAGAAGGAGGGTAACCCCCCATAAAATGACGCTATTTTTCAGACTATCAACCTAAACAAGTAAAAGACGCCAGCGTTTTTTTGGGACTTAGAAAAAATTTCAAGTCTTTTTTCAAACTCCTATCTATTGTAATGAACTTCGCCAGGTCTGACCTGGTGAAGTAAAGTCTAGCGCAAGAGGTAACGTCTTAGTGAATTAGCATACTTATGTCCCTTTGTCAGTGCGCAACTTAGCCTTGCGTAAGGGTGCGAAGTTGCGCTAGTCTATCTACTTCACTAGCGTATTTTCGCCAGGGACACTGTAAGTAAATTGGCCAAGTTACTAAATTACGTTACGCCGACGAATAATCACTAGTGTTAGATGCTTCCCGCTTTAGTGAATTTGCCCCATAAACTTTAAAAAAATCCCTTTTCCATGGATGTTCACCAAAAATAACCACCATACACCTACTGTGCTGCTTGACATGCCAACCATCCAACACGTAGGGATACAGTAGGAAAGTGAAACCAGGCAATTAATTGTCACCACTCTGGGATGCATTCCTGCAAAAAGCATGTACTACTACTGTTATTACTAGTTCTGCCAGCTGTGACACAACACCTAAACCTGTCCATGGGCAGCTAGAAGAGAAGCTGCTCTGGACACCGCAAAATGTTGCTCTGTCTCTACTCCTAACCTAACCCAGCCCCTAGCCTCCTCCCCATACACCTCCTCCCCATTCTCATGGTGGTACACTCCCTCCATGCTGGAACACTCAATACAAGCAGAGTAAATGGATACTTGATTACAGCAACATTATTTTAATGAGTTCCTCAAGTACTAAATATTCTACATTGTAATAAAACTGGAAACACAGGTCTGCTAAAGGCAGGTATTATAAAAATAAGGTGTGTGTACCATCACGTTAACAAAATCATCAAATCATTTATTAATTGCAATGTAGGATTTAAACTCTCACCTACAATTTAAAATGAACGCTCATGTCATTAGCTGCACAATACAAATATTTTCTGTTCCTCCTATAATCCATGAATTCCTAAAACAAGGCTGGTTCAGACAAGGTAATACAAACATCATTTAAAGAGGAGACATCTTGAATGCATAGTCAACCTATTATAGTGTTTTTTCATGTATGTGTTATATGGTAATTCTGATGGGAAGTAGGAAATCATGCTGGATATATATATATATAATGCAGCAGTGTCATTATTTACCTTATTGGACAAAAAAAACCCCCACAATCCTCTGAAAACCATTACTTTAAAGGGATCCTGTCATGGGAATTTTTTTTTTTTCAAAATGCATCAGTTAATAGTGCTGTTCCAGAAGAATTCTGCATTGAAATCCATTTCAATGTTTCATTTTGAAATCTGACATGGGGCTAGATATTTTGTCAATTTCCCAGCTGCCCCTGGTCATGTGACTTGTGCTCTAATAAACTTCAATCACACTTTAATGCTGTACTGCAAATTGGAGTGATATCACCCCCTCCCTTTCCCCCACCCAGCAGCCTAACAACGGAACAATGGGAAGGTAGCTAGATAACAGCTGCCTGGTAGATCTAAGAACAACACTCAATAGTAAAAACCCATGTCCCATTGTGTTCCATTCCGTTACATTGAGAAGGAAAAACAACAGCCTGCCAGAAAGCAGTTCCCTCCTAAAGTGCTGGCACAAGTCACATGACTTGGGGCAGCTGGGAAATTGACAAAATTGCTAGCTCCATGTCAGATGTTTTTTAAATAAAATGTTCCTCTGGCAACTCTATGGAAATACTTATTTTTGTGTAACCTAACTCATTAGTGTCTGATATGAGGTTATTCCTGACAAGGCAATATATGTATATATGCTAGACTCCAGTCTGGTTCAGTGAGTTTTACCCTGACACCCTGATCCCTTCAATTGCCATTTAACACAGGAATTTCAGATACTTTGATCTTGTACTTAAATAAACACTGAGTGCTCAGAGCTTTTGTGTATTGATTATCTTTGCATTACCGAGCCATCGTTATTCTCTGATTATGTTTAAACCTCAGCATGGCTTCTGGATTGTGAACCTGTGCTTCCTGAACCTTATCTTTGTTTGTTTCTTTTGGATTTGTCACTTTTAAGTCAATTCTGCTGATGCCTGGTGCTTCACGCCTGTGTGCACTTACTGGCTTGGCCTTAGCCTAGTTCCTGAAAATATGTTGGGCTTAGTTCCAACACCCCTTCTCTACTTAAACTTAGAAATGGCTGACCACAGATTTGGTACATTCATATCTGGAATGCAACTGTGATGTCAAATTGTTAATGTATCATATTTAAGATATTTGGGCTAGTGACATTACTTTTCATTAACGGTTTCTGTGTTGCATGCAATTACAAGCTTAGTTGTCTGAACTATATTTCTATATTACCTCTTATCATTGTGAGTTTTTTTTGGGGAGGGAAGCTATGACCTTGTAGCTGCACCTAAAAAAGTTTACATTACATTTCAATCATACTTTGCATGAAGTGCCGTTTACAGGTATGGAATCCGTTATCCGGAAAAGTGTTATGCAGAAAGCTCCGAATTACAGAAGGGCCCAGATACTCAATTTTATTCAAATAATCAACATTTTAAAAAAGGATTTCCTTTTTCTCTGTAATAATAAAACAGAACCTTGTACTTGATCCTAACTAAGATATAATTAATCCTTATTGGGAGCAAAACCAGCCTTTGGGTTAATTTAATGTTTACATGATTTTCTAGTAGACTTAAGGCATCAAGATCCAAATTACAGAAAGATCCATTATCTAGAACACGCCTGGTCCCAAGTATTCTAGACAACAGGTCCCATACCTGTATAAGAATTCTGTTTCAGCCTGTTAGGACCTTGTCAGAAAACACGAAATAACGTCACATTTTTGGCATCATTGCTTTAATGACTTTTCAGAGTTGCCAGGGGGAAATGGTGCTACAGTGTCCACAACCTGACACAGTTACTGCAATATCATCTCCAGTGGGTTAAAATTCCACTAAGCAAAGTCTTCAATAAATCTGTGCTCCTTTACACAAAGGGCAGATCTAAGTGTGATGGTAATTTCACATGACACATACATGGCATATCACAAGGTATAAGAAGACACTGAACCTTGGAGGAGACTCGGTATCTGTTGCTGTCCATAAGAAGAGAGAAAAACAGGTTGAATATGAAATGTGACATTAAAAAAATCTGGCTTACCACTCAGCAGCAGTTTAGAGAGGAGAATTGGTAGACTGCAGTGATTTGATTAGAGACAGGGAGCTTGAAGTGAGGTTGAAAAAGCTCTGCACTGGTTAGTGTGATACTGATGCATTGCAGTCATCTTATCACTTAGAGCTCTGCATGGTTTCTAACTTAGATGAAGGCTCTCACTATGCCTACATTAATTTATTCTTCTGAACCAATCAAGCCAGGCCAGCAGACACTGAGCAAAACCTCAGACTGTATCTGATCATTTGTTTTGTCTTACATTAAAAATGTATTTTTATATATTTTGTTAGTTACATTGAATTTGTGCTCATTATTAACCAGCGCTTCCCTCAGTTCTGTAAATTGCAATAGGTAGGATCAAAGTAAAAGTCTAGTTCAGGGGTCACAATTTATTGTTGCTATGTGGCAATAGACAAGATGGCTACCATCTTTTGTCCTGTTTGGTTCTTGGAGAATAAAAAAAAATATTTACTGTTGCACAATAGGATGAAAATAAGAGGCCTTTAATAAATGAAACTGATCTCTTGCATAAAATTAAATTTTTTTTAGATGTAAATATTTTTAAGGGTTGGCTTAAGATGATATAATATTAGAGCTCAGTCCCTAATAACAGTGCTTTATAAATCAGCCCCATTTGTCCCTGATTACATGGCTGATTTTAAATGGTTATTGATTTTATGGTGTCATATGTTAAATATATCTTTATACATATTTAGTCTGCATCCATTTTTCTGTCTACATCTCCTTCATTTTTAACGCTACATTATTTTATATCCTTTCTGTCCTGCCGCTGCCATTATACTGCTCCTCCTGCTGAATTATCCCTGGCAGCCTGAAATTAGCAGGCAATGGAATTGAAATCTAAATCACTAAATGATTACTCCCCTGCCAGGTTTCTCTGGAAGTGAAGTGTGGAAAAGCTGTCTCTGTCTGTGGAAAAAGCTGCTTCTCTAACTAGAAATAGTGACCTATGGCATTTCTTCAACATTTCAAGGAACTCCCATAGGCAAACCCATCTCAGTACAGAACTTCGAGCCAATTAATATATGCAAGGAGTCACACGGGAAAGTGACAGGGTGCACAGTATCAAACAGACCGCATCACAGACCCAAAAAACTCCAAAAATACAAATGCTCTGAAACAAGGTCGATGTTGGTTTCACGAGACAGACGCTCTTTCAATAAACTAATAAGAGCTCCCCATTCTGAAAACTAAACAACCAGAAAACCATTTTATTTCACATAGTTCCCCTGGCCTGAAAGTGTATAACACCACCATTAAAATAAATGGCTTATTACTGCCTGCAAACAATGTACAGGCATGGGATCCGAATTACTGTAAGGCTAGCGCAAGTAGATTCTGTTTATCAAAAAAAAAAAAAATTCTATGTTTTTAAAAAGGATTTCCTTTTACTCTGTGATAATAAAACATTACCTTGTGCGTGATCCAAACTAAGGTATAATTAATCCTTATTGGAAGCAAAACAAGCTTATTTAGTTTAGTAAGGTAATTAAGGAAAGATCCATTATCTGGAAAGCTCCAGGTCCTGAACATTTTGGATAACATGTCCCATACCTGTATACATTTCATCCAAGGAAAACATTATAACCAGAGCAAATGGAATACAATTTTTATGGACTTTGTAGCAGTGTCAAGTGCTTGTGGAGCAAGTCCTCTTGGACCCTATCAGAACTCACAGTATGAGAAACACTGGTTTAGACAGCATGAGGCAAGAACATCAGTGCTGCAGTATCAGTGGAAATGATAGTTGACATGTTGATTTCCCAAACCAGCAGGACACCATACGCTTTATAGATTTACCCACCATAACAATCAGCAGATTGTATGGTGGTTTATCGTTTTACCTTGCAACTAAGTAATCATAACTGTCAATATCTGTTTCCTGACTCCATTTCCACTTAAATGTTGCTCTTCTGATAGATATAAAAATAAGTCTGTCCAGGGCCTCTGTACTACAACTTTTGTGCATAGCAGGTAGGTTAAATATATCCTACCCATGCAGCAATCATGCTCATTTATATTTAAAACATAAGGGAAGAGAAACCATCTGGAAAGCAAAATTGAAGACAGTAAACAGATATCCCACTATATTTATTTTTCCTCTTCCTCTCATCAATCCTTCCTCTGGAAATCTCTTTAGCCCACAAGGACACAACACAACAAACGTGTGCTGCTAGAAGATGAATTATCTCATATAAATTGCTTTTTATCACATTCATTCTTTTAAAATATTAGTTTTCCTTGTCTCTGGACAGATAATACATTTCCCCCAGGTATATAATCCTTTCTCTCCCCACACTACCCATGCTATCAAGATGTAAGTTCTGAAGTATACCCTATATCATCGAAGTATAAGCCAAGCAAAATAACTATTTATAATAAGCCCACTGTGCACTAGGTGGCAAAACTGCTGTAAGGTAACTCTCACAGTTGGAAAATTCACATACAGGAATCATTTTTTAAATTGATTAATCACCAGCGTTTCCCTGAATTTTCAGCCATATTGCACTAGTCAGACTTTGAATGGAGTTGCCATGATGAATGAAGCAGTTTAGAACCAAGAGTGAGTTTTATTATCTTTTTTTTACATCATAAAACATACATCATAAAATATATTATTGAACAGAGAAGGAATAATATACATTACAAAATAAAAACTCCACTTGAGTGTACATTATTTCAAAGTGTTTGTGATTTGAATGTATTTTTCCAAATAAAAGAATGAAAACAAGATATTGGCATGAATCCCTCCCCCCCATAAAACTAATATGCTGTACAAATACATTTAGCTAGAATGAATGTACTTAGAATATGCTGATAGATAGATTATGTACATGATGATCTAGGGAACCAACCCACATCCTGCAGCTGGAACACTCTTAGTAGCCTCTTAAAGCTAAAATGCGTTTTCTAGCCAGCAAGAACCTATTTGCAAGGTGCATTGGGTGAGAACTAATGAAAACATCTGTTACTCTAACCTTTTTCTAGTTTCAGCAGAAAGTGACTCTGTTAGAAAATCCAGCTACAAATATTGCATTAAGCTAAGTTCAATCAGTTTTACCCGTAGAACATGCAGTTATTAGAAAGTGAAATTGTATTATTTCAGTAGATAACATGTTAAAATAGTGTCTTTCTTTCCCTTGTTTGTTATAGTTTATACAGGAGCAGTGGCCAGCTCCATGTTGTAGCACCCACTCTTTCCAGCTATAGTCAGGGGATCCCAGTGGTGGCCATTTAAAAGGCAACCATGTTTGGGAGTTTTACTTTGACAGTAGCAAGTACTGTAAGTTGCAGGTAAAACTTAGTCCCTGTGTAAAATGTATAAAAAGCAATAGAATTCTTAAGTATTCAGATGAAAGTTGAGTGTAGGACTGGCCATACCATGGATGACTTTGACATAGTTGGCCAGCTTAAATATATTGCAACATATGGACAAACAATCCCTGTTTTGTTTAAAGGGTAAGTCATTTTTAGTAGCCTAAGGCACAAAATGTCTCACTGTGTTATATATATTTATAAATGGTTGAGTGCAGAGGACCTCTTGTATTTGTTTCTTTCAGATGTGACCTTTCAGGTATTTCAGGCTTTTTCTAATGTAACATTTTATAGTTTATATTACATTTGTGCACTAGGTATTATTAAAATGCAACTGCTGGGACTTGATCTTATAGCTCATATACAATTGATCTTAATTACAGATAAAATGCAGTTTATAATTTCCAGGTGACACGGGCAAGACAAGGCATTTGCTATAGTCAGCAGGAACACATAGGGGCAGATTTACTAAATTCACACGATGGTTGAAGTGCTCTTTAAATTTTTCTTCAATTGCCTAGTTCGCCAGATTAAACCTATCGAATTGCTGTATAACCCTATGGGAAGGTCCAATAGGGTTTTTTCAGCTTTTTAAAATTTGATCGAATGGTTAAAATCGTTCGATTCGATGAATTGATTTTTTTTTAATCATTCGTTCAGTTTTTTTGAATTTTGTTAAAACCCTTCGAATTCGATTGAATTTGAAGGGTTAAAATTCGGTAAAAATTCAGTGGTCGAATTCTAGGGTTTTTTAACCTGCTCTTGCATTGGTCTCCTAGCATTCCTAATGTATGCCTTATGCCTGAAATAAGTAAGAATATAGGATCTAGCCTACTACTCTCTAGTCTTTATTCTCAGGTCTTCCCTGGCTTATGTTGAGGTGCCTTTCTTACCCCAGGGTCATAGTCCTCTTGCCCCAGGTTTCTAGAACCCCTTTCTTAATGTAGTTCCAAAGAGGTCTCACTGGCTTGACATTCCCTGCCAAAATTAGATATCCCATGCAACTCTCCTAGTCCCATGACTAAGGCATAGAACTTAATAAAAACTAATACCAATAAGCTATGACAGGGGTGTCCAACCTGTGGCCTGAGGGCCTCATGCGGCCCATCATGGATATGAATGCAGCCCAGCTTGAAATGTCATGTTGCAAAGGATATAGGAGGATGGTGGACTCTGCCCATTGCCCGATTAGTTATAATAATAAGTCTATTTAATATCCAGGTGTTCCATATTCCAGTGTATAGCTCCATCTGGTTATCCAACTAGTATTGTAGTTCTTTTCTGTGTATTTTCTTTACTTTTACAAATCAAAAGTGTTTGTGTATTTCATGTGTAGCCCCAGACATTTTTTCTTTGTCCAATGTGGCCCAGGGAAGCCAAAAGGTTGGGCACCCCTAAGGTAAAACTTAATCCCAAACTCCCCCACACATATAATAACAATGTGGTACTGAGTCCACTTGCATAAGACAAAGCACAAAAGAGAGTACATTTCCATATGCCAACCCTAAAGTTTTTCTATACATTTCCTGTCATGTCATGGACCCCCAAAAAGTAAAGAATATTCTTAGTAGACATAGGGTTCTTTACATATATGTAAAAACAGAAAATTGAAAAGTCGGTTCATCTGTATTACAGTCTTGGTCCTCAGTACAGTTTATTCTTGCTTCATGTTGAAGACAGACATCTCCTACTGGTGCTTCTGATTAGGTGCAGACCAGTGAAATCATCCAGGCTTGGTTCCTCTACAGCCCAGCAATCTGATTTTAAAGAACGCTCAAAATGTGTTTTATTTCATTACAGATCTAGTCACCTTATTCTGCAGCTTAATGGAACATTTCACAATAACTGCACGGTTCCTAGCTTCGGTCTCCTACTACTGTTCGAAGAATATTCATTGCCTGCTGTGAAACTTGGGGAAAGTGGATCAGAATAATCTACCACTTTAAAGCCAAGCAGCCCAAAACACCACTTCGAAATTGGTGGTTCAGAAATGAGTGTCAGATCTTTATTACAAAATGAAATTACGGCAACAGTGATTTTTGGAATATGCAGCCAGATATTATTTGGCATTAAGAGCATTATCGAAATGAGCTGGGGTTTAGGTTTTGCTTACAAGCACTTTTACCTGCATTTTTTCTTTGAAGGCAATTTTGATTCTCTTTTAAGTTTCATTTTTGTCTATATATTTTTCTCTTAGAGACATTAAAGTTACATATGAAAGTAAGGCTCAGTGAATGCAGGAAAGAATGTTTTACTGCATATTTCCATCTGGGTCTGGAAATGTAAATGTAGATTGTCATATTGCTTGCCTTGGTCAAAAAGTTTTAAAAATGCTGTTGCAATATAATTCTTGGGCCACACAAACCAGTTTTTTCTGTTGTCTGTGAAACATTATAACATTTACCTTGGGGGCAGCAAGTACTATAGCAGCATGCCTTTATTTGCTATGTAAACCAAAGTGCTCTATGCTGTCAAATATACATATATATGAGGGTATGACTTCCTGTTAAATGGATTGTTCACCTTATTATTATTATTATTATTATTAATAATTCATTAACTTTTTAGTATGATGTAAAGAGTGATATTCTGAGACAATTTGCAATTGGTTTTCATGTTTTATTATTTGTGGTTTTTTAGTTATTTAGCTTTTTATTCAGAAGCTCTCCAGTTTAGATATTCAGCAAACTGATTGACAGAGTCTAAATTACCCTAATAACCATGCTTTAAATAAGATTGGAATATAAGTAAGAGAGAACCTGAATAGAAAGATCAGTAATTAATATTGGCAATAACCAATGTGTACCCTTATAGAGCATTTGTTTTTTAGTTGGGGTCAGTGACTCCATTTGAAAGCTGGAAAGAATCAGATGACAAATAATTGAATTGAAAAATTTCTTAGAATTCGCCATTCTATATTATAAAACTGTAATAACTATTATAAAAATCCACTCAATTTTAGTGTATTCTTGATAATTCCTGTGTCACAAATAGTTGTTATTATTTTTCGTAAAGGTGTATTTTTTTTTTTAGATATAAATGGATTGTTAGTGTGCTTCCTCATCCAAATATTTTTTGTTCTACTGTCATCAACTGAACTATAGTGTCTGCCAGTAGTACATTGTAAATTGATGGTTCATGCTGAAATTAGCCAATTATACAAGGAAGGCTGTATTTGCTGCAGCCAGAGAAAAATGGCTGAGAAACTCAACTCAATAATACATGATTTTATATATAAATATATATATATATATATATATATATAAGCTGGAATAGAGTCTCGCACTCACAGGACTTAAAAAATGAAAAAACACTTTATTGTGTCACAAACAACACTGGTTTTTCGATCAGCAATCTGAACTTTCTCAAAGTACAGTATATATATATATATATATATATATATATATATACGAAACAGTAACAAAAAGGTCCGCACTCACAGGTCTTAAAGTGAAAATAATACATTTTATTGGTGAAAATGACTGACGTTTCAGCCTCTTCCAAGGCTTTTCTCAAATTTTCACCAATAAATTTTTTATTTTCACTTTAAGACCTGTGAGTGCGGACATTTTTGTTACGTATGAATATTTTGGAACTGAACCCAGGCATATTTGACTATTTTTCGTGAGTGCTGACTTCTGTACGGATGGAGATTTATATATATATATATATATATTTATATATATATATATATATATGGTCTATTTAGTATTCTAATAATACATAGGCAGTATCTGCTCGAGAGAAAGAGAAAAACAACCAATTGATGACAGGGGAGGCATTGGCATAAGAATTTCTCTCTTTTCATCCATTTATAAATTAGTTAATCAGAATGCTCAATAGAATCAATCAAACATATCAAAATAGAATGGATCAAGGAGTATAGTTGTGGGCTGTAGTCTCCAACCACCCTTGCTGTGTATGTGCAGACTGCGTGGGACTCGCAGGCATGTGCAGTAGGTGAGGCGCTCCCGAGTTTTTTTTTAAATTGCACGATTGGGGGTCTGGCCCGGTGGGGGCCTATAAGGGCTGGCCTACTGGGTTTTTTCTCAGTGTCCCGCTGGACCAATCCAACCCTGTCTCCAATTAGACATTTCATTTTAAAAGAAATATTTCTGTTTATTGCAGGTCTTAGCAATTTTGTTTAGGTTTAAGTATCTACCATATTCCGTAGGAGGCTACTCTATATCATGTATATCAATATTTTAGTGGACTGGCAGCGAAATATTTTAACTGTCTACATTTTTGCCACTGTAGAGGACTGGCAATGTGATATTCTACAGGTTATATTATATTAAACTAACAATGCTATACACATAATTCCTTGGAGTTCTTGAACAGTCTTGCTCTTTTACATGTGTAGGCATACCATATATTTATAGTACATCCTACCATGCTATTGGGCTATTGAAGTGGAATAGATTTTGGATTCTTTATTTTCACTTTTTACCTCTACTACCTGCTGTCTTGTAGCCCAAGGTAAGCTAAAGGGAGTCCAACTTTGTGAATGGTGATAACACTAATTACTATTATTTTCTTACATTAGCTTTAACACTTATTTATGGAGAAATAGTTATCTTTATAGATTGAAATTGAGTCTGGTGAATGTGCACTGAAAAAATATTGATCATAACTTTCAGGAAAATCCAATTGTGTGGATCTGTGCCACTCTTTGTTACAAATAGACATTACTATCAGACTGAAGTCAGAACATATACAGTACATTCCAGTGCATCTTTCTGTACTGTTATATTTAACTGACATTAATGACATTTGCTCTGATTACAGTAAGATTAAAAACATTGGTCTGAATAAGCCGTTAATGCCTTGCTTCCCAACCTTTACTCCCTAGATGTTGCTGGTCTATCAGAATCTTCAAATAAAGCATATAAAAAATTCAAGTCCAGGAGCATCTGGAGACCGAAGGTTAAGAATAGGGCCTTAATGAAACCATTTGAAAATAATCCAGTTAGTTTGTGCTTGAAGGGATTCTGTTATGATTTTTATGATGTGGTTAACACTGCAAATAATTCACTGTACAATATAAAATGTAATTCCTGAACCAGCAAGTGTATTTTTTTTAGTTGTAATATTGGTGTGTAGGCAGTCATCTCAGGTCATTTTGCCTAGTCATTTGCTTTCAGAAAGAGCCAGCACTTTAGTATGGAACTTCTTTCTGGCAGGCTGTTGTTTCTCCTACTAAATGTAGGGATGCACCGAATCCACTATTTTGTATTCGTTTGAATCCTTTGTTAAAGATTTGGCCGAATACCGAACTGAATCCGAATTCTAATTAACATATGCAAATTAGGGGAGTGAAAAAAATTACTTCTTTCTTTTTACATGGAAAGTCACCTGATTTCCCTTCCCACCCCTAATTAGCATATCTAAATTAGGATTCAGTTCAGCCAGGCACAAGGATTCGTCCAAATCTGAATCCTGCTAAAAAGGCTGAATCCCAAATAGAATACTGGATTCAGTGCATCCCTACTATGGAGTGCTGTTCTTTTGATCTACCAGACATCTTTTATCTTTGTTAGGGAGCTACTATCTGGTTATCTTCCCATTGTTCTGTTGTTAGGCTGCGGGGGGGGGGGAAGAGGGGTGATATCACTTTAACTTGAAGTACAGCAGTAAAGAGTGACTGACATTTATCAGAGCACAAGTCACAAAAATGTCTAGCCCCATGTCAGATTTCAAAATTAAATATAAAATAAAACTATTTGCTCTTTTGAGAAATGGTTTACAGTGCATAATTCTGCTGAATTAGCACTATTAACTGATGCATTTGAAAAGAAAAATGTGTGGTTTGTTGTTACCATTCTTTGTAGTCAACCATTGCCATATGGCAGATAGACAAGAATAGATGGGTGTAATATCTAGTTCCTAGACTCCTTTTGGAAACTTATTTTGGTTAGTTCCTTGTTGTTGAGAACTTTGAGGTTTTAATTTTCTTTTGAAGGAAAGGCATTAAAGGGGTGGTTCACCTTCAAGTTAACTTTTAGTATATTGTAGAAGGGCCAATTCTAAGAAACTTTTCAATTGGTCTTCATTATTTATTTTTCATAGTTTTTTAATGATTTGCAATTTTCTACTGTTTCTTTGCAGCTTTAAAATGGGGGTCACTGACACCATCTAAAAAAAATTCTCTGTAAGGCTACAAATGTATTGTTATTGCCACTTTACTCATCTTTCTATGCAGTCCCTCTCCTATTCATATTCCAGTCTCTTATTCAAATCAATGCAGGGTTGCTAGGGGAATTTGTACCATATAAACCAAATTGTTGACACTGCAAACTAGAGAGCTGCTGAATAAAAAGCTTAATAACTCAAAAACCACAAACATTAAAAAATGAAAACCAATTGCAAATTGTCTAAGAATATCACTCTCTACATTATACTAAAAGTTAACTCAAAGGTGAACTACCCCTTTAAGCTGCAAGAAGAGTTGTTCTAATTCCTAGGCCTGGATTTGTAGAAAGGTCTCAAAGGCTCAGGCCAAAAAATACAAGTGTTTTAGATGGCAGGGAGGCTGTTCTTACATTTTGCACAGATAGACAGGGGAGGTTTTCAATCGAAGGGTCCTAACACTGACTGATGGCTTATCAACGCAAAGGTAGCCTTCAGTACATTTCCTTAGCCCATTAAATACTTTGCAATTTTGTTTTAGTATTGGGAAAGTTACCTTGGGTAATAAAGCCAATTCATTTCAAGCTGAGAGTGAATTTTCCTGTTGATTGCAAGCTGTGATGTTCAGTTTGCCAGTGTGCCAACTGAGCCTCTAAGGATGGGAAACTGTAAGTATTAATTTCACTGCTGACTGGAAAGCCTTTAGGCAGAGTTTCTAAATCCTTCAAGGTTTGTAAGTCATTTTTTTCTTTAGGTTTTTTTTTTATAAGCAGTTGTTATGTTTCTATTTGGATTACTTGCTCTGTAGATGTGACAGCACACTTCACATTTTTCAGTGAACTCAATGAAGTGGCAAGCATTACTGTGAAACAGCAGGCTCAAAGGGGATCAGGCTATTAAGTAAAAGGGTAGAGGATTAAGTGCCAAAAATAAGATATAGCATTGCTAAAAGATGGTAGAGACTTTTCAAAGCCTCCCACAAGAAGTGATTTTGTTCTATAGAAAAAACCCTTGAAAGATTAATTTCTTTAAACATGGTATAGATAAAAGGTCATTGAAGTTACTCAGGTGAAGAATGAGAAGAATTTATTAAGCATTTTTAAATGTGTGCTCTTAATGTAAGTTTCTATAATGTGTTTACCATTGTATTGTGCCTATGTCATAAAAAGTGCCTATATCATAAAAAGTCATGTTTGTTATGGGAATACTTATGTGCGGAGCTTGGTTAAGTGCCGAAACCCTTAGGACAAAGTTACTCAATGGTAACCAGAAAAATAATTTGCTTACTCTGTCATATAATGACAAGGAGATAGCATTTTTGAATCTTTTAATAATGAGAAAAAAAATGGATTTTTATTTATAAATCTAAAGGAAATTTCATCTGCTGTCACTGATAAGAGGTACTGCAAATGGTCAATTTTTATGTATCCACTGTAATTACAATAATAAAGATGCTTTTGAAGCTTAAGCAAAGGAAACAAACTTTAAAAGAGGTTCTGTGTAAAAAAGAATAAAGCAAGGTTATTTGAGAATCAAAGATATTAATAGACAAGAATTATTGTATGGTATAAATTCTAAACAGCCAATTCCTGTAGAATTCATAACAAAATATATCAATAAGGGAATGATTAGTATTCAGAAAATGAGGTTATCTTGTTGGTAGATCCAAATATCTAATTTAATTGCAGCTTTGTTGATCAACACAAGCTTGTGGTTGAACCTAGGACTTGCCAACAACGAAAGCATAGCTTTTCCTGAAGCAACTGCAAAACTATTGAACAATCTGCTCTAGTATAGAGTAACATTTTCAACATGGAAGCCTACAGAAATAATATGTTAATACCTGCAACTGTTTTGCAGATGTGTTTTAGAGTATGTGAGAGCTTTTAGAAATAAGTCACAAATAAAAACTGTTGAAGAAGATTAACAATACAGATTCACATGGCGGTCCATTTATTGAAGGTCTCATTTTAGTGGTACAAGAGCTTTATGGAACCACGATTAAACGTTACATTATTTCTCTAAAATCCGAAATGCCATGAAAGTTATTAAATGATCCAAATTTAAAAAGTACAAACTGAAAAAATGCAGAAAAAATAGGAACATCAATAAAACTCAGAATTTTGGACTTTTTCCGATAAGTACTACCGTAAAAAACTGAAAACCTCTAAAAGTCCTCTACAGCATCTCAATTGCTTTTAGTTGGAGAAGCTTCGTATTAGAGTTTTTTGTGGTTTTTACACTTAATAAACTTTAAATTTTTTAAGTTTTAGAGAAAAATAAATTTTTAGAGAAAAATTACTATTACGAAAATCAGAATGTTAAATAGGCCCCCTAACACCAAGTGCATTTAGTTTACTAAAGCAGAATCTAAATAGGAATCTAGAAAAAAAGGAGGCATTATGGATTTATCAGCTTAAGGGGATTATGCAATAAAAGTTACTAAGATTGTCTTGGAGCAGTAACCTATAGCAACCAATCAGCAGTCTTATTGGTTGCTATGGGTTACTGCTCCTGGGCAAAATTAGTGCCTTTTATTACATATGGGGGATGTGTCTTTATAACCAAATCGGAAGCTTGAAATGCTTATTCACCACATTGGATATCTGTCTTAAAAATAGTTTTTTTGCACAAAAATGTCTGAACTGTTTCATGGTAACTTGCCACTTGCTCAAGATTACAACCTCAACCCCCTCAACTCTTTCTGAACATGCTCCCTGAATTTTACCAAAGTCCATAAAAGGCTAGATAGACTTTGGTCTTTTATCTGATGCTGCTTAGAAACGTATCAACTGATGTTCCATCAAATTCTCCAAATAAAAATACTAGAAATAGCACACAACTCTATTTTAAAAATTAGAGCAGTGCAAATATGAATGAAGGAAAGCCTCCATCTAACACTAGGGGACGCATTTACCAAGGGTCGAAGTGAAAATTCTAATTTAAAAAATTTGAATCTCAAAGTAATTTTTGAATAGTTCGACCAAATTCCTTTTTTAGTCTATAGGGGACCTCCTAGAACCTTTACAGAGATTTTTTCTAAGTTTTGGAAAATCTAAGGATTTCGGTGAAAATCGTTCAAATAGAATGATGCATTTCAAAGATTTTTATTAGATTGAAAACAGACCTATTCATTCCTTTTTTGATCGAAAATAGGCTTAAAAAAATTCTAGGGTTGATTTTTTCAAAGGGAATATTCGAATATTTGAGCTACTTCGAATATCAAATAGGCCAAAATTCGATTTGAATGGAAAAAATTTGAAGTTGAATTTTCGAAGTTACTGGCCCTTCAAAATCCTTCAAGTTCGACACTTTGACACCTTAAAGCTGCCAAATTGTCATTTTAGCCTATAGGGGATCTCCAAGAACCTGTCCTGAAATTTTCATAGGAAAATTCTAGGAATTCTAAGGATTTTGCGCAAAATTCTATACTGTCATTAACTTGAACTGAAGCACTGCTTTGCCTGAAATGCTGGGGATTGGTTTGAGTGGTAATATTGGGTTGTATATCTTCTCTCTCTCTTTAAGGTACTCTGCTATCAATTTTCCATTTCTTGGCTACCTGTTATTAGTTACTGGCCTATTATCAGTGGCTCTGTTTTCATATTTGCTTATTTTTTAATAGTTTGATGTGCTTAAAATTGCATAGATAACGTTTGGACACTCAAGACATGTGTATTTTTATCTTTTAAAATACTGTAATTTAATACGGATTCCTCTCAGCTTATATTCTATATTTAGGGAATGACTTTTATTACCCAATATTTCTACAATATCTACTTCTCCCACATCTGTTATTAAACTGTATTTTCTACAGTTATTGTAATTCATGCAGATTTAATATGCAGGTGTAACAGTTGCTCACACGAGTACTTTGAAAAGCAAAATTATCATGTCAGTTTCATTTCATTATTGTAAATTTGTAAGATTTGTAGATTTTTATGCTCACTTACTTTGGAGAATTTGTATTATGTAGTTAGTCCATAGCAATAGGTTAATTGTTAGCAAATCATGAAGGAAATTAATGTGAGAATTAATGTGAGAAGTATATGAATATGATGTGAAGAGTAGTGATGGGCCAATCTGGGGCGAAATGCGAAAAATTAATAAAACGTCACTGGCGTCTCGTTTTCGATTTGGACACGCTGGCGTCCAAAAAAAAAAACGGGCGCTGGTGTCTAAAAAATTTCCACTGGCATTTTGCGAATCACGGGAATTTGCTGCAAATTCGAGCCAGGCGAATAAATTCGCCCATCACTAGTGAAGAGTAAGGCATGTGCTCAATTAGTTATTTGGAGCTTTACTTGTTTGCAAGTAAACTAAAGGTGGCCATAGACGCACAGATAATATCGTACGAAACGAATTTTCGTACGATATTCGGTGCGTGTATGGTGGGAAATGAGCCGACTAAGAGGATTAAGATATCGGTCGGCTGGTTGATCGGACTGGACGGAAAATTTTGATCGGATGCCTTTGAAAGCTCCCTGAACATCGGCCATTGTTAGTGCTGAATCGTCAGATACAAGTAGAATTCTATTGTTTCTACCTGTATATTTGACGATTCAGCTCTACACATGTGTGTTGAAACGAACAATCTTTCTTGGAAAGATATTTTCCGAGAAAGATCGTAATTGTTACGTCTATGGCCAGCTTAAGAAACAAATGCATTCTAATAAAGTTTTCTAAATTTATAATTTGCAGAAAAATATAAAGCCCCCAATCTATTTATAATCTTATTTAGATATAAAATGATGGGCACATTGCAGTCTAGGAATTCCTATTCAATCTTCCCTACATTCTCTGCAGAGGAAGATGTGGAGACGATACCAAATGTCCACTAGGTTGTAGCACCCACAAATCCATCCTCTTACTGGTGGTCTAATGCATTTTAAAATGGGTGTTGATCTTGGAGATCTCCACCACAGTCATGAAGAAAATAATGATGTCACTGGGCCAGTTTAAGTGATGTCATGGCCTAACTATGGGAAAGCACCAACTGGAGTTATATCACAAGGAGGAATGGCCTTTGAGACCAATGCTTTGCTAAGCAGTGATGTGAAAAATATGATTAGATATACATAATTGTGACCAAGATATTGAGCTTACCTTGTATTGTCACTTAGTAACTTTATGGTTATAAACATTGAAGTTAAAACTTATTTAGTTTTGAACATGTATCTACCTGCAAAATATGGTCAGAGCAGCTGAGCATTCATTATAGCTTACTGACAGTATACTCGCATTGTTCTTGGAGTGCTCCCACAAATACCCAAGAGTGAAGGAAGCCTAAATCCTTATATACATCTCCTAATATTATTTATTATATTAGAATAAACATATTCCTTCATTTGTGCCTCTTTAAAGGTTATGCCTACTATTAAAATGGATAGTGCAGACACTTAACAAAAAATTTTTTTTATGATATATACTGGAATGTTATCCATAAAGCTACAAATTACAGAATGCCATCTCCCATAGGGTCCATTTTTGAGCTAATCATTTACATTTTTAAAAATTATTTCCTTTTCCCTGTAATAATAAAACAGTACCTTGTGCCTTATCCTAACTAAGCTACATGTTTCTACATTGGTGTTGAAACGATCCTATTGAGTTTTTTAAACTTTAAGTCGCCAGACTTAGAATATGATGATCCAAATTATAGGAAGATTCCTTATCTGAAAAGTTTCAGGTCCCAAGCATTCTGGATAGATACTATACCAGTAATAGGTTTATAGATGATTAGTTACTGTAGTATGTATCTATTTATGTTTATATATTTGATGCATGTGTTCTGAATTGAGAGAGGCTTGTTAATGAAGGTGGGACCCAACATTTGATACTGCCCATGTTAAGTATTGACACTTTCATGGTCTTGAATATACTGTACCTGAGACAATGTATTTAGTGATGGGTGAATGTGATCTGTTTTGCTTTGCCAAAAATGATCAACCAGCAAAAATCCCCAAATCTACAGATGGCAATATTTTTTTTTTGCGCGATGTGGTGAGTCAAATTTCTTTGGATAAACAAAAATTTTCCACCCAGTCTATGGTCATCATTTTTGAAGCAGAACTTGGTGAGAAATTTTGCTCTAAATATATTAAATGGGAAGCTTCCCATAGGCTTCTATTACAATTCGGTTCAATCTGGCAAAGTAGGCAGTCGAATAACTTTTGAAAAAATTTGATTCCTTCGATCATTGAATGATCGAATTATCGAATATCCGATCATTCGATCTATTCGATATTCGATGATCGAAGAGGCCAAATTTGCATATCCGATTTCACGAAAAATTCTTAAGATCGGTATTCGATCGGATTCATGTGAATTTCGTAAATCTGCCCCCAAGGGTTCAGGGCTACTGAAATATAGCATGGGTTACGAGCCGAGGCTCCTTCCTATGTACTTTTCTTCTAATTATACAGTATATCTCATCTCCATGTTTCTTCATTTGCCCCATTATTTTGTTACTGTTCTTGACAAGTACATCAATAAGAGCACAATCACATTTAGCATTGCATTGGTACTTTGCCTCCACATGTATGCTTCAATTCCAAATGAGCCCTAATTAGTTACATTACATTTAATAAGTCCATTACCATTACTAGTCCATTAAGTATTGAATTAAATACCAAAGGGAAGCATCATATATGTATTAAAACAAAATCACAGTATACAATACATATATTCAATCTTATTAGAGAAGCAGGATATATAATATCCTGTCTTCGAAGTCTTCAATCATTCGAATCGTACCAATCATTTGAAGGATCGAATGATTTATTCGACTGATCGAATAAATTATTCGACTGATCGAATAAATTTGTATTCGATCGTCGAATGATCGAATATCGAATAAAAGGTAGCCTAAAATTATTCGTTTAGCATTCGACGATCGAATGCTAATCGAATACCGAATTTGGTCGAGCTAATTATGGGGAATAATAGTAAATTTGCCCCTAAGTCTACTAGAATATCAAGTAAACATTAAATAAACCCAATTGGTTGGTTTTGCTTCCAATATGAATTCATTATATCTTAGTCTGTACAAGCTACTGTTTTATTATTTCAGAGAAAAAGGAAATTATTTTTTAAAATTAGGATTATTTGGATGAAATTGAGTCTGTGGGATTTGGTCTTCCTGTAATTCAGAGAACAGTTTCTGGATAATGTAGTACCTGTAGTTGAAAGGTTTTATAACTGTTGCAGTCTTCTAACTTTTTTTTTACTTTTGAGTTTTTATTACTCATTTAACAATACAGTAAATGCATTTAACCAATATACATCATACATTTGTGGTGACAATGCAATAACTTGACACATTGATAATGATACATTGCATATATAACATTTTTGGGTAAGTTACTTATCACATTATAAAGGGTATGCATCAAGCCTTTTCTCCCATATTTTGCTAAAATTGTCATTTCTTCCATGAGTTTCATATGTTATCTTAATCATTAGGAGCATAAGGTTCACCAGATTTATCCATTGATCATATGAGGTTTAGATTGTATCAAATGCTGAATTATGGCTTTTCTAGTGTAAAATAGTGTCCTGTATAAAATTCTGGTGTTGTTATGTGGGACTAAGTAATCTACCACCCTTAATACACAGGCTTCAGGAGCAATTACTTAAGGCAGATTCAAATAATCATTAAGACATTTTACCACTTTCCCCCAACTTTTCTGTATTTTGGGACACGTCCAGATTACATGTAGAAAGTCTGCTGAGGGATGTTGGCACCGGGAGCATTTGGGAGATTTGTTTGGAAAAATTTGATGTAATCTTTTGGGAGAGTAATAGTATAAATGTAATATCTTAAAACTAATTAATCTATCTCGTGAGGAAATCAGATAATAGTATGCTCTGTCAGTGACCTCTTCCTATACATCTTCTGTGATTGTGGGCAAAGTCTTTTGCCAATTTCTGAAAGCCATTTGGAAAGGAGAGGGCTTCGCCTCTAGTAGGGACTTATATAAAACAGAAACTATTTTCTGAGATTCAGGGTGTAGAACATTATTAACCACAAATTTATGATAGACAGGGCTGTATCCGTCAAATTGTCCCTTGTGTGTCTCAATTGAATATATCTAAAGGGGTCTATATGTTTGTCTGGATATTTTCCTTGAGAAGTCTTCTAACTTTTTAAAACAAATTTGAAACTTGTTGAAAATTGCTGCTATTTTATCATTTGGACTATCAGGGGAATGGTACTTTGTTTTCAAATGGCTTTACTTTTACTTACTTACTATTGTCCCACCCTCTAAATGTCTAATCCTAGAAACTGGAAAGCAATAGTTGTCAGGTTGTTGCCCCATTTCTCTATGTCAGTGCTCCTTGTGAGTGGGTTAGGATTTTCCAACTATTGTAGGATCATTTTGAACAAAAGTGTCATCCCTGGATACTTAATATGATATTAAAACAATGAGTACATTACAGAACATAATAGATCAATAGATATGAAATACAAACCAGGGAATTCAATAAGGATCTGTACAAACACACAATTCAGTGAGAAGAAATGGTGTAGTTATTACACATACTGTTCCTCACTGTTCTCCCTAACATTCATTTTATGCAATATGAGACTGTGGTTGTCCACTCACTGGAGTTTTTAAATATACATGTTTATGTCAGTGTGTTTGTGTTGCCAGTGCACTCATTTGTGAGCCTGATAGTGTTAATTACTGAATATGATGCCAGTCAAAAGAGCTCTTGTTGGATTTTGTCCCAGGGCTGCATAATGATTTCCAAATATGTCCCTGTATAGTTTAATATACTATTTTGCCATCCAAGGTTGACAGTTTGCTGTATATAGAGTGCTGGATGGAGTATTATTATAGTTTATTCAAGTGCCAATATATAGTGCAGTGCTGTACAACACAACTGGGCATTATGAACACTTCAGGTATGGGATCAAATCAAATATCCAGAATATTGTTAATTATGGGAAGGTCATCTCCCTTTTAAGCAAATAATTGTAATGTTAAAAAATTATTACCTTTTTAAAATACAGGTATGGGATATTTTATCCAGAGCCCCAGACCTGCGGTATTCAAGATAATGAATCTTTCCGTAATTTGGATCTTCATACCTCAAGTCTACTAGAAAATCATGTAAACATTAAATAAGCTCAAAATGCTGGTTCTGCTTCCAATAAGGATTAATTGTATCTTAATTGGGATCAAGTAAAAACTACTTTTTTATTACAGAGAAAAAGGAAATAATTAAAAAAAAAATGTGGATTATTTGATTATAATGGAGTCTTTTGGAGACGGCCTTTCCATAATTCAGGGCTTTCTGGATAACGGGTTTCCAGATAACGGATCCCATACCTGTAGCACCCTTTACTTGATCCTAACAAAGCTGCATGAATTCATATTGGAGGCAAAACAATTCTTTTTGGTTTTATTTAATATTAAACAGATTTTTAACAAATGGTATGGTGACCCAGATTACAAAAAAGATACCTTCTTCAGAAACTCCCAGGTCCCAAGCATTCTGGAGAATAGATCCTATACTTTACAGAAATACAAGTATGTCCAAGTTGTGGAAAAAAATCTATAAGAAATATTTACATTGACATTTCACATACTGTTTGTGCATCAAAACACTGTTTTGTTAGTAATTACTAGTTACCTCTGTAATGGCTAAACACGGAAAAAAAAAAGTTTTTCTGACATTTTTGCTTAAAGAAGGGGCTGTTTTTTTAAAAGAGATGTATGTCAATGGGTGAGGTATCTATCTTAATTTTTGGGGTTTGCGCTGGGTTTAACCCTTAAAGGAACAGTTCAGTATAAAAATAAAAACTGGTTAAATAGATAGTCTGTGCAAAAGATAAAATGTTTCTAATATAGTTAGCCAAAAATGTAATGTATAAAGGCTGGAGTGACTGGAATGTCGAACATCACACTAATAACTGCTTTTCAGCTCTCTAACTCTGAGTTAGTCAGTGACTATAAGGGGGGGCACATGGGACATAACTGTTCTGTGAGTTTGTAATGGATTCTCAACATTCAGTTCAGATTCAAAAGCAACAGTTATGACCCATGTGCCTCCCTCAAATCATTGATTACTGCCTGGTAATCAGTGGAAACCAAGAGAGCTGTGAAGCAGGAAGTAGTGTTCTGGCTATTATATTAGACATCCAGTCACTCCAGCCTTTATACATTACATTTTTGGCTAACTAAATCTATTAGATTATATATTTTTTTTTATTTTACGCAGGCTATTTACCCAGTTTTTATTTTTATACTCAACAATTCCTTTAAAATCTGACTTTTTCAGGGTTTTGGAAAGATCAAAAATTTCGAGAGATTTGGGAAAAAAAGCCTTTAAAATTAGAGCCATTTGGGTTTTTGCTCGCTATTATCGGCTTTTCCGGTATTTGATTAAATTGAGTTTTTTTAATCAATAAATAAGCTAAATTCGGACATGGAAGTTTGGCAATGTTTTTTTTTAATAAAATTATTTTATTAAATAACCCCCTTAATGTCCTTTCTGGGTGATGAGATGAGGCTTCTTTATATGCTCTTGTTATCTAATCATATACCTCAGGCTCCATGTTCCTTCATTTGCACCATTATTTTCTAAATTCCAAGGCTACTGTTGTTGTCAAGTCCATCAATAAGAGGACATTGACATTTAGATTTCCTCCTCTATTGCTATCCTTCAGTTTAAGTCAATGTTGATTTTCAGATTTACGGATTATCGGACATGTCACAAGGGTTTTTTTCTCTGTTGGTATACATACACCAGGGGAGAGACAATGCAAAACCACATCCTTCCACCTTGACACCACCATGCACTGGCAGGCAAAACCTCGACTTGATAGTTTATGGGCAGGGTGGAGTAGGAAACAACATGGTCCTAAGAATATATTCCATAATCTGCCTGGCGTGAGCCATAACATCACCAATTACAATGTGTTACGTTTGTATTGCTTGCATACACTCTGCCCATTTGCAGTTCCATAGCCAGTTATCTCTGCCAGTACATGCACATTTCTGGTTCATTTACCATCCCCTCTGTGAGTACATACACTCATAAGGCAAAAAATATTTCCATTATTAAGCTAGTAACCATTTTCCACTTTGTTCAATTTCATTCGGTTTAAGGTTTTTGTTTCTGGCACATAAGAGAACTTATTTTGTTATCTTGTGGTGGCTAGATTATTAGCTTGGCATTTAAATGCCAAATAATAATTATGATCTACATATATAATTAGCATAGTCCAGTATTTATCTGTTTGTTGTCATTTTCCCATCTCATTCCTTTATTGTTACTGCTGTGATGGCTCTCTACTTGTCTTGTATGATGGGATATAACATTAACATAATATTAACATTTTTCTATGCTTGAGATATTTTTGGGCTTACTCTGATAATATAGTTAACCTTGTGTACACATTGCATATCCTGACTTTATTATAGTTCTGGCTGTAACATTTACTGCTTTATTTTTCATGGTAGGCTCATTTGTATGCAAATGATATAAACACAGTGCTGATGTTTAGCAAAGAAAAATCTGATTTATTTAATAAATGCAACCAACCAGTGTTACAAGCTTGATTGTGCAGGGTCTTAAATTCACTTCACTTTTCCTTGTCCACTAATCCATTTTAAACACTCTCCCCTCAAAGTGGGTCCCACTCCCTACTCAGGGCAGGGCTGTAGCTGTATTTCTGGAAAAGATACAAAGTAAGTGAAAGCAAGCTCCTTAATACAGTATTACTTCCTCATGTTTACTTCATGAGGAATGCAGTTGATTTTAATTGAGTCAGATCAAGGGGCAGATAGGCTATTGGTCAAATTTCAAATTCAAAACATTTGAAATTAAACCACTGAATTTTTTGGGGGGCTATTTTTGATTGAAAATGGACCTATTTCAATGGAATTTTCAGGAGGTCCCCCATAGATTACAATGGCAATTCGGCAGCTTTAGGGTGCATAGTCGAATTAAATTTTTTTTTTTAAAGAGACAGTACTGCAAAATTTGAATTTTCGAATTTTTTCAATTAGAATAAAATTAGGGTTATTCGATAGCTGAAGTAGGCCAAAATGACTTCGAAATTCAAATTTAAAAAATTCAAATTTTTTTTCGAAACTTCCCTTCAACCCTTAGTAAATGTGCCCCCAAGTGTCTGTAGTATAAAGTGGAGGGGAATGGACAGGTTAGCACAAGAATGCTCATATCCATTGATTAAAGCCTAAATGCCGCAACTTGTTTTAAATGGAAATTGTAGGTCTCAAACATGCATAAAACTTTATTTCAATCAATGCATAGGAGTTTTATCCTACAGTCTTTTATGTGAATTACACTGTTATTTATTGGGCAATGTATACAAGTATAGTGGTGCCAAAGGGTTGCATCTGTTAAACATGTACAGGTATGGGATGTAGTATCTGAAGCTGCTTTTCTGGATAAGGGGATATATTGGTAATGTGAGCCACATTCAGTTGGGGAGCAACATGAGCATGCAAAAAGGCCCTGGGGTATCAAATATGGACTGTGATTTGCCACTATGTGGTCTGGCAGACTACAGGAGACTTTGTTTTACAGTACACCTGGTTTTTGTGCAGCCAAAACTTGCCTCCAAGCCCAGAATTAAAAAATAAGCACCTGTTTTGAGGTCATTGAGAGCAACATCCAAGGGGTTGGTGAGCTACCTATTGCTCACAAGTCACTAGTTGGGGATCACAGCCTTAAATGGGAATGAAACCCCCAGGCGCTAACTCAAACTTCACCTTTAAATTAACTTTTAGTATGTTATAAAATGGCCTGTCCTAAGCAACCTTTCAATTGGGTTTCATTATTAATTATTATAATTTTTGAAGTCTTCTGCTTCTTCTTTTGATTCTCTCCAACTTTCATATGGGGGTCACTGATCCCATCTAAAAACAAATGCTTTGTAGGGCTATAAATGTACTAACTTTTTAATACTCATATTTCTATTCAGCACCTCCCCTATTCCAGTATCTTATTCAAATCAGTGCATGGCTGCTAGGGTCCCTAGCAACAAGATTGATGAAATTACAAACTCAACAACCACAAATAATAAAAATGTAAAAGCAATTGTCTCATAATATCACTCTGTACATCATACTAAAAGTTAACTCAAATGTGAACAACCCCTTTAACAAAAATACATGTATGCAGCTAAATAACCTCCATGTACAAGGTAAATGTATTAGATCTACAGTGCAGAATTCTAGGAACCAGGAGTTTTCTACATATGTCTTTCTGAGGCAGCACAGGGGGGGTCACAAACTCTGTAAACTGCTCTAAATCAGGGGTGTCCAACCTGTGGTCCGATGGCCACATGTGGCCCAGGATGGATATGAATGTGGCCCAGCTTGAAACGTTCGTTTCCCAAGGAAACGTCATATCGCAAAGGATATAGGAGGAGGGTGGACTCTGCTCAACGCCCAATCAGTTATAATAAGAAGTCTATTTAATATGCAGGTGTCCCATATTCCAGTGTATAGCTCCATCTGGTTATTCAACTAGTATTGTAGTTCTTTTCTGTGTATTTTCTTTATGTGTTTGTGTATTTCATGTATGGCCCCAGACATTTTTACTTTTTCTAATGTGGCCCAGGGAAGCCAAAAAGTTAGACACCCCTGCTCTAAATTGATCCCTGAGTTTCATTAAAGTCAGCTGATATTATTGATGTAATAGTTGCTAATACTCCACAGATGATGTTGGCAAATGTATCAACTGATGTAGCAAATTGTAACAGTTCAGAAATTGCACCTGAATTACTGAGCTGCCAGACTCAAACACCAAACTCAGGAACATACAGTGTATACTTCAATTTTGGAAAAAAGGTAAGAAATAAAAAAATGGAGAGCAACTGATTACTGTTACCGAGAGAAAGCTACAAATAATTTTTGATAGGAAACAATTGCAAATGTAATTTGTAATTTCTGGAGCTGGATAATAGATTTCATATGTGTATACCAACATTTTTACTTCTTTTCTAGTTATGATCAAGCAAATAAAATCCTGCATTTCCCTGTTTATTCATTATGCCTTTATACCTGTACACCTGTACTGCAGTCTGGGGACCCATGGCACAGTGGGAAACATGTGATTTGTAGGAAGTGGGCAGTGTTTGGATGAGTCATGATCTGGGTTTTGACATTATTATTGACTAATGTAGATCAGGGATGCGACATCGCATGCCAGGGACCTTTTCTTTTCTATAGGGATTCTATGTTACTTGTTGGAAGACCCCACCACCCAGGGGTCCAGGTCACAAATTGGACTAATTGTTAGATATCCCTTGGAGAAATGGGCTCTGCTAACTTAATAGTATAGTCTAGTATTAGTTAGTGGCATAACTATAGATGAAGCAGACCCTATGGTCACAGGGAGACCCAGGCAACAGGGGGGGTCCAGACAGCAGTGTCTGCTTCCTCTACAGTTACATGGAACAACCACCTCCCCAGCCATGATATTACCTTTGGCAGGGGAAGTTGGATGCAGGCTGCACCAGTGCTGGGAGGGGCAGGGAGTGGGCGGGCACGAGGGGAGAGTTGCGGTGCAGACAGGTGGCAGGGTTGGGAAGTGTAGCGCGTCAGGCCCTCCACAGGAGTGTTGTGAAATGTTATTGCCAATAGTTCTTTGAAAAGTAGTGTTTTGCAATATACTTATGTCAGCAGATTTACAAATTATCACTAGAAATAGCCTGTGTTCAGAGCCAGTGCTCTAATTTCTCTTGCATTTGCTGGAAAGTGAAGGGAATTCCCCTGCTGCCTACCTATTAGTTACTATTGCCATCTATACCTGTAGCAATCAATGCACCTTTTTTGACATAAGCTCCAAATCTTCAATATTATCCTGCCGGTGTTGCATTGTAAAAATGCATAAATGGGCTATGGGTTGCTCTTACGGAATTAACATAGCAATCAAGCAAGCATAAGCTTCCATCAGTACTATCGGAAACATGACCATTATATGCAACTCACTAATCTATAACAATTCACAAGCAACAAATGTATTCTCACATGGGGGTAAATGGAGTGAGCCTTGAAACACATGAGCCTTGGATAACATCAGTTTGGATTGAGGCAAAGAGACTATAGCTGCAAACAATGCTTTTGTCTTGTAGATATGTGACAAGTGTGTCAAGCATTGAATTTAAAAAAGTGATGAGGATCATAAATAAATGAGGGAATGACTCCCTCACATCAAGATTATTGGGCAGCTTCATGGATTTCACTGTCTACTTTATCTTGCTCTATTGTTCTTCTTGATGGTCTTTGTGCTTAACACATGTGCCGTGCCACGTTTTGCTGTCTGTCAGATTTTATTTCCTATCAAACTGACCCCTGTTGAGTTGTATTCATATCTAATAGAACATGTGATTGTTACATGCTATATGATATTGAATAAAATGCACAAAAATGAATAATTTGGCACTGCAAAACAACACCACAAAACAGTTTTATCTGATTCATACCTAATGATCTGTGTGATATTGTGTGTACTGTGTCTTGTGTTATCATGACTTATGATGAGGGGGATTTTCGTCAGGGTCTGGACTGGCTGCTGACCTTATAATTAGACCAATGAATTTGTACTTGTCTGGTACCTTTTCAGTTAGAAAACTGCGCCTGCTGGGATTTATTTCTTTATTAATGTGTGTGTGTAGTTATTACATGGACTGTCACTGAGAAGAGAGTTTGTAAACAAAGATTAGTAGTTATTTAGGTGCAACCAACTGTATAACCTTTTTTTTATTGGTGATTTGTACAAACTGAGGTGTAAAGGACCCTAATGCTTTTCCAAAATGTTTCCCCAGTCATTACTGTCATTTTGCCTTTTGCCATTAAGGGTTTCCTATTGGTACCCAGTAATGGGTTTCTCACATGGATCTCTTGGGGATATTCTGTTAGGAGGATAAAACAAGACAAGTAAATTGGGCCATGTGCACGAGTGCAGTGGTGTGCATAGACTGTGAGTGATTGGAGAAAAAAGTCCCTAATAGCTACCTTGCCTAGGGCCCCAATGAGGCTAATTTAACTGCACTCCCAATGGAGAAGACATGCTTAAAAAGGAGCCCTAAATCCATCAGTTACAGCCCAAGCAGAAAATAAAATTATCCCAACGCTTAATTATGTGTTAAGTTTAGCAAAGTGTGTTGTCATTCTGTGAAAATATAATGAAAAAGTTATGCGAAAACATCTTCAAATCACACTGAGCTTTCTATTTCGGTACAGGTGCAAAGCTGATGTTTTCAGTTTCCCAATATTGCAGTTACTTAATATAAATACAGAACTGCGACTTAGGGATGATTTGTTAATAAAACTTTGACAGACCCAGAAAGCTGCTTATCAGATTATAGACACGCATATAATGATCCCAAAGGTAGAGCTATACTGGGCCTTGTTATCCCTAGGGCCACAATATTCCTAGTGCTGCAGCCCACGGCTCTAGATAGCCAAGCCAGTTTTTGATCATTTCATATTAAATAGCATGTCTGCACCAGTACTATGCATATTACCATTACTGTCTATTATTATTGTCTTACTGTTATTATTTAGATTTTTTTCATACAACGCTATAAACTGTACAGAGCAATATGCACAAATGTATTGAAGCAAAATAAGTCCCTGTCTCAAAGATCATCTGATAATGTAAAGAGGCCATATAATAAAAGGTAAAAATTGTGCTCCAGGTCTCAGAACTAGTGATGGGCGAATTAGTCCAGTTTTTTTTTGCTGAAAAAATTGAGAATTTCCCACTAAATTTGTGAAATGGCAAAAAATTCACAAAACCCGAATCCTGATGCCCAAAACAATTTTGACACCTGAACCAATTTTGATGTCCACGACAATTTGAAGCAGCAGTTTTGCAAATGTATTCTCTGGCGGCAAAACACGGAAATTCTCTGCGAATTTGCGCCTGACAAATTTATTCACCCATCTTTACTCAGAACCCATGACCCCAGAGCTGACTGATTTGTCGCAGTTATAATAATATTCTAAGATAATAAACATCTGATGTTGTGGAAGCTAGATGAAACAAAATGAGCATCATTAGCCATGAGTTTGATTTGTCTACTGCAAGTTGAAAATGAAAGCAAATATACGATTGGTTGGTATAAGCATCTTTTAGCTAATCAGCCTCACAGTCCCTGATAAAATACCAGCTATTCTTGCTTTTCTTTTATTTTCCCTTTAGAAATATTTTTTATATCATATTATATTTCAATTGGGCAATCAGTTCAACCTTGCAACCCTACAGCTAAGTTCTTATTATCTACTGGATATTGGCACCCATGGGCCTGTTTGTAGGGTAGCAGGCAGCTTCAATGGGAAGGTTCTTGGGTACCTATACTATATAAAGTGCCATCCACTTTCAGCTAAATCTGTTGATGGAGCAAAGAGGGAAGGGGTACCTAAATACAGCTCTTTTCTACTTGATATTAAAATGTGCTGCCAATAACAGGTACAACTTGGTGGTGCTCAATTACAGAATCATAAATGCTATGCCTCTGTCTCCTAGCCTTGCATATACATATTTATTTCTATAGAGAATCACAGTTATCGTAATGTTCCATGAACATAAAATGTTAGTAATGGGCGAATCTCACCCGTTTCGCTTCGCCGAAAAATTATGAAAGTATGACTTACTGCCTGCCGAGAACAATTTTTCTTCACATCTAAATTAAAACATATGATATAAGAGGAAGCAGGGACATTTCTTGACCACTTGGAGAGCTATTCAGTTTCCATTTCACACTTTGGCAGATGCTTGACTGCTCCCCCTACACACTTGTGTGAATGGAAATATGTTGATAATGTAGGTTGTGCTCTCAATAGTCTAACTTTATATTTTATTCTTTTTATGGGAAAATAAAGGGAAGAAAATCCCTACTTAGTAGTATACTTATAATATAGTATCATTTCCATTGAAATCTTCTTGTCGCTTTAAAGTCTTTCATGTGAGATAGCTCAGTCAGTTTGATAAAAGACACTTTTTGCAGTGAAGACTTTTGTCACCATTCAATGGAACTCTCCTTTTATGTTGATTCAGAAAATCAATTTCATTGGAGCTGCCAACCCTGCACTATTAATGTGCTAGACCGACCATTTTTAATGGCTGCATATACTGAAAGGGACACGTTTGGAAAACGTCTTTTCTTGAACTGAGAAAGTTAATATTAATATGAAAGAGGAGATTTAAAAATACAATCTTGCTAATTCCACAAGACAGCCGGAGATTAATATTAACGTATTCAGAGCGGCTACAGATTCTATACTAATTCTCTTGAGGCTGATCAAATCAATATAGTGACATGCGCTGGCTGGCAGAAATCTCTATGTTCGCTGAGGGGTATTAAACCAAGGTCCTTTGGTGTATATCAACTTTTCTCTTTAAAAATGTTTAAATGTAACTCAATTGCTAACCAAGACATTTAATACTCCAATGGCTATTTTTACATATAATATCTTAATGTGCTGCTAAGCATTCCCATTCGTATATAAGTATAAATAAGAACTTTTGTATTAAAAGAATACAGATATAAAGGGTCATTTGCATCAATAGAACTACATGGGGTGGTGCACCCACAACAGTAAAGCCTGAAACATAAAAAAAAAAATTGTCTACAAATCGAATGCAGATAAAATATTTTTGCAACAAGTGGTCCTATTAACAAAGCCTGCTTTGGGAACCCTGGAATATCCATTACATTCAACATGGTGGTAACTCCAGGATTCATCAATGTCAACTTAATGCAAACCAAAGGTGCAAGGAACATGTCTAAATAAAGGTATATTTAATGAATGATGTGATTATTATAATGTTACACAGTAGACCTGTTCAGAAAAGGAAACTTCATGCTAAGGGTCAAGTGTGAAATTAGAGCTCACCAGTAGTGATGGGCGAATTTATTCGCCAGGGGCGAATTCGCGGCGAATTCCTGCGATTCGCCGCTGGCGAATAAATTCGCGAAACAGCAGGAAAAATTTGCCGTCAAAAATGACGCGCGACTCGTTTCGCGAATTGGCGAAAAATTCGCGAATTTCTCTGGAAATTCGCTAATTTTTCGGTGAAGCGAAACGCGGCCGTTTCGCCCATCACTACTCACCAGAGTATGCCACCATTCTATATTCATTTCTATTGGCTTATAGAGGCATACTGTATTTATCAAATGGTGAATACAAATCTAAAAATCTATCAACATTTCTCTCAACAAAAAAAATTGTTAATCCACATTCCACTTCAAATTTGAAAGTAAATCATAAATCAGCCAGACTCCACCTATCTACCTGCACTGTACGCATTAGCAGTCTGTGCACTACATATTTCCCTCATCCATTATTCCATGTAGTGAGAGTATTAGCATATGCACACATCCATAGCAAATATCCAATCACACCAATAAAAAGGTCACAGTTGGAATGGCAGCTGTCAGCTCAATTACGAACATCAATAAAACATGTGAAGCAGCACTGAATCTAAGAGGGATGCTGGTGCATAAAAAAGGGAGACAATTGCATACATCAAAGGAGGTTTCCCCAAATCAAATTTTAGCTCTACAAAAGAATTTTGATGAATGGGCCTCTTAATGTGGAAAATATAAGTT
>CM044443.1:80914769-80924899 GCA_024363595.1 Xenopus borealis | reverse complement strand
ATAAAACAAATGGAAAGCAATTGACAAAAGTCTTCATTTCTGGTGAACAATCTGAAAACAACAGAACTGAAAAAAGTGTACGGTAAACAAGCAATGTGAAAAAGCAGTGGTAAACAGTTATAATTTATTTTGTAATTTTTTAAAATCCAAGTCATCACCAGGAAGTGTATCACCCATACCATACCAGATGCTCAGAACCAATGTTAATGGGGTCACCAGAGGTAATATTTCCGGTGACCCCATTATTATTATTATTTCTTTTGCAATATTTTACTCTTCTTTGAAATCCAGGTCATCATCAAGCAGTAAGTCTTCCTACACAAGATATTCAGATGTAGTGGTAAAGGGGTTACAAACAGAACAATGATGAAGTTCTTCTGGAATATTTTCCTCATCCTCAAAATCCATGTAGTTTTCGGCAGTGAGTCTCTTCATTCCAGATGCTCAGATTCAATGTTCTTCTGGAATATTTTTTGGAATATTTGGTCCAAATGTTCAGTGTGTTATAGGACTTTTATTATTTAAGGAAACGTTTAGGATATGTACTCTCTTTTAATAGAGATTCTGGTGTAAGTATGTGTGGTGCACAGATATATTGGGAGGAGCATGGAGAGCTACAACTAAGAAAAGCATGAAGATCCCTAAAAAATGGTTGGTTTGCTCAGGATTAGACGGGGTTGGTGGGAAAAAACAGGTGGACCACAGTCTTCATGGGCCCCGCTAACTAAGGCCTGCTTCCACGCTCCGGGCTACATCATCAAGGAGGCAAAAGGTACACAATGAGGCTGTCACCCACATGCATGTAGGGGAGGAGGCCGCTGTAGGTTGCAAGGAGGGAAACTGAACTTGCAGCCCTGGTGGACCCCTACTGCCCCAGTCTGATGCTGGTACTGTGTAAAGGGAAAGTGGAAGCCCAAAGAGATATAAAAGTATATATCTCAGGTCATGAAGGGAATGGTGCTTGAAGGGTTTTGGGCTTTGGCATAATAAGGCATAACTGGGGTGTATCAGGGCCATTGACTTGTATGTGTGGACCATTTTTTTTAAATTTAATTGGTCAGGTAACCAATGTGTTAATAATTGTGGCCCCCAAGGTTAGTAGCCTGAGGTCTATGATTTCTGATGACAGCCCTGATCATGATCATTCAAGATGTTCACGTATATGCTAGCAGTTAACTTATGTACCCAAGCCTACTGATGACCTACTTGGAAGCCTGCCACCATCGGCCATTCAGGTGAAATGCAACCATTATGAAAGCTATGTAAATATGTAGCACATTTTTGGCAACTTGGGTTTTTTTTCAGCAGGAGCAGAAGTGCTGATGGCTTAATATACAATCGTTGATCTAATATAAGTTTAAAAAATAACTAGAAATCTTTTTGGTTTTTGTAGACACGCTGAAGTGCAGTCTATTTATGTTACATATTTAAATTGCATTGAAAAAGGACCAAAGTCTAAACACTCCAAATAAAACCCAACGTCCATACACACACACTCACACCGATCCCACCATATATACACTCACATAAACTATATAGTGAATAAAGTACCCCCTCTTGTAAATTATAATGATATTATAAGTTACTGAGGAGTTTCATGACCATATACAGGACATGGAAATCCAAGGTAACTTCTAATATCCTCATATTTTGCAACTGGAGTACTTTATTTATTATAATACACAAGTTTTAGTGAGTCTTGTGACAGAAATGACATCAGAACTCATCATTTATAACTGATGACATCAGAACTCACCGTTTATAAGGATATCATTTACACGATATTCACGGCTTTTGTGTTTTATATACCAAAATCTATATTAATTGTTTTATCACTTTTAGTATCACAATAGCCTTTGATATTATGCTTGTCCGTGAAACATCCATGACCCTCTTAAAGGCATTAGAATCAGCTCTAATCAGCTCTAATATCATCACCCGGCAGTGCATTTCATAACCTCACTGTCCTCACTGTGAAGAACCACCTACGCTGCTTCAAATGAAAGTCCTTTTCTTCTAGTCTGAAGGGGTGGCCTCTGGTGCGGTGATCCTCTTTATGGGTAAAAAGGTCCCCTGATATTTGTCTATAATGTCCTCTAATGTACTTGAAAAATGTAATCATGTTCCTTCGCAATGGCTTTTTTCCAGAGAAAACAGCATCAACTTTGACAGTCTGAACTCATAATTTAAGGGGGTTATTTATTAAAACTCGAGTTTTTTTTTTTATTAAAACAAAGTCAACTTAAATCCCATCAACAAATTTAACTTGTTTATCAATAATTCCTCTCAAGAAAGTCAGTGCAAACACAACAAAATCAGGCATCAATTCGAATCACATTTTCATTTTGACACTTTGAAAACCGTATTTTATCAAATTGTCGTCGTGAAAACTCAGATTTATCGGAAGAAAACCAATCGGATGAAAACCCTGAAAATATTCAGGGACATCTGCCGTTGATTTTTTATTTCAACAGGTTTGAAATTTGTGTATTTTCACATTTGGATATTTGGTAGCATTGTGGTGTGATAAACCTCTAAAAATTTGAGGTCTTTTACTCTAAAATTTGAGTTGTCCCCTTCCTCAAACCTTGACCAGAATAATTGAGGTTTAATAAATAGGCCCCTAACTCTTCTATACTCTTCTAACAAGTTTAGTTGCACGTCTCTGAATTCTCTCCAGCTCATTTATATGCTTCTTAACAACTGGAGCTCAAAACTCAGGCCCAGATTTGTAGTCAGGCCACTAAGGCCCATCTAGGGCAGCAAATGGGGAGTGGCATGTCGCCTGCTGGCTGAACCACAACTGGGGATTTTGCTGGAGATTTTGACAGTTGTTTGAATCTCCTGCCTGCCCTGTCCCCAGCTATTGTATCCACAGCAGTGAAGAAGGCAAGAGGTAAGTGCCAGAGTAGGGAGGGGTTTGGTGCAAGAGGGTGTGTGAACTGGGGGGGTGCAGGGGGGCAATCAGTGTGGGTGGCCTAGGGATGCTCTATTTTTAAAACTGGCCCTAATAGAAATGCACTGCATACTCCAGGTGAGGCCTTACCAGGGACCTACAGTATAAAGAGGCAAAATTATGTTTTCATCCCTTGAGTTAATGCCCTTTTTATGCAAGACAGAACTTTATTTGCTTTAGAAGTCACAGAATGACACTGCCTGAAATGAGACAACTTGTTATCTACATGTTAATCAGCAGATCACTCGGTGCATTTATAGTAAATCTATAACCATTCATTTAAAGAGCAGAACACTGTAACTTAGGTACTTTAATCACAGAACTTTCACAAATTGCTCATTCACACATTACAGAAGACTTTTCTTTTTGGATCCCTGACTTCACAGAGGTAGAGGACAAATGTCAGATTTCATTCCAGGCTCTTAACAAAGCCGCAATGTCCTCAGCGGTGCTGGATGTTGTATTGCAGCACTGTAATCTCTGTGTGTCAGACAGAAATACAGTTTAGTCTGAGCGGCTATAAAACAGCAATAGAACCCTCTTAGCTATTACTAAAATATGGCTGAGCAGGGATGATGTGGGTTGTAACTCAGCAACAAAGGTCAGCTTCCCCTTCTATAAGCATTTACCATACTTTTTAGTTCTGTAAAAATGACAGGATCACAACTAATTATTTCAGTCAACAAAAATAGTGGAAGAATTCTGACACTTTGCTGTTTTATAAAAAAAAATGAAAAATGACTCTTTAGGCTTCTGGTATATGGTCATTCTGCATGCATGCTCCTGGTCAGTCATCAATGGGGTAGTCTGGGTAGCAGATGTGAGGCTTGCAGACATGGCAGGCACTGCTCTGTTTTGGGTAGGTAAGCCTAAGGGAGGGGATATTTAAAAAAATGGTGTACTTTAAGGCTGAAACTTTCCCTATAATCTTTGAATGATTATCATGCCTGTCTTATTATTGGATAAATAATGCACTTAATGTAAGGCTTTACATTTGAAATTGGTTTAAGGACCATTTGGTGGTCAATGGTGGTCTAGTGCCTTTATGGTTTGGCGTTGTTCATGCAGATCTCTCAATTATAAAAATTGCAGCAGGGGAGGATCAGCCTATAGGACCAATGCTTTGGTCAGGAGACAGCCTGGGAAAATGCAGTTGCTTCTAACTTCAAATGTAACAATTTAAGGCAAAACATCCTTTCTACCCCAGGTTATGGTGCAGGTGTGGATTGCTTAGGTGAGGATGTGCTGTCATACAAAGAAATCTATTTTGTGGCAGGCACTAGTGGTATTTGCATTTGGGCAAGTATGAGTGTGTTGGCGGGGGGATACATTTCTGTCTGTCTTTATCAGAGCAATAACAAACAGATGGCAACTTGATACTGCTGCTGCTTTAGAGAGATGTGAAACAAGATGTGAATCTCTGCCACAGGACGTACATGATATGGTTTCCCTTGATGTTACCTGACACTTTTAAGTTATCAGCCCTGACAGTGGTTAGAATGGCAGATCTTTAACCAGTGGAGAAATATCTATGAGTGTACAGCAGAAGAAACCTCAGAATGAACAAATCAGCAGTATTGTGCTGATTTAAGAAACACACACACACACTGCAGTAAATCAATAGATTTGTTTTTGGAGAGAGATCTTGTCACCTGTACACTTGGACTGATGAAGGAACTGCTGTGTGCCATACTCAGCAACGAACACAGAATCTTTACAAGAGTCATTTTTGTTTGCAAGGGATGAATAGTAATTTGAGAGCAACTTCACCTTTCATTACAATCATAGAGTAATTTTCTATAACAACTTATGAAATTGTATCTTAAGGAAAATGTAAAAAATAAACAGAGTACAGAAGTGAAATTCAGGTAAGGTACATATTAACTAGTCTACTAAAGTCAACTACAAATATTAGGGAAAATGAAAGTTTGCATGGATTTTTTAGTCTATATAAGAAATGTAATAGAGAGAGACATAAATATGAATGATTTCGTCTACATCTGTTTTATATTTGTAGTGTGAAAAGATTCCAATGGTGTGGCCAAAGCAAATCGTTGTGTAATTCCCCAAAAAATATATCACTTGTCGTATATATTATGTAATTATAACGCTCCCGTGAAAAACCATCTATTGGTAGCCTAACCAAACAAAAATGTCATCTTCCTCCCCTGGGGCTGGAGCTGAGGCTGAAAACCTCTATGGCAGAATACCAGTAATTTCTGTCTTAGGTCTAAAGTGATAGTTGTCTGATGTCAACTTGCATAAGGATCTTGTCTGAAAGAAGCAGTGATGTTGAAACAAAGCAGGAAAATGAACCCAGATTATATAACAGCAATAATAAGATTGGTCCACAGTAGAATAAACTCATACATTACATTGAGTTAAAACGGATAACACTTTCACAGTTCAACGATGTGAGAAGTGCGAGAAAGCATTGCCTAGAAAAAAAAGCCAGCAAGTGTAAAGATCACTGAATATAGCATATATTCTGTAGGAGAAAATCCCTTTCAGACAGGAATAGCACATACAAATACATATGTTTAAAATCCCTTTCAAACAGGAATAGTACATACAAATACATAAATGTTTAACCCTTTCACAGTTCTAAAGCTGCATGCATGCGGGTGGTTGCTAAGGTTGCGGGACAATGTAAGAGATACAAGGAAATGTTTAGAACTGAATAATATTATTATTTATTAATATGGTATCAAGCAAGACAGAATATGAAATGTAATAATAGATAAATAAAATAACAAAAAAATTATAAGGTATTGTCAAAAAGAGTTATTAACATTTTGGAGCATTTTAGTTTTTTTCATAAGAAAACTCGAAATTAAAGAGAAAAAAAAACTAAAACCCTGATGCTGTAAAAAAAAAGCCAGAATCTGAAAATCTGCCATCTCAGACCTGTTGTGGTCCTGTATAAGTCAATGGGAGAAGCACCTATCCCAATTTGAAGTGATCATGGTCTGCGCTGGGTTTAGCTTGAAAATCCATCTTTTTCGGCAAAAACTTTTAAAAAATTGAGCAGTTTGGGAAAAATTCAGAAAAATTTGTATGATGTGAGTTTGGTTGAATAAATCGAGTTTTTTTTTTTATAAATAAGCTAAACATTAGGCATAGGAGTTTGGTCAAGCTTTTATTTATGAATAGTATGAGATACATTTGGATTTTAGTAAATAATCCCCTTAATATAGTCTGTTTTATCTTCAGAATCTGTAATTAGTGATGGGCGAATCTACTCAGTTTCTCCGAAAACTTTGCGAATTTCCAGCGAAATTCGCAAATTGTCGGAAAAATTTGCGACGTGCGACGTGTCGTTTTCGTCGCGTCAGCATTTCGCAAATTTATTAGTCAGCGGCGAATCGCGGGGATTTGCCACGAATTCGCCCATCACTATCTGTGATACAGGGAGGCCATGGAGAACATGTTCATTTTAGTGCTTTTAGAATTTTTTGAAACCACAATTAAACTAATTTTCTCCAAAACCACGAATGCCATGTAATGTATTGAAAGATCCGAATATAAAAAGCAAAAATGTAAAAAAATTATATATATAGAGTACTGTTTTGAGGTTTAACTATGTATATGGCTCATAATTTCATCTAGAGGTCTGTGATCGGCTTCTTGCTAAATAGCCAGTGCCTTTTCCGATAATGGGTCAGATACAGTACAGTACCAGATCTTCCCACTGAAGATGGAATTTTCACATGATAAATAATGGGATATATTTTTAACATTGAACTTAATCCCTGTTGCCTCATATCAGTATATTTCCAATAACAAGTGGAGTTTGGGTTTTTAATAGAACATCTGAATGTTTGTCCACTCCTACAATGTTATAGATTTTGACTTTATCTTGATGATGCCCATTATCTCAGAAACATAAATGAATGCCCTGCAACTACAGAAAAGATGGTAGTGGATGTATCCTTTCACTGTCTATGGGGTATATTTATCAAAGAGTGAAGTTCCGCCACTAGAGTTAAATTCCGCCACTCTCCATTCATTTCTATGGGATTTTTAAAGGCATATTCATCAAAGGGTGAACTTTCACTTCACCCATTGATGAATACGCCTTGCAAAATCCCATAGAAATGAACGGAGAGCGGCGGAATTTCACTCTAGTGGCGGAACTTCACTCTTTGATGAATCTCCCCCTTTGTATTAATAATATACAAGTAGTGATGGGCGAATTTATTCGCCTAGGTCGAATTCGCGGCGAATTCCCGCGATTCGCCGCTGGCGAATAAATTCGCGAATCACCAGCGAAATTTCGCTTGGCGAAAATTCGGTGAAAACGAGTCGCGCGTCAGTCGCGCGTCGTTTTTGATGCGACGCGCCGAAAACGACGCGCCGCGCCGAAAACCCGATGACTTATCCACCGAATGAGAGTTCATGCAATATTCAGCTGCTGCCACAGTCAGTTTCTTTTTTCCTTTCATAAGTAACTTAATGAGCAATGATTTCCATATCCGTATTGTGACATTATGACAGAAATAGATGCAATATAAAGAGAAGTGAATGCCTACAAGGGATGCCAGGCTACTGAATGCAGTTCTGACCTACCAGGATAGCACAAAGGCAAAGCCAATGTAGTTTCTGAGGGCTCGAAAGTGCTGGCAGTGAAGGATTCGCCATCTGTGAGTGAGCCGTCCAAGTGAAATAGAGGCACTTAACATTTACACATTATTGGGAACAGACGGGTGTTGAGAGGAGGCCATGATAGAGGACATTCTTACTCTTCCATCACTGAATAGAGTGAGAGTTCTGTATGCTCTCAATTCTGCATCTATTTTCTAGCTAGATATTTGTGTTGGTGGAGAATAGTTATCAGAGAATTTTTTCGCCAGCCATGGATTTGCTGCGAAATTCCACTACAAAAAAGTTGCCAAGACAAAAATGTCACTAAGACAAAAAAATCGCCAGAAGAAAAAACTCCCATTGACTTTAATGCATTTGGACAAAAAAGTCGCCATAAGAAAAAACACCCATTGACTTTAATGCATTTGGAGTGAGAAAAAATGTAGCACATAAAAAATTGTTGCACGTAAAAAAATAATTGACGCCCATTGACTTCAGTGCATTCTGGGACAGTTTCGCTCATCACTAGTGGAAAACTATAAATGTCTATAATTTTTAGGTAGCTAGATCTTGTATCTGGCATAAAAAGGCTCTAATAATAATAATAATGATGTGTATTATTTAGTATTGCCACCTTTTCAGTTTGGTGAAAACTCTCCATCTGTTGCTCTTGGGAGTTGCAGTACAGCAACAGGTGCAGAATCACAGGCTGGACATTCCATTTCTATATTAACGTCTGAATGATGCAAGGAAGGGATTATATAGCTTTTTTTTATCTACAGTATTTGAACACCATTATCCCAGCTCCAGGCATGAATGCCTGCTAAACAGTAAAATTTATGATATCTCCCTTCCTTGACTTGCTATAATGGGGATAATTGAAGTCAGTTGGCTTTAACTGGCTGCTTGAGATATGTCTTTGTGTAGATGTCTGGGTCACTGGACAACACATGAGACTCCAGTACTCTGTGGCATTTCAAATGTTTCTGTGTGTGTGTGTTTAGCTAATCATGTCCTAAGGGGTTGCATGAGCAGAATTTAGAATTTTCAGATCAATAAATGCTTTGATTATATCCAAGAATCTCGGTCTGAATTTACTGTTTGTGATTAAAGTGTAAACAACATTAGTGACTCATTCTGTGTTGCAGTCATGGCACACACTTTTCATTCCCATTTATTAATTCTACTTTCTCTCTCTCTCTCTCTGTATCTAAGTTACCTTCATTCTTAACTACCACGGGAGCAGGGGGTGCTATACTCCCACAGGGACCCCTGTCTGTCTCGCACCTGCTGCAGCCGGCTGGAATCGGCTGCAGCGGTATACAAATTTGGCATGGACAAGTGTGGGGGTGGGGCTCGGCTGCACAGCCCACAACAGGGCCTGCCCCCACCAATTTCCGTTACTGCTTTCATTCTTTCTTTTGGGATTCAGGTTCATATACTGGACTGACAGTTCCATCTGACTGTGCGCCCCCCCCCCATTCCTCATAATATAGCTTTGCAGCTATTTTTTCAAGATGGCCTGCAGATACATACACATACACATAAGGGTGGCCATACACGGCGGGATACGCTCGTTTGCCGATGTTGCCAAATGAGCGGATCTCTCCCCGATACTCAAGGTGGGCGATATTGGGGTGATCCAATTGTGGGTGCTTAGGTCCCAACGATTGAATCACAATAGAGGAGATATGGGTGGTCCTATTGCATCAATGTCACAATATTACGGGATTTTTAGTCCCGTCCAATCGACATCTGGCCGATTGGTAAAGCCCGTCGGAGGTCCCAATACACGGGCCAATAAGCTGTCTGTCGGCAGCTTTTATTGCCTGTGTATGGCCACTTTTAGTGTGCACTACAAATGGATTACAGTAGAAACATAAAATCATGTTCCACTAGCTATGGTAAAATATCACCATATAATTAAAAAATGACTTATAAATGGACCGAGTGAATTAAATTGTGTACATTGGAGTTAATGATCTGAAGTGTAATCTTTATTTGTGCTGAGATGACTGCTATCAAATTAGAATGTAACAGAGTATTTTCTGCCTCTGTTCACAATTCACAGCTCCTAGACAGCAGGTTTCTACCACCGACAAATGTAGCAGCAATGAAAACACTGAATGTGCCATAATCTTAAGGATGACTAGTAGCTGTTACATGCAATTGACAAGGGATATGCTATCATGTACGGTATAATGACTTACAGACCACAGTATGATAAAATGAATAATGGATAAAAATTTATTTTTCTAAACTTTACAAACTGACCCTGTTTAAAGAAACATTAACATCAAAAACTGAAAGTCTAGTGCTGACCTACACTGGTAAAAGCTGAGGTTTGCTTCAGAAAGACTACTACAGTTTTTATAACAAAACTGCATTATAGCCATGGAGGCTGCCATACAAGCTGGAGAAAGGCACAGGTCCCATGGCAGGTAACAGGAACAGATAAAACACCATTGTATTCTACAGGGCTTATCTGTTATCTGCTATGTAGCTTGTGTTTTTCATCCTTTTTTCCAGCTTGAATGTGTGTAATTAAAGGGAAACTGTCATGGGAAAACATGTTTTTTTTAAAACGCAT
>CM044443.1:80883112-80904226 GCA_024363595.1 Xenopus borealis | reverse complement strand
AGAACCCCATGTGGGGCATATTTCTATATCTTATGGCGGGGGGCACAAATTCTCTTATTCCTCAGGCCTGACCACAGTTGAAATCCTCCCCAAAGTCCTTGAAAAACTGCTTATGTCTGCTTACTCTCAGGAAAGCAGAAAATGGAATTTTGCCCAAAGGTGTCACTATTTTATATAATACCACTTCAGTAAACTTTCTGCTGCTCTGCTCTGAAATTTTGTGAAAAATATAAAACGTCACATTTGTTTCTTGTTCTTGTTTCTATAGTTAAGCCCTTGGGCAAAAACAAGTGTGAAATAAAAATATGTGATATATATATATAAATATCTGATATATATATATATATAACACAGGGAAGTAAAGTATGAATCCAGATGTCACACTTAAGAATCTCCTTATACTGGATTGGTGACTTCCCATCATCCTTCAGGGTAAGGAGTCACTGATCACAGGGCACTTAGCTGTAAGGGTGCTTACACTGCCTGTTAACATTCTTTGGGACAGATTTCTTTACTAAGAAAAAATGAACCCTAATTAAAGGATCTAGCTAACATAACCTGATGTTGTTCAAAGTGCTATGTTGTAGTTGTTTTGGTTTCAAAAATGCTAGCAATGTTTTTTAAGGCACCACTTTAATTATCAACACAATACATTCTTTACATGCTTTTTTAAATAGATACTAGCATAGCAGTAAAATTTTCAAATATCATTGGCCACTACAGTATTGGGGATTCTATGCCCTTTTATTTTAATCGCACTACAAATCAAGAGGGGCCAGACATGACATCTTAGTGACATTAGGCATATGTCAAAGTCATTGTGGTGTGGCCTCTATGGAATATGGAGAGACAGGTCACATACAGAGAATAATGAAGATTTATGGAGGCAAAGTCTACTTAAAAAGACACCAACTTCTATGAAATCAAATATAGTTATAAGTTCTCCAATACAAAGTTGTTTAATGGAATCCTCCTCAAAGAAGAATTTCACCCTCCTGACCATTATGAGGTTCTTAGCAGTAGGTAAACTTAGGCCAATTGGCAAACGTGGAAATGTGGTCCTGTGACACCATGCTGCACGCTGTCTATTTGTTAGCCCCTGAATTAGCTGTGCCCCCAATGTCTCTATTAGGCATTTTGGGTCACTTCCCCTGTAGAGCAGTCCTTGTAAGTAATTAGATATAGTATGACAGCCCACCCCAATGCTGGTAGTTAGAAATGGTGTCCAAATTAAACGTATCTCTTTGCCACTTTTTTATGTCTATTTGTCAATTTGCAGTTTCTTGAATGTGTATTAAAAAAATGGTCCTTCATCATTTAGTCCAGAACCAATTGAGATACACCAGGAATTATATGTGACCTGTATTATGGACATAATGCTGAACAGTGGGAATGACTGGCTGCTTAACCAGTATAATTATAGATTATTTTTGTGGGACAGGATGAACAAATATGCTCCAAATAAAGAATGGTTATACAGTATTTTATGTTGTATGTATGGCAAATGACAAATAATAAAATAGTCAACAATAAGGCATAAGGGATTGATTTAGCATAAAATTTGGTATGTCAGTTTAGTAATTAAATATTTAGAAAATAGCACACATAAAATGTCCTGATCTCAGACTAATTTGTACGAAAGTATCAGGACAGGTTGTGGAGTTGCAGCTGCTTCACACATAACAGACCCGTAATCGATTGTGTAGCCATAGTATAGCAGTTGCCCCTGGATGTAATTCTCCCCTCTTGTATGATAGCTTGTGTTCTTTAGGGCAGAAATTGAGCTGGTGGCTGAAACATCATGCTTTTCCTCATTCCGAGCCAATAGATGACAGGTAACAGGTTTCAATCATAATCCCATAATATCCCCAAGGTAGCCTTTTAAAGACCTACAGTATGTGAGTAGAATGCGGAAGTTATATGCCTGACACTTGTATATATGTGTTGGAGTTGTCAGATCATTATTTTCAAACCCACAGAAACAGAATCATGCCTATCTGTATGTGCAATCACGTGCCATTGCCTGAATGTAAGGAGAAAAGATTCACAACTGTAGGAAAGAAATTATATGTGCTGGACCCTATGTTTAAATCATTTTGAAGAGTCACTGAGAAAATGTTATCATTTATGTGAAATTACGTCTATTGCAATGCTTAGTTTCTGGACTTAAGGCTGTAAAACCAGCACTAAACACAGTGATCTACTTGAACAACAAAATATATAACTTTAGACATGAAAGAATAGACACATAAGTGAGGAATGTAGACTGATTTCAAAGGTGGAAAAACACATAATAGAATGTGTCATTGTTTCTGCTTATTATAGTAAAAAAAATATATATATATATATATGGTGTAATTATTAGATCATTATGAATGATCAACTGGCCCATGGGCTAAGGGTGCCAAGTTCACACAATGGCCCAATGCATCTCACGGAAGACAGGGACCTGATGGAAAATTTTTAGCTGCAAATAATCAGTTATATGACATTTTGTCACTGGTTTTGCCAATTTACAGTGTTATGTAATAACCCATAATAACCAATCAGCCTGTTAGAACCCTGGCCCCTGACCCTGGTCCTCATAAAACTCTACTTCAAAAGGGGAGGTTCTCCTTTAAGTTAACTTTTAGTATGTTACAGAATGGCCAATTGTAACCAACTTTTCAATTGGTCTTCATTATTTGCCTTCTTCTGACTCTTTCCAGTTTTCAAAAAACAAAAGCTTTATAAGGCTTCACATTTATTGTGATTGCTACTTTTTTATTACTCATCTTTCTATTCTATTTCTATTTCCTATTCATAGTCTAAGCTCTCATTCAAATCAATGCATGGTTGCTACATTACCAGATTGTGGAAACTGCAAAATGGAGAGCTGTTGAATGAAAACCTACAAGCTACAAATAATAAGAACTGAAAATCAGTTGCAGAATATCACTCTCTACATCATACTGAAAGTTGAATAAAAGGTGCACAACCTCTTTAAACAGTTTAATTGAAGTCACTGGTTATCTATCAGATTCTCGCTAATAAATTACTTTTCCCAGATGTACAACTAATATTTAATGTGTTTATCATAGAGATGATACACTTACCACTAAGTATAAACAGTCCATTTGCTGCTTTCCTTATGGGTATATATCAATATCATCTGATTATGAATTGTTTACCTTTTATGTCATGTCAGATAAATGCACAGACAAAGATCTACACAAACAGCTTCTTTCATATTACTATTACAATATTCTGACAGTTCTGATGTTCCACAGATTTGCCATTCAAGGCTCTTTTCATAATATTTAGTGGCAATATTGATGTTCAGGAATAATAGGCACTTTAGAATTAGTGCTGAATGAATCACTTATTTTTAACTTTTTTTTCTAAAACATATTTGTATTTCTCTTCTTACTTGGTTCTTAAAACATACCTTAGGCAGCAAATGGGCATTTGTATTACTTTCCTATTTAGTATCTTTGAGCCCCCCTTTAATCCATTTGATTGGTGCTATTGGTATAAAATACCTTTTTGCACCTTAGGAACAGTCAGCCAGTTTTCTCCTTTGCTGCTATATGCTTTTCAATCCCCATTTTTGCTAAAATTACACACTTTTAAATCTTGTCAGTAATGTAGTAAACCAGTGCTGTCCAAATGGCAGCACATGGTCCGTGGAATCTGCCTGCTGTGCTACCATGTGTAAGCTTCAAAAGGTATCAGTACTGAGATTAACTGGCCCCTGCATTGTTTACACCTCAAATGCAGACTGTAAATTCTTTCACACCTGGAATTCTCTTCTGTTTTGTTTACACCTGTAACACCCCTCCCTTCCATACTCTGCCTGCCCTATGCCCCCTGTGTGTGCCATACTCTGCCTGTCCTATGCCCCCTGTGTGTGCCATACTCTGCCTGTCCTATGCCCCCTGTGTGTGCCATACTCTGCCTGTCCTATGCTCCATGTGTGTGCCATACTCTGTCTGCCCTATGCTCCTTGTGTGTGCCATATTCTGTCTGCCCTATGCTCCCTGTGTGTGCCATACTCTGCCTTCACTTTGCTACCTGTCGGATATGAGCCTGGTAGGGTTTGTTCTGGGGGTTAGTTAGCATTTGTAAATTGCTGTTAGGTGTTTAATCACGTGCTGGTAGTTGCTGTGCGATCAATAGAGGAGGAGGCATAAGGATTTAAGGGTATATTTTAAAATGATTTACATTTTTCACATATGAGTGATGAGTGATATCCATGCAGCGAGCTTCAACCATTTGTTTTTTTGGTGTGCCACTACAATTAATGTGGTCTAAAAAGTTTTTGTGGTAACCTGGGTGGGGTTTAAACTAGGTGTGGTTTAAAAAATGGAGTAGTCAACATTGGCTTCCATTATCGGCCTTCAACCACATAAGCCAGAAAAATTCTAGCCCTCGGTACCACAGAAGTTGGACATCACTGTAATAAATAATAGAACTGGGTGCCTGAAAAACAGTAAAGCAATATATAGTTTATAACCTATAGCATATCCAGTACAATATGGTGGGTGTAACATCTTATTCTTTGTGTCATTGGATCTCCCTCAGGTCCTTGGGCCAGAGAATAGCTACAGGCCTGGAATAGATACCATTTGGCTACACCCCTGCTAACAAACAGCACTCATAACACATATTGAGAATTGCTAACCTAAATCCATGAGATGGAACTTAGGGACTTCAGGAGAGGCGGGACTGCTTCAGCACTCTCAAGGGGGACCAGCTATTTCTGCTAAGGTGCAGCACAGCTGGGCCCCCCTTAAGGCCGGGGCCTGGTACAGCAGTACCCCCTGTGCTCCCCTGATGGCAGCCCTGTGTAATGCATACATTTCTTAATATTACAGAATGCATTTTTTGCAGGGTTGGACTGGAGACTTCGGGGCCCACTGGGGCTGCACAATTAAGGGCCCTCCTGGCAGTCTCTGGGGGCCCCCTCTGATACCTAAATTCCCAGGGTACACATTCATGAAAAAATGTGCCAAAGCACATGCATGTGCAAAAAATGCCAAACTATATCCATGCTCATAAATATCTAATTGCAAAAGCAGGCCAGCATCGGGGGACCAGGTCTGGGCCCAGTCTGACCCTGCATGATAGTACTTTAATTATATTTTCCTTTCAAATATTTCTTTCCCCCACCTCATTTATTCATTTATTGCAATTAATATTTTATTCTGCAGATCATTACAGGTATTTATACTTTAAGTACTTTCTTTACATTTAAAATGTGCAGTTCTGCATATACAAATAGCCCTATTTGAATATGTAGCAGTCCTATATAACTAAAAATACAAACAAAAAATAAACACATATGATTGCTAGGTTATTTTGCTGGTACAGTCAAACACCAGCATTTCTAGTAAACAGCAACTAATAAGCCTTTATTCAGGGCTTCTCAGGGATCCTCTCCAGTGACACTCTCTCCGCCTGTGCATGAAGTGAAGAAATGCCTGGGAGCGGGTGTCAGACACAGTTACAGTGACACATGATATTTATAACAAAGTGTGGAGGAAGGTGTCTCTTTGCATTAGAATAATTCTCTATTGCTGGATTCTCCAGGAGGTTGTGCTGATGGGCCCGGTGTGGTGACAGGAGGTGAGTTACTGCTGGTGACACACCTGATGGCTCGTTCCAGGGTCACGCAATGACAGGACACACACGAAGCTCGCAGTTATTTACTTGCATGACAATTTAGGCAGAATAACTGCATTCCATCATTATAATTCTTACTTTTAACTTTAGTTTTTTTTTAAGTCATAATTTTAAAGATAATCTCTTAAATTCAGTTCAGAATGGTGCTACCATTTCAGCATAAATAGTCCAAAAGGAGCTATCATTGTAGGACATGATGAGAGGTAGGACTCGTATTGCCACTCTACTTACGTCTTCCTACATTTCTTTGTTTTTGTTGCTCTTAAAAGTTTGTGTTTGAGGAGTTTTGTTAGCTAGGAATGCTTTAAAATTATATGTACAGGGATGGGATCTGTTATTAAAAATGTTTTTCTTTTTCTCTGTAATAAGATAAAATTAATCCTTATTGTATATAAGACAATCTTATTGTGTTTCATTAAAGTTTAAATAATTTCTTTGGAGACTTAGGGGGTTATTTTTTCTGTTTGGGGCTTTTTTGGGCAAAAACTCGAAGATTTATTACACCCGAAGTCCGCTAAAAGTCCAAATCTGAAAATCCGCCATATTAAACCTGCTGAGGTCATGTAAAAGTCAATGGCAGATTTCCCTTTTACAATTTGAAGATCTCATCATCTGTGCTGGGTTTCGTCCGAATCTGAAACATTTGGGGTTTTAAGGTTACAACCTTAAAAAATAAAAAAGTTTCGGTCTCAGATCCAGAATTTGTACAATTCAAGTTTTCGCTCAATTTTATTGTCTTGATAAAAATGTGGTTTGGAGTTTGGTTTAATAAAATTATGAGATAAATTTGAGTTTTAGTAACATCCTTAAAGTATGGATATACAAATTACAGAAAGATCCCTTCTACAGAAAACCCCAGGTCCCATTCTGGATAATAGGTCCCATACCTTTACTTACATAGTTACATAGTTAGTGATGGGTGAATCTCCCGCGATTCGCTTCGCGAAAAATTCGCGAAACGAGTCGCAGGACGCTTTTGACGCGCGTCGCGTCAACTTTGACGCGCGTCACGTTGTTTTCGTCGCGTCGTTTACATCGCGGGAATTCGCCGCGAAATTCGGCCCTGGCGAATAAATTCGCCCATCACTATACATAGTAAGTTAGGTTGAAAATAGATGCATTTCCATCAAGTTTAAACATTTATGTATATATAAATCCTGCCTAAATGTGGTATATGAAGAATTTCATAATTTACATTATTATATACATCCCATTAAATAGAAGAACAATGTCATCCGGAAACCCGTTATCCAGAAATCTACAAATTACTGAAAGGCCATCTCCCCTATTCTACATTTTATTCAAATAATTCGCATTTTAAAAAATGTTTTCCTTTTTCTCTATAGTAAAAAAAAAAAACATTACCTTGTCAGAACTAAGATAAAATTGATCTTTAATGGATACAAAACAATCTTATTGAGTTTCATTAAAGTTGAAATCATTTCTTAGGAGATTTAGGTGATTTACTAAACCTAGATTTTTTTTTGTTTGGGGCTTTTTGTGGAAAAATGTTTTTTTTTCCAGATTTATTATACCCCGAAGCTGCTAAAAGTCCAAATTTGAAAATCCGACATATCAAACCTGCTGAGGTCCTGGTCCAATTTAATGCCAGATGTCCCTTTTACAATTTGAAGATTTAATCTGCTCTGGGTTTCTTCCATTAAAAATTTAGGGTTTTCACGTGATAACCATAAAAAGTTGAAAAAGTTAAAATTTGGGCGTCAAATCCAGAAAATTTGCACAATTCAAGTTTTCGTTCTATTTTATTGTCTTGATAAAATCGTAGATGGGAGTTTGGTTGAGCTTGGTTTGTGGTCCCACCAATTTATAATGCATTTCAATTTGCGAATTTCCCTAATTTTAACTAATGTTTTCCCTTATTTTACAATATTTTGTCCCGATGTTCCTAAAACTGCACATGCCCCCATAGTGTAACATTAACACTGCAAAGCTTAACCCTTGATATTAACCAGTAGATGTTGTATCTCAAAGTGAAACTGACTCCTTTCGTATATTATTTCAGTACTTGAAGAAAAAGTTACTTTAACACATTTCCCTGATACTATATTTTCCTGGGTTTTACATAATTTTTCCTGGTCCCATGAAAAATGTGGCGGATCTACTGTATACAAATCCTGCCTAAATGTGGTATATGAAGAACTTAGAAATGTTCTACATTAGTAAATACATCCCATTAAATAGAAGAACAATCTTCTAGTGTTCCTCATAACTACACGATAAATATTTGGGAACTGAATCCCCATTAAAATGTTCCTTGTATGGTATGGTTTTATAACTATGACAAAAGCTCAGTGTGAAATATGTATCTGTGACTTCTGTTTGATATTAATAGAGCTTTTGTTTCAATATCATTGTTGAGTTTAAAACTTGCTAATATCTTGAAATCTAGAAAAAAAATATGTAAATTGAATAATCGCTTTATTGTTTACATAAATTTGTTTATGAGGGTTAACAACTCCTTTAATAGAATTCTATCACTGTACTTTACTAGAGAATTCTTGAGAATTCCATGTTTCAGAAAATTTATGAAAAAACTGAACCAAATTATTGCTCTAGAAAAAGTAAAAAAACAAACAAACATGATTTTTCAGATAATTTGAGAATATGCGAAGATATCTTTTGGCCATGGCCAGTCCCAGTGCCCAATACTCACCATGTACCATAATATGCATTTGAGACAAAAAGATATGTCATAGCTCTTTGGAGCAGGTGAGGGCATAGAGGTCTGTGGAGGAATAGGAGGGAAGATTACAGTGTGAAAAATCCTGCATAAAGGTTATGTACAGTATTGTGTGTCAGTCCCATTTATGAAAGTAGCAGTTGCATTAAACATAAGGTCTCAGTGAACTGATCTTCCGAACACGGGCAAATAAGGCAGGTCATTGGACTTGCCATCCATTTATGCTGCTCAATAGATATCCAGCCAATTGACACAAAAATGCTTTCGGCAAAAAGCAACACCATAAAGTATGTGAACAGGAACTAGAATTCAAGTCTACAGGAAGTGCAGGAAAGTAAGACTAAAAATAAATATAAATAATAATGCTGAGCCAAGGTTGACTCTGGAGTGAGAGGGATAAAAGGCAGGGTGAAATCATCTTCCACAGAAGTTCCTAGTCTGACACTTTAGTCAGAATAGTCAAGGACTTTATTAGTCTTCCAACGGTTCCTTACAGTAGGTGCTGGGCTGCTCTAAATTGCCTGTAGTTTATTTCTGTTCCTCTGGCTGCCTTATTTGTAGAGCTGAACTCTTTATGAGGTTTAATCTGATATTTATAAAGTCTTATCACTTTAGATTCTTAATTGCTGTGGAATATGAATGTAATTGGGAATAATGTTCTAAAATGTGCTAATTTGTTTTTAATGTTGCATAATATACTGTTCTGCTTCTCATATAAAATCTTATTACATGGTGGCATTCCAAAGTCTCTTTCCACTGCTAAAAACAGTGAGGAATATAGCTAAAATAGATAATTGTAAGAGATACACTTCTGCTAATTCTATTTTCCATACTTTTTCTAACCCTACATTGTCTGCTAATGATTTTGCTACAAATACGATATATAATTCCTGGGGGGTTTACATTACATTTCACAGCAGGGATATCAGATATACAGTATTCTGCATCGGTAACATTATACACAAGAAGAAAATGAAAACAATAGCAAAGCAATAAAGCTGTAGGAAAACTATGGACCACAACAAACTTATATCAGAGAGGTTGACACTACAGATATATTTTTCCAGTTACTTTATGCACAAATGGCAAAACTGGGTTACTAGTGGCATGTTTTACCCCCTCCCCACCAAGACATTTACCCAGTAGTCAAACTGTGGTTAATTAGTGACTTAATTGCTGTGTGTATGTAACCTCCATGGACATACATACACACTTCTGCATAGCTCATTTAACATCAATATGTGTGGCCAACTTGTACATAGATATATACCCATGGGCCTACTAACTGTGAGTGACTCCATGGAGTTACCTGGTTTTGATTGAGTGGTAGCGTATAATGGTAAATGCAGATAAGCACAATGTATAAAGAAGAAGTGAGCAAGAGCTGCTACAATCCCGCTCTCTCTGTTAAAAGTATTGATTGTATAACTGGTGAAGTTTATAAAATAAGTGACTGAACTCTTATTTGCACCCAGTAGCATATGCCCTTAAAAAGTACTTGGTGGTTCATAAGGTGCTTATATTGTAGATTAAAACAACTTAAATGTTTTATTAATAGACATCAAATCAATATGACTGAGGTCTTTCTAACCTTCTGGGCATCTATGACTGTTCTCATTTGCTTTGCTTGTGTTTTTTTCTTGATGCAATGAACTGCCGATACCTACAAATAATAATGTAGAGAGGGTTAGGGAAAAAACTTGGAAAGCTAAAATATTTTCTTTGTAGAAGAATCCCAAGGTACAGATCATACAAAAACACTGCAGTTTCTCATGCCCTTTAATGGGGGTGGGGGGCGGAGTTGAGTTAAAAGCTAACCTTATGCTCCCTCTTGAAAAACTAGTGAGTTTAGGTATGCTGAATTTATATAAGTTGTACTGTCAAGAGATTCAGCTAACTGTCCAAGCTACATCTTTCTCTCTTTCATTCCTCCCTCTCAAACTGTCTGATTTAATTTTTGAACCAAAAGTCATCTTAAGTACAGCATTTTTTGAGCATGTAGAGGCCACTGGAAATATGTGCATACACCACAATAAATATGCACAAGCCTGGTGAATTTGAATTATGGTATCTAAAAGCTTGCAGGTTTATACATGTAAGGGCCGGAGGCTCCGGTGAGGTTGCGGACCAAGGAGGAAACGGTTGTCCAAACAGCACTGTACAGACAAGGATCAGGAAGCAAGACGTAGTCGTAATTCAGGCAAGGGTTCGGTTCAGGCAGCAAAGAATCGTAAGTCCAGTAGCAAAGCAGGGTCATACACGAGCAGAAGCAAATAGGAGAATCAAAATAAGCGCACCCAGGAACCATGGATGAGAACCTATAATCAGGCACCAGTCAGAGTCCAGAGCTTCCTTAAATAGGCCCCAATTGGCGCCGAAACGGACGCCGGCGTGATGACGTCAAGACGCGCAACTTCCGACGCATCAACTTTGACGCGCGCCGACTTTGACGCCGGCAGCAATTAACAGGAACCCTTACAATACAGAAGTCAACGGGAGTTGTCCTAAGCAGACTTTGAGTCTTGAGCAAGCCTGGACTGGGAATCTGTAGATTCTGGCAAATGCCAGAGGGGCTGCTGTAAGATGCCATAGACAGTAACTATTTAGTGGGCTGGTGGGGGTTGTTTGGGCCTCTCTGTACTTGAAATGCCAGGGCCTATTCTGAATCCCAGTCCGGTCCGGTCTTCTGAATTTTTCAAATTTTTTGAGAGATTGCAGACCTGTTTTGAAGTAGAATACAAATTTGAGGCATTTGAGTTTCTTCCGTGGTTTTAGTTGATTAAGTTTTTTACATTTACATTTTTAATGAATAAGCAAACATTCGAGTTTGGTAAGAATTTGAATTTAAAAAATACCATAAAATTCACAAATTCTAATTTTGCCAATATCAGGAGTCAAGGGAATTTGATGTTGAAAGATTTTGCTGATATTTTAAATTCTTGTTTTTTTGTAGTTTTTTTTTGGCTAAGTATTGACAATGAAATTGGTTTAATTGAATTTACTGTATATTTGTAATAACTCCATAAGTTTGAAAGACAATACATAAAGAAGAAGTAAATGTGAGCTGCTACAACCACGCACACTCATGCAAAATGCTGATTTAGCCAAGGCAATTAGAGAAAAGCATGGATTTGATGGAAAATGGGAGGGTTATAAAGATTTAAAAGCCAGAGAGAGGAGAGAGACATGTACATTTACCATTTGGAGGGAAGCTGACAACACGCAGATGGTTCAGATGGTTCATCTAAGCACTATTCCAAATTAAATATACAAATGCCTTAAAATGTCTGGTGGCCAATATTTGTGTTTGCAAAAAAGCTCCTCTGCAGGTCATTTAGTACATGTCTGAATCTCTGTAGGTTTGGACCTATACAACTAAATCAAACAAGAGAATAACCTATTTGACCATGTGTGAGTGGAAAAACCCTCATGGTACACAGGGCTTAAGCTGAGTAATATAACCTATAGGCCAGTAATGTGCACAGAAAGGCAAATAATAATAATAATAAGCCTTATAGTCAACAGAAGGGTAAATAAGCAAAGAAACCCTATCAGTTCACAAAGGTCAAGCAAATATTTTTCTCATGTGTACCCAAGAGACCCGAAGATCAATGCTCTCCAAGTGTATTGGTCACAAAGGCTAAATAACTAATTGTGATCTATAGCTAAGATGGTTGTATTAAAGCATACCCAGTGTTCATTAGAGTTGAGTGGCTTTCCATGAAACCTTCCATGAATTGTTTAGCCAAACAACTGCAACTAGAATTCATAGGAAAATGTCATTGCTATTGTGTGCTTACAATACTTAAACCCATGTAAGGACCCTTCATTGTCCCTCATTATTCAGACATTATATAGCTGTAACAGGTACTCTGCTGTATATTAATTTGTTAGACACAGCAGCCAATATTGTAAATATTTATATGGCACAGTAAGATTCCTGTTTGAATTTTTTTAATATATGCCTATGCCATTATTCTTCTATTCTCTACTTCTCCATGTTGACCTCCATTTACCCCTTTTCTTCTACTCTACCTCACCCCATGCCTTTCTACAGTTATGTCCATGTTTACCTTTTTGATACTCTATGTGATTATCCTCTTCATTTCTTGTTATGGAGCTTTTGGTGTAGTAGAAGCTTATGTTAGAAGGGGAACAAACCCAAGGAGAGAACTAAAATGCTATTGGTATTGGTAATTTTTAGCCCTGTTCCCTATATTTCTTCTCTAACTTCTCTGCTGGCTCTTCTGAGAGTCTTAATTGGTTTCAATAACTGTCTGGCTCTGGGGTTCCTGAGGCATCAGAAAAATTCTTTAGCCATCAAATAACCAATACGATATACTGTATGCACAACGAGGAAAGCAAAACTGAGGATTATTAAGGACATAGAAAAAAAGAGACACGGCTCCTGAAGAAAACTCTGTAGAATTCAACATTTGTCAGAGCTAGAATGCCTTGTGCACTTTTGATTCCCAAAATGATAGCCCTCTTGTCCTCTTTATTTATTTCCCATTATTGGAATAGTCCTCATAATTTCTCTACTGTGTACATTATAGAGAGCCCATTTAGCCCTGTAACTGCACATGAAATCATTAACTAGAAATGGAAATTTTCAGACAGCTGGAATATAATGTTGCAGTGCTGTGCTTTTAGAACAGTCACAAAAAAAGCTATATAGGATTAGGCATGGAGAGATGCTAAAAGCTTTTTTACCCCCTTAAATCTCCTCATTAAGATCTGTTTACTGCAATATGAAAATCTCAATTAAGCATCTATTAGAAGAAGAGACCTTCCCTGTCGGACAAACCACTAAATAAACTGTATGCTGTAGAAAATCCTGTTTACAGATCCTTGCACAGATAAGCAGGATATTAACCCTGTGTCTTCTATGCAAAAACAAAAGGCACATTTATGCTGGGAAGAATCTGACTAATTCTTGTGTTTGAAGTTGAACTCAGGGCCTTGGACTCTGTGACTTTCAGGCTTTGGACTTATCTTACTATATCATTCTAAAATCTTACCACATCTGCGCATGGTTCATATTCTGCTTCTTATGTTTAACTACTCTATATTATCCAGCAGGTGCAGTCCATTGTTTGACAATTCCTTCTGTGTCTGAACTTAAAAACTCCAGTTTAGAATTTTTCTCCGCAGCGGTGTTAGGTCTTGCTCTGTAAAATATTGTAGCTTTTTTTTCTAAATGAACTGGTTCTTATATCTGTCTTACGATTTGACCACTTTTAACCCTTGTCTTTACCTTTTTATTTATCCTCTCCCTACACATATTTCCTGTGCCCTTGCCTGCCCTTGTGGGCTCTCTGGGAGACTCAATGAAAGGGTGCTGCTGTTATAGGCAGAAGATCAACCTTTGAGCACAACCTGGATTTTGGATCACTGAACTGCCAACACAGTTCTCATAAGTGCTGAGAAAAATTGCTAATTGGCCGATTTAAGATCAGCTTGAGCATTCATTAAGGAAACCCCAAGTGAGTTCAAGAAGCCACACAAGGTTTTGGAGGAAAAAATCTCATTGGTTGAGGTTGAGGTAAAAATCACAAGAGATATTTAAAATTACATTTTGGCTAATGTTTAGCACTGCTCACAATGTAAAATAATTCGCTGACAAATATTAAATGGCTGATTATCACTCAAAGGTTAGTGTTAACACCTGCTCTGGAGTTTTGTTAAATATTTTGTTGCAAAAAACTCTTTGCAATTGTGAAATTTTATTACATACACTGAGAATATTTCCAAAAGCCATTTGTATGCAAGCATTCCAAGGCAGCCGTTGAGGTCTGCAATGAATCAAAACGAGCGCTAACATGGGTGCTAACATTTTACATTCCCACAATAATGTTTTATTAACAGCGCATATGATTTAAACAGCAGTAATGACTTTTGCATTGCTTCATGCATCATTTAAAATTAATAATTATAGTAACTAATGAGAAAGAACAATCAGAGGGGCTTCCATTGTCAATTTTTGGGGTTGTTCACCTTTAAAAACTTTTTTCAGTTCATTCATTTTCAAACAGTACACACAGCCAATTACCTTTTTCCAATTGCTTTTCATTTGAGACCATTTTTCCAAGGGTGATGGTACATGAGATGCTTTGGCTCACACAATGCGGATGTTTTCTGTACTTTGCTCCCTGACCCTGATCTTCTGTGAATTTCTGCAAGTCTCTGTGCTTAGATATGAAGGTCAGGAACCTGCATTTTCCCTATAAAGTTTTCTTTTTCATCCTCACATTTCCTAGAACCAGATCAGTACATGGGGCCATTGACTCTCAAAACTGATAACATTTGATATGGTTGTTGATGGATTTGATATAGTAATTGCTGATGTTTGTCTGAGAAATGTATGAATAAATGTAGTAAACTTTAACAGTTTAGCGAGTCATCAAACTGGATTACTGAGCTGCAACCTGGGAACACAACAGGTAGGAAAATTAAGCAAATTGTTAAAATGGAAAAAACATAAAGATAGAAAGCAATTGAGAAAAGTTACATGAAAACCACTGAACCAAATAAGTCCTGAGGTGGCTAAAGTAGGCAAAGGCAACAAACTGGATGGGGAAAATGAAGGGGTCAGTTTTTTAATTGTCTAATATTTGGATTATGGCAGGGTTAGGGGTGTCCAAACTGCGGCCCATACTTGGGGGCAGATTTACTAAGGGTAAAAAACCCTCGAATTCGACCATCGAAATTTTAATAGAATTAAAATCCTTCGAATTCGAATATCAAATTCGAAGGATTTTAATGCTATTCGAACGATCGAATAGAAAAAATTAGATTGAATGATAAAATCATTCGAATCAAGCGATTCAAACAATTTTAACCATTCGATCGCATTTTTTTTGATTCGATCTAAAAAAACTTAAAAAATTGCTGTGGGTGCTTCCCATAGGGAAGTATAGCAATTCGGTAGGTTTAATCTAGCAAACTAGGCAGTTGAATAAAAATTTAAAGGGCAAGTAATTTGACTGTTGAATATTCGAATAATGGAATCGATTTTTATTCGATCTATTAAAATCATTCGATTTGATCATTCGTTGGTCGAAATGGCCACAAAAATTATTTGAAAATTAGAATTCAAATCTTCGATCAAATTTGTAATCATTCACACGAATTTAGTAAATCTACCCCTTGGTGATAAGGGCAAATATATTGTACCTGCCATAGCCCCACACAGCAGCATGTCAAATAAATAATAATGGTTCAAGGAGTGTCAGGCTAAGGGCTGAACCCCATGGACGCATGTGTTTTTGCTTTTTTTGCGTGTCGGATTGCGGGAAAATCGTATGTGGAGTTCAGTCCTGAATGGTCAGCCCCCACATATTTTCACCTCACCAAATCCGGCCCTCATTTCAAAAAGTTTGGACACCCCTGGATTATGCCATGATTTTAGCTTGTTGATGTTGTTATAAATACAGACAGACTCTTGTAATACAGACTCTTGTAATACAATGAAATGAATTTGTTCTCTGGTGCAGGAATGCCAAACTGGCTGCCACCCAGTTGGAACAATTCCAATCATGATTAAAGAGCTGGAGGGCTCTTTATGACACACTTACCTTACCCCACAAAAGTTACGCCCTATACGTCAGGTTTAGCCAGACCTATCACTCATTCTTTGATTTGGGTGATAAAATGAACTGTATTGACTCCTCTCTATTATCTCTGAAACTGTCAGACAGGAAGAGACAAACACCGTCATATAATCAGAACCATGGGGAAGGAAATATTCTAAGGATCTAATCTGGCAAGAATTGGCAACATGCATTAGACTGTTGTATTGTGAAGGGATAGAGTCTTTATTTTAATGTTGACTTTTCTTTTAATTGTTTTTTTTTGTGTGTGTGTATGTGTTGCAACAGTTATGTTGAAGAAAATGTAAAAGATATATCTATATTGTATGTTATCACATTAGTGAAGGTACACACATGCTAACAGATGGTTAATTATCCTTTTTCCGTCTTGGTGATGAATTTATGACTCAACCAAGAATGAAATGTTTCAAATTGTACAGCTAGTAGCCACCAAAAACTGAAAAGTTGGTTCCCCTCTTTTGAAAAAAGTGTTTTTTGTCAATAGGACTTTCTAATCCAAACAATACAGTATATTCAATTGCATTATTGAAATGCCATAATTTTGAGCATCTCTTTAAAGCAGTGTGCTCCAGTTTGCCAGCTGTTGCTACTATTGTGCATAAGGCAAATGATCCTGCATGCATTCAGTCCTGCATGTGATTAGTACAGGTCTCCAGTTGTATATATTGTGGGCAAGACTTGTTGGCATCACATATGCATTTCCCCTTATCTTAATGAACACATATGATATATATATATGTATATATACAATACGTTCCCACTTAAACCACATACATGACTTATGTTTATGATATTTTTTATTTCAAAAAGATGTTTTTCAGTGGAAGAAGCTTTACTTTACATGAGAAGACCCAAAACAACAAAGAATATATCATGCAATGCCATCTTGAAGAAATGATGTCTAACAGAGTACAGTCATATTGTTGTTACGTGTACAGTGGTTTAATAGCATAATGTACTAATGGCCATGGCTAATGCTTGCAATCGATCAAGATGGAATTTGTGGTATTTGTACATGAATCATATTAATTAACTGATACAGTCCTTTGCTTTCATAACCTTTGTTGTGCTTAAAACAAATCCCATTATACCCGTGTGCCATTAATATCCACTGCCTACTTATTAATATTATGTAGTCATTTAAATAGTTTTATTCTAATAAAGGACAAGTATTGAAGCTCAGTAGACAGCTATATATAAGCAAGTAGCTACAGGTATGGGACCAGTTATCTGGAAACCTGTTATCCAGAAATCTCAATTTTATCCAAATAATCCTATTTTTTTAAAAAAAGTTTTGCTTTTCTCTGTAATAATAAAACAGTACCTTGTAACCTTATAAAATGTAATACAGTATATATAATGAATCCTTACTGGAAGCAAAACCAGTGTATTGGGTTTATTTAATGTTCAAATGATGTTCTAGTTGAGATCTTCTAGAGGTATGAAGATCCAGATCACGGAAAGATTAGTATCTGGAAAACCTGAGGTATCAATCCTTCTGGTTAAGAGGTTCCATACCTGTGTAAATATTTTTAACACACGGATGTACATAGTAAAGTATCATTTGCTTTGGAAGCTTATGTTTGAAGGAGCAGGGATCTATTTTCCAGTTTTGATTTTACTATAGATGCATCAAAGAATAAAATATTATGTTTATTTACTTGAAAAATGGAGTGGGAGTCCTTCAATCAGCCACGATTGATGCGACGCGTGACGGAAACAACGCGACGCGCGTCAAAAACGACGCGCGACTCGTTTTGCGAATTTTTCGCCGAAACGAAACGCGGGAGATTCGCCCATCACTAGTTATCATTTGTGGTTTTTGAATTAGTTAGCTTTTTATTCAGCATATCACCAGTTTCACCAATCTGGTTGCCTGGATCCAAATTACCCAGGCGACCATGCACTGATTAGAATAAGAGACTGGAATATGAATAGGAGAGGGCCTTTATAGTAAGATGAGAATAACAATACAAATGTAGTCTAACAGATCATTTGTTTTTAGATGGGGTCAGTGGCCCCCATTTGAAAGCTGGAAAGAGTCAGAAGCAGAAGGCAAATAATTAAAAAATTATAAAAAAAACAAATAATGAAGACCAGTTGAAAAGTTGCTTAGAAATGGCCATTCTATAACATACCAAAAGTTAATTTAAAGGTGACCTACCCCTTTAACAAGTTTTAGTCTGGTTCTATCAAAACTTCCACTAAATTAAAGAGACCCTCAATATATTGGTTATATTCTATTTATGAAAGCCTGTGTTCCACAGCAGGTAACAAACAAAAAAGTATAATAACATGTGATCTAATATCTTGTTATAGCATATATTTATCAAAAAGTAAAGTAAAAAGCTCACCTTAGCTAAATATGCCCCTAAAAATTCCATACAAGTGAAGAGGGAGTAGTAATTTCCCTTGGGTGAACTCTAATGAGCTGTAGTTAACATTTTGATCATTTGTGTCAATCCATCTCTCTTGGATCTGGCATAGAAAGGCTCATACAGTATGTGCATTCACCCTATATTCCAGAGTTTCATTAACAACTCACAACCATATTCCAGCTCAGTGTTGTAACAATATTTCCACGCTTACACTTTGCAAATAAGTAATATAAAATGGGGCGGTTTATGGAATCATCAAAAACTTCTTGCAAACAAGAAGAAATTTATTGCAAATATTAACAATTTCTTTTACTGCAGAAAGCATAAAATTTGTTGAGGTTTTACTACCTGTTATATGCATCATCAAAAAAGTGGAGGAGACAAATCAATAACGGAGCTGCAAAATAATTTTTGAAAACAGATAGAATAAGCAGATAATTATTTTCTAGGTGCAGTGTGCCATCTGCAGAATCGAATATTTTCTATTGCATTCTGCTCTGGGGATATAGTAATAAATATTCTTTCTTGTTGACAAATTCTGCAGAAATGAATTATTAATGTGTGTTTTTATTTGATTCAAATGAGAGCCTGCATACTGTGGCTTAATAGCAAACACAAGTGTTCAAAGTGACATTACATGGAATGCCTCCGTTATTTATCAAGTCACAATATAGATGTCAGCATCCTATAGACCAGTTTCCTAGACATATAACATTTATCAAATTATCTTGGCTAATACTATTACAACCATTTTGTTTCATGGCACTAGGTAACCGTAATGCCTTCATGTATTCAATGCATGTTATTGTCTCTTTGTAACATCTGCTTGGGTTTGTGCATCTAGTGAAAAACAAATGGAGGATCAAAATGTTCCTTGTAGCAAATAGTGATGTTATCATATGAAGGACGATAGTTTAAGTTGCTATATTTAATACTATTATTTCAGCACCAGAATCAAACCAATGTACCATCCAATAAATGTTCATGTTGTATGTAAGTTAAAAGTAATCACAGGGTCTGTTCAACAGTTTCAGATGCAGTTCCCTAGTTTGACCATACTGGTTCTGATTCATTTTCCAATTGGAAAGGCCCGGGATTTTTAGTCCTGTCCGATCATCATCTGGCCGACTTTCGGCCAGATATTGATCGAGAAAGCCCGTCGGAGCGCCCCATACACGGGCCAATAAGCTGCCAACTCGTCTGTTGGCAGCTTTTATTGGCATGTGTATGGCCACCTTTAGTTGACTTCTAATAGCCACTTATTTTTTCAACAGACTACTATATTTTTTATAATACACATGTTTCAGTGAGTCAAGTGGCAGAAAGTTACAAGTCACAATATGAAAGATAACCCAGAGAGCTTGTTTTGTGCTTCTTAAATCATCTTGTATACTTTATTGCAGGAAAAATATGCATGTTTCAGCGCACTCGCCTTCATCTGGTGCATAAATTTAAACATTTTTTACTTCCTTGTTTTGTGACAAAAAGTTGCATGATTTCCCATCCCGACCCTAATTTATATATGCAAATTAGGATTTGGATTCAGTTCAGCCAGGCACCAGGATCCTGGCCCAATCCCAAACCGAATCCTGGATTCGGTGCATCCCTACTGATTATAACTGATGGCATCTTTAAGCACGATTTATAAGGATATTTTTTACAGGATATTCATGGATCTTGTGTATTATATAAATGTTACAGCTGTAATATCACTAAAGTACCAGCATGTCTAACCTACAATATTGCTACAATGACCTCTAAATGTAAAAGTAAAAATAAGTAAAAATAGAAAAAGTATTAAAAAGAATAATTTGAAACAGAATGTAATATTAGGTACATCCAATCTATTTTTCTATGTGAGTATTTAAGTTTTGAAGACCCACAGTACCTTATCTGCCAGCTTAAACAAAAGATTGCACAGTTCATAGTTTGAGTAGTGTAGTAGTGCATATGTAAACAGAGGCCACCTCCAAGCTGGTTCTTAAAAAAATGAAATGGAGGCACTCATTGCACCCAACACTCTCAGATTTGTCTACAAAGAGCTCCCCTAGTGACAAAAAACACATAGACATATGGGAGGCAAACTTAGGAGCAACACTCTCTACCAAACAATGCTAACAATGTAGCTAAACCACTTATAAATGAATCACTTGAGTATGGAGACCTTAATAAAGCTTCTCAATGGAAACTACCTGGCCCCATTGCATAAACCTTATCAAGTTTTAGTTAACAATGTTTTGAAGGTTGCCGCATTCAATGTGCCACATATGGTGAGAGGGTCAGGTTGTTTCTGATGGTTGGCACAAAACAGTAAGACTTATTTCAAACATACACTATATAACATTTTCTAAAGAATATTTTGTCCTGTTTTTGGGGAGAAAAACAAATAAATTCTCCAATCCAGCACATGGACTCAGCAAACATATTCTTATGGCAGTATGACTAGTTATAGTGACCATTCATAAAAAATTATTAATACCAATAAGTGCCTTAAAACAAAAATGATAGACTTAGACTATGAAGATTCTCCTTCATCCAGGTCATGGTTGCTTGACGGGAGGCCCTGGGCGGTCCTCTGGGTCTGGAGCAGGGGACCTGGGGCAGAGGCTCTGGTGGGCCCCCCAGTCTGACCCTGCACAGAATCAACTCCTCCGTGAATTTCAGATGTCACCAATGTGCAAAATTCCGTCAGCGCTACGCATATTCACTAAGATGCGAATTTGTGCTCAGGGCGCCGAACGGTAGCGAAGTAGTGCTA
>CM044443.1:80851171-80871007 GCA_024363595.1 Xenopus borealis | reverse complement strand
CTGGAAATGACATAAATAAGAACACTTCAAGATCTCTATAATGGGGATTCATTTGCTCTGCTTTATGAGGTGAACTTTTGCCACAGCTTTATGGTTAATAATACATTAGTATTAGCATGTCCTTGGGTTTCCCTGTTCATAGTAATGAAAGGAATTTGATTATACTTTAATAAGAGATGGTTTGTAAATATGAATTCATATTGCAAGCTTGATTACAGAATTCATCCCCAGGCTCAGCATGTTTTATATTCCTCTTATTTAACAAACAGCGCCTATAGTGCCTGTATAGGGGTCACCATGCCTTGATGAAGCACCTTTAAATATCAGAGCAGAGGAAAGCCTTAAAAATATAGCAGTGTGGCCCCCTTTGGAACCTTTTGCAGCTTATGGTTCAATTGTAATATAGTTGAAGGAAGAAACTATAGGCAGGACTATTTATATCCACAAGCGCAGTGACCAAAGTGCAAAATTAAGTGCTAATATCATGTTTTGTCCCATAATGCAGTGTTTTTACCCTAGAATTCTTACATTGCTGTGGTTGCACGGGGGCGCTGCATCTGATGCAATTGCAGCCAATGCATCAAAACAAATGCAACTGCTTGTATTTTTCCATATCAGACACAAAATTGTAGATGATTTGAATGAACACAACTACACCTAAGATTTTGCTGAATGTTCTCATATTGAGAGGTCTCATCCTAAAAGTTAAACCTGGAAACACATCTAAAAACAATGTTAATATATGATCTATAAATTACATGAAATAAATGCAAAAAAATTCACCTTGCCGACAAATGTGTATTTGTTCTTAGAACACACAGGAAAACAATATTTGGGCCAAAGTCAATATATGTTTTTAAGTTCAGCCTATGCGTCACGTAGGGAGTTTAGTTCAGTGGATTCTACAGAATGATACACTTCATTGAAGGGGGGTGTAAGGAGAGAGCAGTACAACAAAATGGATTTTTCACACGTTGACTCAGGAAAAAACAAACCACATGGAATACATGTACTACATGCCATAGCAAGTAACCTGCCTTTATAATGGCAGCACAGTATTCACCCACTCCACATCTATATGTGTAGGGTTGGCTCTTCAGCCATTTAGTATCATGCATGCTGCATGGCTGCACATTAATCAATAAATATGCTGCATGCATCTAATTTGCTAATTAGCCATGCGGGATGTGGCTTGCATTAAAGGGATGGGGTAGCAATTTGCAACCTTATTTGTGTGATGCCATGGATACAATGACCTGAATATACATATGTTTATTCTGAAGGATACAATACAAAGCTTTGTGGAGCCCTTCAATGAGAAAGTTAATGAATGCAATGCAAGCTAGGAAATAGTACCTCATAACCATATAATTTGATGGAAATCACTTGTGAAACAGAAAAATACAGAGTACTACTTAGGAGTAAATAATTTGACACTTGCATGTTGAAATTTTAGTACTGGCCCTATTATTTCCAAAAGCACTTAAATATTTAACAGAGAGTTACTTTTTATTCAAATTGGAAAGATTTTCTTTATACAAAAGATTGACTTGTTAAACAAGGCAAGTCTTCTCTAAACCAGTGATTTTCAACCTTGAGCCTCCAGCTGTTAAGAAACTACAAGTCCCACAATGCATTTGCCTGACTGTGGCTGTCAGACTCCTTCATTGCATTGTGGGACTTGTAGTTCCTTAACAGCTGGAGGCACAAGGTTGAAAATCACTGCTCTAAACCAATCTGGGGCTTGTGTTTAATGAATACTGGGGAAGTATGTAAACTCTGCAATTAGCTATAATACATTTACTCATATCAGATAATACATCCCTTTTTAGGATCTCAATCCAGCAGACTATTCACTACAAAATCAACACCACCGGAATTTGGATTTATTTTGGCAAGAAAGAATACTGGCGCTAGTAGTTTTTTAAAATGTATTTAACGTTTATCGATAAGTTATCATCTTAAACACAAAACAGATTATCAGAGTATTTTTGTATATATCCTTTCTTTCAGAACAAGCAAACAAAAAATAAAGAAATGAAATAGGTGAGTCAAAATAAAATATACAGTACATATTACATAAACAGCAGTGTAACAAGAGGCACTGTTTTGTTCCCAGTATATTCCAATTGTTATATTATCTTCCTACATTCGTAGGACTATTGAGTCTATTGTAGATATTGTCTAATACTTTTTCTCTCTTCCTCCATCTAAGACGGTTTTATTTCTCCATGTATTCACACCAGGGCATCCATTCGGCTGCATAAAATGTTGTGAATGGAAGCTGTTAGTTACTCCATTAAGCATATTTCATTCTATAAGGAATACCAACGTTCTATTGTTGATGGGTTTTCTTTTCTCCAGTTCATAGGTATCAAAGCTTTAGCAGCCATTAAGGGACAGATTTACTAAATTCATGTGAAAGATTCGAATGGAAAAAAATTTGAATTTCAATTTTTTTGGGGCTACTTCATTCATTGAATTTGCAAAATTTGACTATTGAATAGCCCAAAATTAGTTTTGAATTGGCCAAATTCGAAAATTTGAATTCAATATAGCAGATTAAACCTACCGAATTGCTATATACCCTTAGTAAATCTGCCTCCAAGAGTTGGAGTAGTAGAAATCTTTTTGTAGTATCTTTTGACTCATATTGATAAAAAAGTAGTATTGAAGAAGCATCCAGAGTTACTGGGCACTTCATTTTTCTACACGTCTGATATTTGGGAATGTCATATATGCTCCAGGTTCCCAATTCCTGTATTACATCTCCAACACACATCTGATGGTATTAAATTAAATTTGTATAACATTGCTGGGGCTCTGTACCATCTTGTTAATAGTTTGTAAGAATACCTATTGCTTATGGAGTATTTCGCTAAAGTGTGGAATATTTTAACCGATTCTTCAGTTGTAAATATTTTTCCTAGCTCTAACTCCCAATATTTTGTATATTATATTATATATATTGTATTTATTACCTTAGACACTGGGTCTCCTTCAGTGGGAAGAAAATTGCCATCTTATATCCCGGATCTATTTCCCCTGGTAAGTATTCATTATTTTATCTTAGGGGTATCAGGGGGGGGGTGGGCATGGGCCAGATCATATTGCATGTTTGATCTATGCCATGTTTCCAGACATTTTCTTTTCTATTCCAAATTATTCCCTTTGGTAAACCCTTTATCCACATGTGCTCCAAGTATCTCCATTGAATGGTGGAGTAAGTTTAAGTATATTCAAGTATTTCAGTCAAAATACTTGTCTGGTAATATGTTTTCTAAGTCTGGCATACTCAGACCACCTTGCAATTTTGGTTAACTGGTGCAACTCATTTTAAGGGCCAGTTTCACAAACCTGTGAAACAGTATAAGGACCTATAATATATACAGTGATATACATCACTTGGAGCAGATCTGGATGAACTTCCAGGGGGTGTGACTACACTTGGATATTTAGGCAGCTGTGTTAGACTATTTCAATTCAAGCCTCCACTTGAGGTCCAGATTTAGTCAAGGCCCACCTTTACTCTTAACAAGTTTATATGGTGTTGATGACAGGCAGTGTGCAAGAACATGGTGGTTTGCATCTGTGAGTGTTTAAATATTAATGATACCATTTATAACATATATCAGTGCTTAGTAGTATAATCACTTTGTAGGGTTCTCAGTATCGGTATTTCAGGGGTACCTTTGTAAATTGTTGAGGGAAAATACGAAAGCAATGTGTGCTTCACTGGTAATGAATGCAAACTGAATTTAAATCTAAAACAGATGCACTGTGTACCGAATAACTGCAAAACCTCAAAACAATTAGCAAAAATTCAATTAGCCCTATGATGAAGTTGCTCCTTTCATTTCTGTAGCAAACTAGGTCAGTTTTTGGGGAGGTGATTCTCTAATTCTATTTGACAAACAGTTATACATTCCCAGAAGAACGTGCATGCTAATAGCTGAAGGCTCTGTAAATAAACAGATGCAGGGCCAAATGGAGATCATTGTGGGAATTAAACCAGAAGAATTCTGAAGGGCAGGCATTGGTCTCAGCATTTACCATGAATTTTTGGGCAGAAATGAAGCAAGAGAATATGTTCATTTTGTGGCCCCCACTTAAAGGTGACTTACGCTAGTGTTTAAATGGTAAAAGGCTTTCTGAAATTCTTCATGCAATGTTACCACACGAGGCACCATTTGTGGGATTTGCACACTAATTTGAACTTCAAACATTGATACAAATTGGTTGGCATTAGGAAGGAATATTAAAAGCAGTTACAGTAAAGGTCAACATATAGTAGAGCTGTCCAACTTCATAGGAAAGGAATGAAAATGAATAATAAAGCACCAAAATTCCATAGTGCTGTACAATGATTTTGCCCTGCATGCTTTCTCATTTGTTTTGGAACAATTACCTTGCATTTCAGAAATGTTGTAAACTGAGTGAAAAGAACAATTTGCTAGTAGTAAAGCATTCACTTTAACAGCGGAAAAGAGAGAGAAGCGACTCAGCTGGTGACTCCCCCCTCTCTGTGTGCCATGCTCTAAGGGACATGTCATATCAAATCAGCATCATATTCACTAGAGATGGCTTGGCTAGCAAGCTGGATAACTGCTAAAAGGACACAGAGATGTCCCAGAATCTGCAACACAATAGCCAAGCTGACGTGCAGAATTTTGACCAAAAATCTAAAAGCATGGGGACAGATTTCTCTTAGTAATTATCCTACATGTCATTTGTGCAACATAGCGAGGGAGTGGAGGCTGGAGTTATTTATAATCTTGCAGTAGGGCTGTTTTTGTAGTGTTATTCTTTTCTGAGCTATGGTACCAAGATGATAATTTAGATTCTTTAACCACTTCGAGGAATGCACATTATGAAAATCATATTTAACTGTACACTAAGGGGAATATTTACTATTGGTCAAATTCCTGCAATTCCTTGCAGGAAGAATAAATCTAAAACCTGATAACCAAGCCAGCTGCGGTCCTTTCACGGTGGGCAATCTTATAGTCTGCAACAATCCTTGTAGGAGCACAGGCTGCTCATACAATTTAACCTATCTTAATCTCCTAGAGAGTATTATGAAAGGGTTAACCTGTCTCTAGCTGGCCTCATTCATGGGGTTCCTACTCCCCGATTATCACAAGAGGTACTGGTCCCCCTGACCAGACTGTCCAGACACTATGTTACAGTGTGTCAGGAAGTGTCCATAAGCCAGTAGGTCAATAGTAGAAATATGTAAATTCTAATGAAAATGTCACGAGACAACTAAAGCTGGCCATAGACGTAAAGATTTTTAAAAGATCCAATGGTTATCGTGAGACCACGATTGTCTCAAATCGATCGTTTAAATGCCCGATGTGTCCATCAACTAAAAAGACCATTTCAGGCGATATTGCCAGCAAAACTGAAGGATCACAGCCTGCTTGGCCCTGCAAACACAGGTAGATTGCATGGGGACCAATAAAGATTTTCTAACCTGGCCGATCAATCTTCAGACCGATGTCGGGCGAAAAATTGTAATATGTATGATTGTTTGTATACCACTAACCGCACGATAATTTGACAGATTGGTCGGACTTCCCTAAGATCGGTCGTTCGGCAGGGAAAGATAGTTGCGTCTATGGGGAGCTTAAGAAGATGTAGGAATTTTAAGCCATAGGGACATACTAAACCTATCGGTTCTTACATATATATCAGTGCAAAGATTGCATGAATCAAGGCATGCATTCCCTATAAACTCTTGCAGACCAACACTCCAAAAGGGTAGAAGCATATTTAGCCATTGCTGTATAAGGAGAAAGGCTCTTCTGAGAAAAACAGTAGGGATATAAACAAAACCGCATTAACAGCCTGGTTGTGAGCTCTATATATTACCTTTAAACAGTATATGGATGGTGTAAATTGTAGCCTACCCTTGTGCGGATCAAGTAGGCACAACTTGCCATGTTCAAGGTACTGCTAAGCTTCAATTCCCACATCTGTTGCCATTTTTGGAGTAATACTGGAATTAGTACAATTTTTTTGGGACTTTGAGTGGAATTTTGTGGGACTTCAACTTCATATAATCAAGGCTACAAGAATTCTGTTAGTAGTCCAGTAATATCTGAGGACATGATAATGATATGCAAAGAAATGTATTTACATTCTTACTTCATGTAGTGAAGTACATTACTTACTTCATGTAAGAATGTAAATACATTCATGCATAAAAGGTAACTGAAAAAAAAGATGCGTATCATAAATCTTTTACTCACAATGCAATGTATTTCTCAGAATACCAGCAAAATTGTGGCAGCATGCAATTCACAAATGGGAACGGAAATAAGCACCTGGTTTGATACATCAGGTTGTAAGTCTGAGCACACAGTAGTCTTTTTTTTGTAAATTCTTTATTTATTCATTTTCCAAAACATAAAAGGGGGATACAGAAAGAAAAAAAAGGGGGCAACCGCTTAATCATGGGAAAAAAGGGAAGGTAATGGGGGAGAACTGGATTGTTACATATTACTGAAAGACAGTGTATCTAAACATACCCGTTAAGAGAGTATTTTCATATTTTGTTCAAAGAATACAAACAGTTTCCTTATTGACCTATAGAGTCATAATTTTTCATCAAACTATCCAATTTGTTTAACTGTATTAGTCTCTAACAACCTTTCCCTTTAGCCAAAAAGAGAAGAGGGAAGATACTCCTCTTTCTAAGTTTTAAGTAATCTAGCCATGGTCCGGAAGTCTGCCAGTATTTGGTATTTTTATGATGAATCATATCACATATTTCCTCCATTTTCGTGATTTCATTAATTAATTCATTAATTTAAAAAGAAAATCGTTTGACACTCCCTCTTTTGTAACCATCCCTATTATTTTTATTATATGTTTCCAAAATGTATCTAAATCCTTACACTGATATCATATATGACTATTAGAACCGGAAGCAACGTGACATCAACATTTATCCTGAGATTCACGAAACAGCTGCATCAATTTTACCAGTATATAATACCAGCGTGATATCAATTTATATGCACATTCTTGTGTCTTAGAAGATTTAAGAGATTTATAAATTGATTTATATATAGAAGACCATTGCTCTTTAGATAATTTAATCCCCAGTTCTTCCTCCCAGCTCAGCTGGTGGGAAGGAGCAATTTTCATATTTTATACATATATGATAAAGGTTTCTTAATTTTTTTTGTGAAATAAAATCGCATTCTCCCACCACGTAGCTTGATGATCATACTTCAACATTTTCTGAGTGAAAATGTAATGAGAAATTTGATTATAATTCCAATTATACCTGGGATGTAAACCCCAATGTTCTTGAATAGTAGCAAGGGGGATCATTTCTTATTTTCAATAAAGTCACTAATTAAAGTTGGTCTATCTAAATAGATTCCCCATCTGTTTGATACTCCCTTATCGAGACTAGGGGGGAAATCTAGATTTTTCAATAATGGTTGTATACCAAATAGATGTTGAGCCAATTTATATTTTTTATATGAATTAAACCACACCTTCGGGGAAGCTGCTATAGTAGGATGTCTCCAACTATTAGAGGATATATTTCTCCTAGATGACCACAAATAGTTAATCAAAGGTATATTTGACTCACTTTGTTCAATATCCAACCATACTTTTGTTTTATCGTGTAGGTTCCATTGATATATACGCCCTAAGTGGATGGATTTATAGTAAAGGTACGTATCTGTTAGTGCCAGGTCACCTCTGTCTTTAGGCTGCGTAAGCAAAGAATAGGATAATCTAGAATTTTTTCATTCCCAAAAAAATTTTCCCTAGAAATTATTTGGTAATTTCTATTGGTATGGTTTGAAGAATGTACAGTATTTTAGGTAGTGCTATCTTTATTGCCTGAATTTTACCAAACCATGACAATTAAATTTTTTTCCAATTATTTAACAGATTCGTAATATTCCGCAATAAAGGTTCAAGATTTAAATCATATAGTTTAGACAATACATTTATCCCCAAATATTTAATTGCATTTTCCGCCCACTTAAAAGGGAATGAACCCTGATCTTGTAACATACTAGGTAGTGATCGGCGAATTTATTTGCCAGGCACAAATTCGCAGTGAACTCCCGCCAGCGAATAAATTCAGAAAAATTCGCTGGTGTAAAAAGATGATGCAACGTGCCCAGAAAATGACGCAACGCTCTCCGAAAATGACGTGATGCATCGAAAATGACACGACGTGCAGCAAAAACGTGATGCATCTCATTTCGCAAATTTAGCGAAACGGGATAGATTCACCCATCACTAATACTAGGCAAGTTAATAGTTAATGCTTCGAATTTTCCAATTAGACAGGTAGCTGAAATTATTCAAAGTCTCCATGAGATAGGGAAGTGATATCTTAGGTTTAGAAATAAAAAACAACAGGTCATCTGCAAAAGCTACAGTTTTATGCTCCAAACTATTAGTAAATAAACCAGATATGATTGTGTTATTTCTAATTGTATTCAATAAAGTCTCTACTACCATTATAAATAAAGTCGGCGATAAAGGGCATCCTTGGCAGGTACCATTATAGATTCTAATCTGGGGTGATAGGATACCATTAATTCTAATTCTCGCCATTGGTACATTGTAAAGCGTTCACTTAGGCCAAAACTATTAATCTTACTGTATTTTCTGTGTGAATGGCTTCACTTCACTAACATTAGTGTCATTGTTTATAAGTCAGTTTGTTTTTGCAGCCCACTAAGAGCACACTTAAATTAAAGGCAGTTCAAGGCCGGTTTTCATTCCAGGATTCCGTTGTTGCTCTGGGTTCTGCCCCTTGCAGCCTGAATTGGTGCATAGGTACAATTACCTTTGTGAATAGTGTTAAATTGCACACAATTATGTAGCTATTTTGGTGATGCGCAATAGGTTCTTGTTCATAAATTAGCCTCACTATCTAACATTTAGTAAATTATCATCACAAATATTAGAGATGAAACATAGACTGCAGACTAATCACTAACTGAGAAGACAAGGTAGCTCCTGTGAAAGGGAGACATGCGATTAACTGACATGTATCTCTGAGTGAAGTAGATAGAGAAAACATCCTGAGAATTCCCAAATTACAACAGATCAGCTCATTTGCTTGGACTCATTAAATGTTTTTAGCAGTTTACACCTGGAGCAAAATGATGAATTCATACTGAGTATAGAAAGTGACAGGAGAGTGGATACACAGCAGACTGTTAATGTAAGCTGTTCTTTTAATAAATGTTTAAATGACATAACAAAAGCATTTAGTAAAACCAGGTACTAGTTATTTTTACTGGGAAGTAAGGACAACAGCACAAGCTTGGAATGCTGTGTTTAACCAAAAGTTTTATAATTTGGATTTCTGTAAATGTTCCAAAATGTTTTGTAAATAGTTTATAGGACTTGGCCTTCAGTGGTAAAAACTAATAATTGGGAGTACTGTATGTAAGTATGTCAGTGATAATGTTTACTCATGCCCAGTAACCCAATAAAAATGCACTGGTCAGTTTAAATGATAAAATAAATGTCTGCTACATTTCTGGAAGCTGAAGCTGGAATAAAGAGAAAAATCTGCACTGCTCCACCAGTTAATCCCATCTATCATATACTAAAATCTATAGAAGCCCCATAGATTTTGGTTAAGGTCAGTAGTTGTGCCCTCTACTTGAATAGGAGGAGAATAACCTTTGTAACATTTTATTTTTAAAGGGGGGGTATTGTCCACCAAGACTTGCCCACCATATTTGTTCAGGGTAGGTAATTCTTGCATGTCTGTATAGCATGGCCAGGGGCCCTAACAATGTACAATTAGGTTGAATTTTTATACCTGTAGTCGCAGGTTACTTAGGAACAGCAAGCTATTTTGTTCCATTACCTTCTTGCCATTAGATGCAGATAACAGAACCAAGGAAAGATATCTGGCTAAAGTGGCCATTTACTTAGACCAGGGTAAGTGCAAGTACACTAATGGTGCATAAGCGCTCACTTTTTGCACTTTACTCCCTACCCAGGAGGCCATAAATGGCACTATATGACCAGTGGGTCATTTTTGTTAAATATTGGCCCTTGCAAGTGACCAATTTTTATATCTGACCAAATGCCTTGGATTGGACCTAAAAAGAGTTTTGGACTGATCAAATATAATGATGTAACAGGTTTTCTTCTGGTAAGAATTATCTTGGGGAATGTTGGAAATTGTACATTGTACGTTAGTTCTAATAGACATATGGGGATGTCAAAATTATTGTTTAGGATACAGGCCATTTGCAACATCAGAGGCAGTGTACAAAGCAATCCGTGAGGCTCCTTTTTTTTGCACTTTGTACACTGCCTTCTTGCAGAATTACTACAGGACTCTGCTGCAGATCTGGGGAAGAAGAGCTAGCTAAATTAACACAAAGTGGTACAGTCTTGAGCCTTTTAGCGCTCTTGTACATCTTCCCTGATCAAAGTAACTGAGCCCTAATCTGGATCATTATTTTCTTAAAAAGGAATATTTTAAATAAATATATACCATGTTTTCTGTTTGTTTATCTTCACTCAATAGTAGATACTGCCATATTACTTGCACTGGCTTATATATTTTCCATTTGCATAAACAGAACATGTGATTACTGAATAATTATATACTGTACTTTATATGCATTTCCAGGATTTTAACCCTGGATATTGTGGACAACTTTTAGTAGCCTACTGTCAAGCTAGGATTAATTGGGATTGGGATCCCCAAGGTGATTTAATGTCAGACCGTCATTGTTGTCCTTGGGTGTCAATACAGTGCCGCAGAATTCTATCAGAGAGTTCATATGCCTTCAGGACCTTGGACAGCTACTCATTGCTGGTTCATTATTAATCAGCTATCCCAAAAGTGATTTGCTCATAAACCTTTAAATCATTCAAAGCCATTTTATCACATCACAATTTGCTGCACTTTTTTTTGTTTTTACTGTTTTTTATGATTATGATTAAACTGATTTTACAGCAGAGGAAGACCAGGCAAGGCAATTAACCATTTTAGGAATTTTCCTGCTGAGATAAACCTCTTTATCAGGGTAATGAGGACTCATTATAATGAAAAAATTTTCTCTGGAGCTTAGACAACCTTTGTTTTTCAGCAATGTTTTTTTTTGCTGAGTTGATGGTCTTTTTGGCTTCTGGGCACTCTGCCATGTTCCAAACTCCAAGGCATTGAGGCATTCTTGTTTTGTGTGTTTGTACTGTTTCTGAGATTCGTAAGGAAAGGGGCACTGTTCAAGACTCTGCAGACATGCCCCCCTGGGGGTATGATGTGTTTATATAATCCTATATTCTGGTCTTAAAGGTCAGCAATGGGGAGAGACATCAGTTCACATTGAGTGAAATGAACAGAACTCGAAAGCAAATCAAAATTCCACTGAAACCAAAAAAGGATGAAAAATGCACCAGTTGTAACCCTTTCAATGCCTTATTACTCAAACAGCACTGCAAAGCAGTTTTAGGTCACCCTTGGGATCACAGTCTCAGGCAATGAGTGATAAGAAAGCTCTCCAGGCACCACACTCTCAAGATAATGCAGAATATTTGTCTATAATGCTGCACTTTAACGTATATGAATGCTGTGCACTGCTCAGAGATGTGCAGGGGAAGTGACTGCTGTGTCCTTCTAGCTGAAAACAAGCTGAGCAGAAATGCTATTTGTGCTAATAATTTCTTTTTCTGCCTTCTGCAATCTGTCTTTCTGCCCCATTTCTTTTAATCTTTGTACTTTCTACACAGAAGCTAGATTTCAGTATCAGTATATTTCCTTATCTTCCGTCTGCTCTTACTCCCATGCCTCGAACTTTCTGCTGCTGCTGCTCTGTTGGGGAAAATTAAAAAATGGGAGCAAATATTTACTATTGCTCAAATAAATTAATTGTATTTGATGTTTCAGTGTTCTCGGTCAAGAAGAGTGTAATATGTGCCAAACTGAAATTAAACAATTTTGCTATATTAGTGCAAAAGCCATTATCCATATTCACAAATTATTGATTTTATGTGTGATATGATGATACTGGATATTTGGTGATATTGAATTACAGTTCCACCCAAACAGAAGGATTTTTGTAAAAACTAGGGATGCTCAAAGCTTTCTAAGTTAGCTATCCAGTTGTTCTGTTTCTAATAGTAGCACACTTTGTCATTTTCTCTTTAGCTCCCTCTCTGCTAGTTTCTTAACTTTATGTAATCTCTCTCTCTTCTGCCTTTTGCCTTCATTATCATTTGTTGTGCTGGGCCGTATTTTTCTCAGAAGCTTATCTGATTGTTTTGCTGCCTTTCATTGCCTTTTATTTTTTTTCAGCATTCCTTTCTAGATCTTACTCGCTGTTCCTAATTCCACATTCCTTTACTCTGTCTTATTCTTTTTGTCTTATTGCCTGTCATTCACTCATCCATTTATATCAATTTCTAGCTCTATCCCAATCCTTTGCCCTCTCTATCACTCTATTACTCTGCCTTGCTATTGCAATTTTCCCTTTTTTTCAACTCAAACTCTGTCCTGACCAGACACTGGATGTCATTTAGGTGCTGCTGCTCTTAAATCATGGAATTGGCTGGACTTGGGCTGGCCAATACCATTGGCAATAGAAAAATACTTTACACAATCACAAATGACATTTTATTTTACATTTGACATATTGTTTGTGAGAGGCTGGGTGTTATAAATTGAAAGATTTCAAGCTTGAGTTTTATCTTGCATTGGACCCATGTGCTTAAATGCTAATCTAACTTCTTGGGGGGGGGGATATAATCCCCTTTTTATACCATAAGACCTGTGTTATCCATGTCCCAACAAAATTTGAGAAAGAACTCACTAAGGGTTAAAGAAAATTCATGCTTATGCCAAGATGACTGCTGGACCAATAAAAATACATCTTCTTTTCAGCATATACTGCTCTAGCTAACATTTTAGGTAGCAAGTTCAAAGTCCTATAAATGAGCTGGCTTTCAAATATGTGGCCATGCAATTCTGATATGATGAATTGTGCCTGAATAAATGCTGGAGAACCCTGTGATTGCCTTCAGCCTGTACCTGGTAGTAATTCCAGGGTTTCCCTTGTTATTATTGATGCCACTTCATTAGGAGTGGGGCAACTTTGTAGCCTTTGACACATCATGTGCAAATTGCTGTAAACGCATAAATAGTAGATGCCTCCAATTACACTGGAATTATGTTAAAAACACTACATTGTGGGTAAAAACATGGCGACTATCATACAAATTTAGCATTTTCTTTTTTTGTTTTGTAATTAGCACTCCATTTTTCCATCTCTTCCTTCTACATTACAAAAATGGGATTGAAGCAGTGTGTAACCAAGGAGCTGTCCAGGCACCACCGTATTTGGAAGAAATTGGGATGAGAAGGAACTTCTCTCATGGTGTTAGAATATGTATATGCTAATGCAGAGCTAAAACAGCTAAACAATGCAATTGCACCTTCTCATTCCTTCCAATTCATTTCAGCCATATTTTGTTTATGAATTTTTTCTTGGTTTTGTACATTTTTCAGAGAAGCAAAATGCAAAATGCTTATAGCTAATCTAATCCTCTGTGTGTGTGTGTTTTCTCCTATACCTATTTTCTCTTTACCTCTTCTGCTCTTCCAGCCTCTTACTTCTGTTACTTGGCAAGACTGATTAGCTAATTAATTCTGATACCTTAGTTCATGCTAACTAATATACACGGGTCACTAGTGTAAATACTGCTTAAAAGCTGTCTCTTGCTTTTCATCCTGAAGACTAATTTTAATTGTCTTTCTTGTCACTTTGCAAAGTGGTTGTTGAAATCCACAAACTGAATAAACAATCATATCTATAAGGACATGGTAATTTTCATTGAATTACTTATTTCTGATAACCGCTCAGTAATGAGACAAAACAGTCTGTGCTCTTTCATTGTTCCTTCAACTCATATTTTCTTTATGATACGTCCTTTCTATTATTGTCTTACTTTATTTAATGGATTTAATGCTTTAATACCATCATTTTTGTTTACAATAAGAATAATTTAACTACAAAAAAGTGTGGGAAAGAGTGTGTGATTTCTTAGTGTTCCCATAAATTATTGGATAGGGGACTAAATAAATATCCTTCTTTATACCTTAAAAGCACAGTGAGGGAAGAGTAGATCATAGACACATTCAAGGTCAGATGCTTAGTGATGGGCGAATCTACCCAGTTTTGATTAGCCGAAAAATGTGAAATTCGCGAATTGGTGAAAATTTACGAAACGAGTCGCGGCAAGTTTTTGACGCGTCGCGTGACTCGTTTTTTTGGCGAATTTTCTCTGGCGTTTCGCGAATTTATTCGCCCATCACTACAGATGCTGAATATGCTGTTGCATCTAGTTACTTTACAACTAAGGATAAATAATAAGAGATTAAATACTTGACTACATTGCAAAATACTATAGGGCAGATTCACTAAAAGGCGAATTGTCGCCAGTGACCACTTCACAAATTTTGCACCACTTCACCAGGTGCAAATTTTTTACCACTATATTAATTTGTTTAAATGCAAACTTCCATCCTGGGGCGGAACACTGGTGACTTTTCGCTAGCGATACTTCTACAGTGTGAGCACATAATAGTTATATACTATGTCTTTTTTAGAGATGCTGGTGTAAATTACAAATGTCTAAGGGAGCTTAATAAAGACATAAAAGTTCCTCTAATGCCCTAGACATGAGCCAACCCTAAAATAAATGTGACAGGCCCATCAAATGTGTTAAAAAAAATTTCTTACTAGCCAGAGCGAATGGATGGTCTGTTTTGCTAGCGAATTGTCATCTACACCTGTTGAATTGCCGATGTCCCTGCGGATTGGATTTCTGTCGAATTTTCACCAGCGACGGCCACTTCCCCATTTAATAAATCTGAGTTTGTTCCAGCATGGTTTTATGCATAACAGACTAATTTAATTGCTTTTTATGAGACGGTGAGCAGGAAGCTATACTCTGTCATGGTAGTGGACATGATCTAATTAAACTTTGCTAAAGCATTTGATACAGTGCTACACAGAAGGTTACTGGTTAAGTTAAGTTAAGGAATATTAGCCAGGAACACGCTATTTGTACTATTCTATTAATGACTTTAAGAGTGCATTGGATGATTTTTTTGGATCAAATGCTATTGTGATATTAAAATCTGCACTTATTATAGATATTGGTGTGTGTGTGTATATTAGGGATTCATCCGAATCCTTTTGCCTGGCCGAACCGAATCCGAATCCTAATTTGCATGTGCAAATTAGGGCCAGAGAGGGAAATCACGTGAGTTTTTGGCACAAAACATGGAAGTAACAAATGTTTTCCCCTTCCCACCCATAATTTGCATATGCAAATTAGGGTTCGGATTCGGTTTGGTATTCAGGCCAAATCTTTGGGGATGGATTCAGGGGTACGGCCGAATCAAAAATAGTGGATTCGATTTTCTTGCATCTTTGCCTTGGAAAAAAAGGTCATTCACTTCAATGCAATTTTGAACAATTATTTAAAATACAGCTAAAAGACTATTTAAAAGATGACTAGGACTGAACTTTAAAACTTCTTTGAGTTGATTTTCTATAGGCTTTCTAAAATTCTTTTTTTGTTGCTTTGTTACAAAATAAAAAACAAAATAGCAAACAATATGATGTTTTGAGTAATAGCTGCACTCTGACAGTTTTCCAAGAAATTATACCCATTTTGATATGATTGTGCTTAGCTGTGTGACAATGAATATTGTTAAGATTGACCTCCTTCTGTGCTCACTTTTATGTAATTTTCTCATGTTCTCTACAATTTGTTTTATTGCAAAAAAAATAATAAAATGTAAAAAAATAGGATCATGTTGTGAACTCTCTTACCTAAATGTTTTTATTGCTTGATTTTCCATGACATAAAAAAGGCTAACTGATCTTTAGTACTAACATTAATCAACAATTGTAGGTCATCCCCAATATTCTGTCCACTTTTCCGGTGGAGCCATTAGCAGTGAGGCAGCCATCTATTTAACACTCATGTCTATGATGTCAGACTAATCTCTCTATTCCAATATCTGAGGGATAATTCCATTGCTACATTGTAGAATATCACTATTCACCCCTGCTTTGTACTTACCTTTATTCCCAGTATTATATACCTTTACCTAGCAAGAAGGGGTTAGTTAATTTAACTGTCCATCGTTGAGCTCTTGGATATTGTCAATCAATGTACACCAACTAAATACAGATACATTGCATATTGATATGTTAAATCTACAGTGTAAAATGACCTACCTACCCTTATGAATGATTGTGTATGTAGCTAATGTAAAGAATAAGTATATTACTTTTGCTATAATAATATGTATATTACTTTTGGTATAAAGTTGTAATAATACCTGTTGGAGCCAGGGTCGGACTGGGGGGCCACAGGGACTGTTGTCCAGGACCCCACTCCAAACCCCTTGCCCCCCCCACTGAGCCGCCTCACATGCGCGCACAGCTCATCAGTTCACGGAGCCGCATGGAGCCACACAGAACCGTGCGGCACAGCAAATTGGTCTTTTTTAGGGTCAGGAGAGGGGGTCTGGCCTGGTGGGGGGCCATGAGGCCAGGGGCCCACTGGGTTTTATCCCGGTGTCCCACCGGGCCAGTCCAACCCTGGTTGGAGCACATTGGGGATGCCCGGAACATCTGAGTTTGTCATGCACTGATCTGAGTTTGACTGCATTTGAGGCACTTCTGCGTTTGTGATGCACGTCTGCATCTGACATCATCTTCCTTTTTCACATTGCCCAAAGTATGTTTATCTCCATAATTCCCGGGTGTGCGTTATCTGTTCAGATCTTAATCCTTGACCATTGCTTGTCCGTGACTATTGATACTTCACTGCCTGTACGCACCTCATTCTTTGGTTTCTGATTTTTTACTGTGCTACTGTTGGTTCTGACCTCGACCTGTGACCCCGAATAGGTCTCTGTTTCCTGATCTTGTACTGATTTGTCTTATTGGTTGCAACCTGCCTGGCCATTGACTATGCTTCCAGTTCCCTATTCTACTCCCATACGTTTGGTTCCGTAGCCTGCCCAGAACTCTCTCCTTGGTCCTCCTAAATTAAGTACTAGCGGTATCTGAGTAGCGGAGGGCTCCACCCGATGCCAGGTGGACGCTATAGGCAGAAGAGTGAGCTGTAACAGGGTCCTTGGAGTTAGTTCTGAGTTTATGATACCTTACGTCACAAAAGTATTTTTCTATAAAGACTTTTCTAACTCTTAGGGGGTTATTTACTAAACCCATAAAACACTTGAACTTTTCAAGATTTTCTATACTCCCATGCTGCAAAAAGACATCCGAAAATCCGTCAAGACCAGACCTGTAGAGGTGCTGTATAAGTCAATGGTAGATGCACGTATCTCAGTTATAGTGGTCTGCGAGTTTTTGCTCGATTTTAATGAGTTTTTTCACAATCTCATTAAATCGAGTTGTTGGCAAAATGTGGAAATTCTACGCAAATCCAGGCCTGGTGAATTTATTAGGCCATCCCTATTTATAAATTAATGGAAATAATAATAATAACTGATGGGCACTTTACCAGACTTGTATACATTGCTTGATTAATGTTTGAAAGAGTTCTTAAAAATTATAATTATTTCAACCATGTCCTAACTAAACCAAGCAGAACTCACTAAATCCGTCACTGCCTTCAAGCAAATCAGAGAAATATATATATGAAAACATTCTAATCTGCCTATTTCCTTAATGCAAAGTAGAAATAACTCCATTTGGACTGTGACTGCAAACAACAGTTCCCACACAGAGAGGAACGCACTAGTCTGGTGAAAAGCATCTGTGTACTGTACCTGTCTTACAGATTAACTGCTGCTGGAACAAGCAGAACATCCCAGACTCTACAGATTAACTGCTTAAATAATATTTCTATGAAAATTGAACTTTCTGAAGCCTTCTGAATTCACAGAACAATTCTTTCAAGGCAAGTAGCAATATTTTTCAGATTTATCCTTTGTGCTCTTAAGAGAAAGTAAATTACTATGCTGTGCAGACAAGATACTTGAATTATAAAGTTTCTGAAAAAGCCATCAGACAGCAGAGAATGTATAGAGATAGATGGGGGAAGTGGAGACACTGACGTCTAAGTCTTAGGGCTGCATAAAGGCATCATACAGCACAGCTATATTGTACATTATACACAGCAAGCCAACGGACACATTTGCATTGCATTTGCTTTTAAGCTTTTTTCCTTTGTTAAACATGAAGATAAAAGTGAATAGTTAGATCACAGAATCAGTGATATGTTTGATTTTTTTTTAAGCTGAGCCACATACAGTGATCTCACCAGTGGACTGAAGAACTTTTTTTAATGTGACTGATCAGATTTTCATATCATTTGATTTTCCCATTTGCCCCATAGGCAAATATAATTTCTGGCTCTGATATTGAAGAACAGGTTAAATTGTTCACCTATAAATCACTTTTAGTATGTTGAGAGTGACATTATAAGACAATTTGCTATGTATTTTCAGTTTGCATTGTTTGTGGTTTTTTTAGTTATTTAGCTTTTTATTCAGTAGCTCTACAGTAATTTCTGGTGGCTAGGGTACAAATTAGCCTAGAACCCAGGCATTAAGTTGAATAAGAGACTTGAATAGGAAAGGGCATACATAGAAAGAATAATAAAAACAGAGCATTTGTTTTTTTAGATGGAATCAGTGACCCCCATTTGAAAGCTAGAAAGAGTCAGAGGAAAAATGTAAATAATTCCAAAACTATAAAAAAGAAAAAATTAAGGCAAATTGGAACGTTGCTTAGAATTAGCCCTTCTATAACATTCTAAAAGTTATCTTAAAGGTGAACCTCACCTTTAAAGAAATATTAGTTTTCAACAGATTTGGACACGTTCTACCATTCCACAGAAGGGAACTAAGTTGTTCTTCGTAAAAAACCTTGAACTTAAAAATTTCATTTGGATATATATGATCAAATAATTTGATCAAAGCGCTACCTTTTAGCCATGTTCTTGAAAACATCATTCAACCACATTAACTCTGGACCCTGTTCTCTTATGTCTTGATGCTAGAAGTATGAAGCAAAGTTTTGGTTATGTACTGTTATATTCTAAAGGTAGCCATACACGGTGAGGTGGGCGATATTGGGTGATCCAAACGTGTGCCCTAGGGATCAGATCCCAACGGAGGAGGTACGGGCGGTCGGATTGCAGGATCGCATCAATGAACTGATGCGACTGTGATTCAAAGGGATTTTTAGTCACGTCTGATCAACATCTGACTGACTCAGTCTGTCGGCAGCTTTTATCGGCCTGGGTATGGCCACCATAAGTCTGCTATGTAGTAAAATGATTCAGGTCATGCATTGCTCACCTAATTTAGTTTATGATATAAACCTGATCATGTAAAACCCTCAAAAGGCTTGAGTGTGTAATGATTCAAGTCATGTCAATGAATTTTCTCCCTTTGCAATTGGTGTATAAATAACCATTTCTGCAATCTTCCACAGCAGCAGAACATTATGTGAAATGTATTGATCGCTCTCAGTTTATATGGAGAATAGCATAAGCCCTCAGTTCTTGTCATTCCTCCAGCAAAGAAGCCACTGATGCTTTGTGAAAATGGCATTTAACCACTTCATGAAATCTCAGCAAGTAACGAAGAAGAATGTTTTGCAGTCAGAATGCAAGGCCCTCCTCATATTTTGATACATATAAAACTGTAAGTGCATGTAAATATGTTGATTTTTGTTTTACGTTTCTGCAGACAGATCTACGGTAATTTCATTGTTTTGTTGATCTAGCTAAATTAAATGAAAGAAGGACATTAAAACACTG
>CM044443.1:80834089-80846740 GCA_024363595.1 Xenopus borealis | reverse complement strand
TCAATAAAATATATCACCCTGCACCTTATGGTAAGAATTCCTTGAAGCCTTTTTTCTATAATGGTTACTTCTAAGAGTTGCCTTTTTGTTATACCCTTGCATGTAAAAATGTAAAGCCAAATTCAGCTGGTCAGTATATTGGCACATTGGTGTTTATCATTATGGTAAGCTCATTGGCTACTGGTGAAAGTCACCCTAGTGTGAACATGCTGTAGGCAATTTGATTGTAAACATCCCTAGGGTATGGGTTAATAGGTATTAATAATGTAAAGTGCTGATACATTGACACTATATAAATAGAAAGAAGAAGTTCAGGTATTGATTGCAAACTTTTAACATCCTCTTTTCTCACTGTTTGATAAATATTTCAAGGCAGTTGCATTGGAATAATGAAGTTATGTTGCCTGCTTCATAAAGATGCACTAATCAAAATATAAGTAAAGTAATATGTAGGGGGTTATTTATCAAGCTCCAATTTACATGCCACCTCGGCAGGTTTGAGATGCTGCATTTTAATATTCTGACTTTTTCATCATCGGGGTTTAATACATTTCAAAACATTCAGAATTTTAAAAAGGAATATTTAAAAAAAAAACAAAAAAACTTTTCAGCTATGCTCAGAGGTGCTTCTGTCCTCTCTACAACATGAGGTGGCAGACCCAGTGCCAGGTTCCCGATTTATCTGATGAAAGGCTAGCTGGGATCACTAGTGGAGGCAACACAGCTAAACAAAAAGCATTTCTGGTAAAATAAAAAAAGAAAATTTAGCTCATACAGGGCCAACTATTAAAAGGGTGGTTCACTTTAAGTTAACTTTTACAATTCCCAATTCCAAGCAATTTTTCAATTGGCCTTCATTATTTATTTGTTATAGTTTTTTCATTATTTGCCCTTCCTTTTTGACTCTTCCCAGCTTTTAAATAGGGGTCAGTGACCCCATCTAAAAACAAATCCTCTGTAAAGCTAAAATGTTTTGGTTTTTGCATTCTATTCATTCGCTCTCCAATGCATATTCCAGTCTCATTAAAATTAATGCATGGTTTAATAATTTGGACCCAGCTGTGGTTCAGGGGCTGCTGCCGCCCACTGCGCATCCCTAGTGCAGTGAGTTCTAAAATGAATAAAAAGCTAAATAACTAAAAAAATCCCAACTAATACAAAATGAATACCAAATGCAAATTGTTTCAGAATATCATTTATCGTATCATCACGCAAATAGTAAACAGAAGGGTGAACAACATCTTTAACCTCTCTTGGTTACTGCTAAGACAATACTTTCACCTTGTCTAGTGCTGAAAGCTCCCAGCTATTCCTTTTGTATAACTTATTTTGTATGTATGTGAATAACATATACAAAACATGCATTGACTAAAGCTACGGACATTTTCTGTATGCCTTTTGAGGTGCATGCTTTATCTCATACTGGATCATAAACAATGATGTAAAAGGGTTCTGTGCATTCAATTCATTCCAGCTGTGATGTGTTATCTGCTCTGTTGTTTCTACAAGATATACACATATTCTCTGAGAAACAGCAGGATTCCTTCAATTGGTACATATATATATATATATATATATATATATATATATATATATATATATATATATATATTGCCTAATGTCTTAATTATATAAACGATGAAGCATTTATTAGACTTCACTGTGTTTTGAGCTAAGAGGCTCTATTCATTAGTCACTGTATAAAATAAGGGGTTCCGTAATTGGGCATTTTTGCAATCTACTTTCTGCATTATCGGATGTGGAAACACAAATGCATTAAGCAAGTGGTTTTCTTTCAGCACCTGTGAGCTGAATCAATGTTAAGTAGATGTCTGCCTGATTCATCATTGCTTTATTCAATACAGAAAGTGCTTACTTGCTGAAAAATCAGGAGGCTTCAACCATTTACTTTACCCAGAGGAAAAATCAATAATGAAAGACCTGTAAGCACCTTCAAACACCTTAAATGCAAAAGGGTTCCCCAACATAAAGATAAAATCAATAGTTGACAAAATCATTTATTATGGGCCAATAAAGCATATTTAAACCACTTAAGGTACATGGAAAACCCTGTGAGAATGGGAAAGAGCAAATCATCAGTGAGAGATATTTTTCAGAGGCTGGAATACCAGTTTGACCTGGTTGCTGGAGCCTGTAAGAGTTGGCAATTCTTATTAATCAGGAAGGCTTTGCAGACTCTCATAAACCTCTGTTATTAGTGCCTGCTAAACTGCTTGACTATCTATGCTTAGAATTATAGTTGACCACAAAGGTAATACTACCCCCCTAAAAATAAAAGTTATGCTTGAGATTTCTGTTTATAGAACAGTTTGCTATGAACTCTAGGTATAAACCAGTGGTTATCATTGTGGTTTTATATTGGGTACAAGGTCGGATTGGGACATTGGGGAAAAAACCCAGTGGGCCATGGCCCTAGCATTGCCACCTGTCTGGGTTTTACCCAGACAGCCTAGTATTCAGGAGGGATGACTAGGTGAAAACTGGCAACCCTACCTGATCCTCATGAGCCCTGCAGGCCCAGACTTACTGGCTGCTGTATGCCTAGGCTTCTCCCCTCCCAAATTGGTAATAGAAAAGAGTAGGTAAGTGCTGGCTTAGAGGTGGCAGAGGCTGGTGAAATTCTGGGGGAATTGGGGGCCCCTGATTTTGAAGCCCCATGGGCCCTGACCTTCCCCCCCCAGGTCCGATGCTGACTGAGTCTACTGGGATTTAGACCAGGTCACTGGTAGGTTAGTTGGTTTCTCAGAAATTCCCCCTATTTGAGTTTGTTATTTATAAGGAAATTAGATTCAGAGTTTCACTGGTATATATGTAGATAATTAATAGCAAGAAAAATAATTAATGATAATGAAAGAAAGTAAGAAACCAAAACCATTAAATATCTACCCCAGGGCAGTGTGCCTCTTCTTTAAAAAAAAAAAGATCCAGCCCAAACAGGATGTAGCTGTGTTGTTTTTTCCTGTGCCCCCAAGTGTCCCATGTGCCAACTTGGGTGGCGTTTGTGCAATACATTGCAGCTTCCAAGAATTATTCTAATAGACACATTGAAATGTGTGTTAGAGGGTCTTGAGCCAAAACCAAATGTCCATTGATTCACTCTGCAGCTATGGTGAAAAGGTACAATTTCCAGTTACAAAGCTTTGGGGACTGAATTTCAAGCATAAAACTTCTCTTTTCACAGATACAACATCGCTTGTTTTATTCTTGGGGCCACAAACCACACTTGCCTGAAAGTCGCCATACTACTGCACTCATACTGCAGGATATATATGATTAATATTAAATGGGAGAGGTGACATTCTAGTTTACATACCGAACACTAACATTACTGCATGCCAAAAATGGATAAAGGAGCCAGACCTAATATCTGACATAAAATTCCCACTTGCATCAAGGTAATGCCTTGGTCAGCGGTCAGCCTATATGGAAAAACATGCACTTTTCTGTTACATATGCAACACGTAAAAAATATCACTTTTAATTGATCACTTATATCACTATAAGTGATCTACTTAGAGATTAATAGAGGTCATTAGTTACTACAATTTATTAAGCAAAGTTGCCAATGATTATGTTAACTGTAAACACTATTAATCCCTAATTACCAATTCATTAGGTCCCAGTAGGTTAATTCTAAATATTAAATAAACCTTATTAGCTAAACTTGTGTCTGTATTCCCACTTTCCTATCAGATGTTTTAAGAGGGATTATCAGTGAACCTTGGGAAGTCAGATCATTTATGTTCTCCACAGAAGCCACTTGCACATTTATCACAGATTGCTGAATTATAGGGATTTACATCTCAACATTTTATTGGAAATTAGATCAAAAGGGCTCATTTACAAATAAAAATTGCCTTAAAACTGGAAATATTGCACATACTGACACATTTGTTAAAGGTTCATACACCTTACTCTTACAGTGCATTGTTTTGCTGAGCACAGATTGGGCCATCACAAAAAAAGTCTAATGTTTTTGGATTTATTGTTTTTACTGAGTTTTTAATTGAATGTAAAAATGTGGGCAGTTGCAAGTATAGCTGGACAGTCTGACTAGGTTACCCTGGAAAATGAGATAGACACATGTATCAAGGGATAACAAGCTGTGTGGGCATCTAAAGAATGTATCTGCACCCTTTCAAACCAATGAAAGCTACGTATACGTAGATACGTATAAGTGTTAAAGGAAACTAAGGGTGAAATATTTAAAAGCGCTGGCAACAAATATCGGATTGTCATTGGATAATCTAAATATACTGTAGGAAATGCTTACTAAGTGTCCCCAAACCTGTTGCTTTAAGATTTATAGGATCTCTCTCTTCTTGCTTCAGGGGTTTTGTGAAGAACCACAAATTAGTTTTAGCTTCCTCTAGATATGTGCGAAAAGAGATGTGTGACATAACATGGGCACTCTCTTTTAGGTCATGGTCTAGTCCTGCTATTTTAAATACCTCATACTCCCAGTGTGATTTAAAAGCTGCTCATGTAAAAATAGTTTCAATGAAACATGTCATTACTGGGAAAGGGAAGTCTGTTTGTGAGTTAGGGAAAAGTCTTAAGTTGAGATGCCAGCAGAAAACATGTTGTATCACTTGCTTTTTTATGATTGCTATTAGAATTCACTGTTAGAAATGTCAATGCAAACTGGAGAATCTAACTACACTCACTTTGAACACTGGTGACAACTGCCTGAAACCCATTGCTGGATTTGGTTTTATGAGAATGAATCGTGGTTACCAAATATAATGAAGAGACTGGAAGCACACCAAGTAGTCCATATATCAACTGCACAGCACTTTTTTCATGTTGCGTACAATGGTCTTTACAACATAGGTTTAATGGATGAAGTCAACTAATGAAAGTGTAATGCTAGACGTATCGAGGACCCAACTCATTAACGACAGTATGCCTGTTGGGAAATACTCTTTTATTGATTTGGATTGGAAAATTGCAATGGTTGCGGAATTTATGTTAGTACTCCGATGTAACCAATTTGAATAATGTACATGGAGTAAGGGCTGCTGCACCAATCAAATTGTGAAAGCTTTTCATTAAAGAGTAGTAAGTAAACTTAGGACAACATTTTATTTCAGTATTATTAGATAACATTTACCACTTGAAACAAATGTAGTTATGCTATTTTATGGGTTACTAGATTTGGGGCAAACTTACTGTAGTTCACTGTTATTGCATTATCCTATAAGACAAGCTATTAAACTCTCCCATTTCCCATTTCTCAATCTTACTGGTACGTAAACTATTGGTTAGTCAATCAACAAATGTTTTTTATATATCAGACAGGAAGCATTCGGCCAGATAGATTAGCTACCTCTTTTACCCCTCTCTTTACCGCACTTGCCTTCAGTCACAGTTCTGACCCTTACCTGCTTATTCTCTCAATAAACAGGCCACACCCATTTTTGCTGGATAATACAGGCAATAGCAGATATTATTAACAAATAAGGCACTCAAACATTACACCAACGTTTTGTTTTATACTAACTGATTGTGTATGATTTTGTAAATCATACAACATTTTAACCAGTATGCCACATTAAACTTAACCAGTTTTAATCCATAGAGCCTAATGCCACTGGACAAGTGGTCCTGGGATTACCATCCTGTGTACTGGCCATCCTTCAATATCCCACATTTTGATTGATCATCAATACACTGATTCAATGCTACTCTGTCACCGAGGGACCCTGTGCCCAAGTTCATCCACTACACCCCATCCAACAAGCTATTCAGAGCCCAAAATATTTACATTCTTCTTTCCACAGCCTTCGAGGACCACCACAATATACTGCAACAAAATAACAGCGTTTAGAAATCATAAAACAGCTGACCCCAAAAGCACCGAACTGGGATAACTCCCCATCATACCACCAGCACTCTCACCTGCTTCTCAACTGCAACCCCACCTTTTACCCATCAGAGCAGGGATGTACTACTCCTATGATATGCCGTGCTGAAAGAAGAAATGGTGCCCACCCCCTGGCTCTTTATACCAATCCTCCTGGCCCATTACATCACTCCGCTCCCTTCATGCTGCATAACAGCTGCCCTCCTGGACCCCTCCAGTCATGCCCCCTTCCAACCAGGTAAGCTCCTGGGTCTGTATGTCACTGACACACTTTGGTATATGTGGATTTGATCAGGAAAAGCCCTGTACAGTAAGTATCTAGAGCACATTTATCTCTAACAAAGTAATTTTAAATAAGTTTAAACCCTGACACATATATGTATTACTGCATATAACCTTCCTCTTTAAGTAAAGCCATGTACTTCTAGTTATCACCAGCTTTCTTACCAGGTAACCAGTTCAAATTTGATTACCCTCCTAGGTAAGTAATTCCTGTATATTCTTAGTAATATTCATATCAGTTAACTGGTCCAAGGAACGGTGCACTACAACAACTACATGGAAATGTTATTTCATTTTCTTTCCAAGATATTAACCTTAATAACCTTTAGTTAAGGTAAACCTCATATCCTGTGCACAAAAACAAGATCAGCCATGCTCCTCAAGTGATGTTATAACCATTCTCTTTTTTGAAAGCTATTGATGTTAAAACATGTTGATTTATGGAAGTCATAAATGCTCTTTGCTTCTTTTGGGGAAAGGAGATAATGTTGTCTTTTTACAAGGTCACAGTTTACCAATGACCCTAGAAAAATTGCACTAAGTGATCTCAACTGAGATGTCAGAAGTGAAGTGAAGTTTTGCAAATGCATTGCATTGTGTTATAAACACCAACTGCAGTTTCATATTTCAGTTCCAGTAATTTTCTTCCTAATAGTTTAGCATATATATATTCAAGTTTCTGGGTATATTAGTACAAATTTAAAAGTTTGTTCCACATACTTTCAGGATCATGTCTTTTAATGTCAATAAGCTTCACATGTTCAATAGTGATGGGCGAATCTACCCCGTTTCGCTTCGGCAAAAAATTGTCGAAACAATTCGTGAAACGAGTCACGGCACGTTTTTGACATGTCGTTTTCGTCGCATCAAAAACGGCGCGCAACTCATTTATTTGGCGAATTTATTCTAGGCAAATTTTCGCTGCCGTTTCGCGAATTTATTCGCCCATCACTAATGTTCAACCCTTGTACCTGTTTTTAAGAGTTTATTTCTGTGTACTGTGATCAATGGCTGATTTCTTGTGTTGTCTGTCAGACTCAAATTATACCAAATGGCACTCAATAACTTTTCTTGTACAACAGCCACACAGTCCTTTTGTTTTAGAAGAACAAACAGCACAGAAATCAGTTTAGGCTTATTGCATCTAGTACATTACCAACTACATAGGCATTATTTGTAGTCATGTGGCTCTTTGTCAAACTTGACAAAAAGCCATGTGGCTGAAAACATGTTTGTATGTACTTTTTCCATCCCTAGTGTACGGGTTGTCATCTGCTAAATCAACAGCTAGAGATTTCCTGCAAAGTGTGCATCTGTTATTACAGCCCCCATTTACTCTTTACGAAAGATTATAGAAAAATAAAGTGGTTTTTGCTCATTTGCCAATAGTGAACTACAACTTCCTGTGGGACGGCGTATTTCACTAAACGCTGAGACTCATTATTTAGAGTCCACTTCTATAAATGAAAATCATTTGCTGTTATAATGGGTTTTTTTTTTTTAAAGTTGTATAGATTATAGTCTGTGATTACATAATGCCCTTTATTGGCTAAATGATTTATGCAAAAAATGCAAGCTTTTGAGATTTTAATATTTATAGATATTTAGTAGGGTCATGAGCTAAGGGTCACAATACTAATGAGAACCATTAAATCAGAGAGAGATAGAAAGACATGGAAATATAAATTCATGGAAATATTTGATAAATGCTTTATGCACAACTATAAATTATAACCACAAGGTTTATGTATCCCAAGAACATCTCTCTAAGCAAACTGCCCCTTGCATAAAATGGCCATCTCACCCTACTAAATTACAGTATTAAACATTTGGGGGCCTATTTATTAAACCTTGATTTATTTTCTGGTTGAGTTTTTAAAGAGGAACATTTGAATTCTTAGAGATTTATTATATCCCAAAGCTGCTAAAAATCCAAAGCTGAATCCAAATACTCCAGCTAAAACCTGTAGAGGTCATGTAGAAGTCAATGGCAGAGGTCCCTTTTACAACTTGAGACAACCAGTACATCCTTATGTTATCCATAATTGATTTATTTCCATTATGTGCATTTCATGTGCACTTCAGCATATTCCTCACTAATTACATCAATGCAAAGATGTGTCAGCATAAAACCATGCTGCGTGCCACATTTATTAATTTATTACTATCATAAGTGTTAAAGGAAAACTATACTCCCCAACAATGTAGGTCTCTATAAAAATATATATTGCATAAAACAGCTCAGATGTAAATAATCCATTTTCATTATAATATACTTTTTGTCATTATGGGCCATTGGGTAATCATAAATAAAAAATGGCCATTTTAAAAAATAAGGACCGCCCCCTGGGATTGTAGGATTCATGGTGCACACAAACAAACCAAGCAAACTATACATGTTAAGTCACATGAGCCAGTTAACAGACCGCGTTCTGTCTTTTGCTTTCACACTTCTTCCTGTTACAGTTAGAGCTGTGGTATTTCTGGTCAGATGATCTCTGAGGCAGCACACAGACCATCACAAAATGGTGCTTGAAGGCAAGAGATGTTGCTTTAGAATAAATTTTTGGGGTATAGTTTTCCTTTAAGGCATTTGTACTAAATTAATGTCAAAAGGCTTGTGTTTATTTACCTGTTACGGTCGGTACCCTAATTCCAGAACCAATGCTAAGCACCCTGTTCATGGCAAAAGCCCTTGGTTAATGGGATGCCGCCAAGCTAAGGGTTCTAGACGAGCAAAGGAGAACAATGTAAGGCAAATTCTTTTGGGCAGAAGGTCACAGTACAGGGTGTAGACAGAACAACATTCTAGTTGGCAAACTTTATAACAGAACGTAACAGCAATAACATGTCCATGCTCCCTGAAAAAAGGCTAAAGTTATTGATGAGTTATCCATGGTAGAAGTCAATTCTTGTTCTATATTCTTGTATTTTAACAGGGTCTCACATTATGACAGGGATTGTAAAACTGCTTGTAGTATTATTATTCATTTTGGCTACCAGGATGGTTCACCGAATAAGTATTCTTCAACTGGTCTTCAATATATTGTATAATATATTTTTCTGTGATGTCTTGTAAGCCATAATCTGTCAGGCGTATTAACACACTTTCTTTCTAATAAAAGTGGCAAGGTGAAAGTTTTTTGTATTTCAACTTGGAGGGATGCTTAATTACCTTAAAATTCTTTATAAGAATATATTTTACAGGTTAATATAACATCAAAATTATGGACATTTTTATGATTTTTTTTGAAAAAATGCTGTAATATCTGTGCATTAGAAAAGCATTAGAACTGTGCTATAATGTACATAGTCCTTTCCTTAGTCACCAGTTTCCAAATGCGTTGGCTCAATTTTCCTTGATGGGCCGCATTTGGATAAAGTATGGAATTACAGAAACAAATTGTCCCTAGTTTGCACCAGAAGCAGTATTATTTAAGTAATTCAGAGCACTCAGTACTTCCATGATAACTACAACTTGAGCAGAGCAGAGTCCTTAGGATCAATCAGACCTTTGAAGTCATGTAAATGAAAAAACATTTGCAGCCATAAAATGTAAATGAAAAACATTTCTAGTGTAATCTTCCTTTCCTTGTTGTCCTTACTCTTTTATTTATTCTCTGTAGTATTTGTTTTTTTTAATGTAGGTTTGTACCTTTCTAAACCTAAATGTGATGTTTCTGCAGATGCAGCTATTAATGAAAGTTTCCTAGTTGAATACGCATTGCCATAATATATTCTTCTAAAAAATGTAACTTGTTTATGAGAGAAAGGAAGTGGAACAAATGATAGGTTTGAATGCGGTTATTAAATGAACAACATCTCTGTCTCTTTGTTTGCTTTATGTTTATTTCTACATAAATAGGGAACTAGAGGAAAGGGAGAAAATAAGCTTTTCAAAGAATTCTGTAATTCAATAATGGTCAGGCTCTCTCAAAGAGTAAACGTGGATTTAGTGCTTAACATTCCTACATGTTCTCTCTGAAACTCATGTTATCCACTTTTAAATATACCTAATCTTATATGAACTGTTCTTGGCAGTTTGCTCTTATTCCTTGTCAGAGTCTCCAAATAACTTGCTCCAGGGCAGAGGCTTTTGTATTCTGTATGGTTGAAATGGAAGTCTGAGTAACAAGAACCAGTTTGAGAAATAGGAATAGGTAATGGTCATCATTCCTGAGTAGTGACAGAATACTGTATGTTAAATCTACAGTGTTAAAGAAGATTTTCCATGTTGCCTACATTTTCACATGTGATGGCCACTGTCTATTTGTTACTCACCTACCACCTAGTTGTATTATACTGCACAAATAGCAACCTGGGCTGAAATTTATGACCACATACAGTACATAATTAATTTATTCTGGAATCACTAAGTGCCTGAAGTGAATGTCATGAATCCAGATACTCAAGAGGTGGTTTCGACAATAAGCCTTTGGTAGCTACTTATCAAGAGAGGGTGAGTCTCTAGTAGATAATCATTTAAAATCAGTGCAATCTAGAAGGAAAGTGAGTAAATGGAATTCAGTAAAACTCAATTCAGTGTGCCCTAAATAATTGATTACAATAATAGCAGTAGTCATATGGTTTGCATCAAATTAGTAAGAGTATGGCAATAGTTTATAGTTTACATTGAAATTAAATAAAAACATTTCAAACTATTGAACATTCATTTGAAAACTATAGATTTTTGTTAAATGGAGGTTTAGACAATGAGACTATGGTAGCTACTTATCAAGAGAGGGTGAGTTTCTAGTAGATAATCTTTTAAAATCAGTGCAATTTAGAAGGAAAGTGAGTAAACAGAATTCAGTAAAACTCAATTCAGTGTGCCCTAAATAATTGATTGTTTTGCATCAAATTAGTAAGATGATGGCTGTAGTATATATTTTACATTCAAATTAAATAAAAACATTTCATACCATTGAAGCTTCAGTTGAATCCTTGGAATGGAAACTTGTCAGTCCATCCCATGGAATAGTACCAGATGCTGAATAATTATTCTTAACCAATATGTTTCATTATTATTTTCCTTATTAATTTTTTTAGGTATAAATGGTTCATTAGTGTGTTTCCTCATCAGCATTTTCTCCTGCTAAAAACAACCCAACCATTCTGTTGTCAGGAGATCATTGCAAATTGTTTATTCATACAGGAACTAGCCTGTCAGAGTGGTACAATCCATCAGCCACTCACAGCATGAGCCCGTTGTATGCAGCTAGAAAAAATATTTAGTTAAAGAGCTCATCAAAAATGAATAAAATATTAAAATAACTATAGTAAAAAATAAAAGAATGAGTTTGTAAAACAGATGTAATAACATTAGTTTATTATGACAATTCCCCTTTAAATTCAACATATTGTTTATTATTTGTAAAGCATTCAAGTCCTACTGTGGGAAACAATGAACATAAATTATATCCTTATTTTTATCCTTAGCAATGCTGTGAATAAAGAAAATACATTTCCCTTTCAGTAGAAGGTTTTACACCAGTTTAATGCATTAATTGCTGTTCTAATTTGACTTACTGAGCAATAAAAAGAGCTTGGAGTGGATAATCTATTCTTGATACACCAGGGAAACCCATACACAGATCTATTTTGGCAGCTTAATTGGCATTTTTTCCCATTGCCAACAATATCTGCCACTTCAGTGTCTCAGAGTCTTCCAGATCACTCAAACTCTGTCTTTTTACTTTCGACATTAAGAGCCTTGGAGTTTAGAAATGCTTTTACCCAAATTCATGTACTGTAGACACAGATACTCTATCAGGGACGGGCACAGTGCCACCCACTGCAGGAGCCCACTGTGAAGGCCAAAAGCAATTCTTGCAGTACAATCAGCAGTGACAGTAAACTGTATATCCATTATCATATGGCAGTAAAACACATGTTGCCTTTTAGAAGTATCAGTAAAAACAAAGTAACCATATATTTTATTACTTGCCACTAAAATATTGTGTTTTAAATGCATTGGTTCTTGCTGGTTCATTTTTTTTTAACATGTAAACTAAAAGGCACAGCTTTAATGTGAAAATATAACCAAATAGATACATGCATTTTAACTGTGTTTGTTTAAAAAATTCATAATACCTATTTCCACCTCTCTACTGAGACATATTAATTTTAGCCTCTATAAGTAATAAATAATAATTCATATGTATATATGCCCAATAAACAGAATTAATATTTCAATTAATCTGTAACCTATTTAGAAAATTGTAAAACATTTTGATTTGACTAGATTCTAATTTAGGATCTATTATCCAGATAAGGAATATTTCCATAAATTGGATCATCATACCTTGAGGGGCAGATTTATTGCTAATCTCTTTTCAGTCCTATGGGATTTTAGAGGTGTATTTATCAGTGTGTGAAAGTTCATCATTTGATAAACAAACCTCTAAAAATCCCATTAGAATGAATAGATTATGGTGGAATTTTACTGTGATGAGCTCTAAATTTGTGTTTTTGATAAATCT
>CM044443.1:80817087-80831677 GCA_024363595.1 Xenopus borealis | reverse complement strand
TTGGTGCAAATGCTTTAAGTGGCCACTTATTATTACAAATGTCCAACTAAGCAAAATAAAAACTAAAGAGATCTCTAATACCTTAGATATAAGCCCACCCAAAAACAAATGTGGCATGTCCCTCAAATTAAAAAATGTTAACATAAAAATCTTTAATAGTTAGAACTTTTAAAGGCAATCCCTCTTTAAAATATAAAAAAACAGCATTTTGTTAGAACTTTTTGGTATACAATATATGATGTCACTGATAGTGATGGGCGAATTTATTCGCTAGGGGCGAATTCGCGGCGAATTCCGGCAATTTTCCGCTGGCGAATAAATTAGCGAAACGGCAGGAAAAATTTGTGGGCAGAAATTCGCCGCCAAAAACGAGTCGCGCTACTCGTTTCGCGAATTTTTCGCGGCCGTTTCGCCCATCACTAGTCACTGACATAACATCGAGGAGGATGTGGTTTGATTTTATCAGTTCGTTCCATGTGGTGAAGGAAACTCTGCAGAAAGAGGTAGTGTTCTGTAAAACTCAAGTTAATTAATTGAATTTGATCCTTCGCCTGAGCAAAAAGATTTGCCTGACAGTAGGGGTGAAACTGCGTTAGTGGAAGTCTCTTTCGCTAGCGAATTGTCCTTTATGAGACGGCTACTTACCCCTTTTGGAAATCTGCACCTATGGGTGATGGCCTTCTGATAATTCAAAGCTTTCTGGACAATGGATTTTCAGATTTCCAGTCCAAGTTCCAAAAATGTTTCTAAATTGTAGTTGAATACAGACTGAGGGAAAAGTAGCAGCTCAGGTTAGGGTAAGACAGACCAATAAAGGTAGCCATACTCCTTTGATATCTGAACCATAGTCAACAAGGATGGATACTAAAGGAGGACCATACACATGCATCGCCACCTTCACTTGTTCCACCCAGATTAGAAGTACAACAAACACGAGCTCTTCCTCACTATCTGTTGATGCACCATGCACCCACTGACATGGTCCAGCTGCAAATAGAATTTTCACACACATCAGATCATATACAGCCCAACAAGATCACATAATGATAACATGCCAAGACAGTTTGGCAGCACATTCAATATCAACCACAAAACCAATACAAATTGAGATGTGCAGTCACTGTTTTTATTGTTCTTCATGTTTTTTCCAATAAAAATTCAGTATCATAATGATCAAAATTACACATCTCTCTCTGTATGCATCATTCCAAAATGCAGCATTGGTGACTGTTCTGCAGTTCTCACATGGAAATACAAAATAGCAAACACTCCTGGAATATTATATTAAAGTGGCGATAAGCATCTGTATTAGGTTTATGTCAGCATACACTCAAAATGATATAAAGGCTTGAATACTGTTCCTTCATCTATTAAAGCCAATTGGCAGCCCAGGGAGCATTTAGGAGAGATTTCTATGAAACATGAATCATTCTAGTGTACATTGGTAACTCTAAAGGGAAATCTCTGCCATTTGCACCCCTTCCTATATTCTTGAAATAAGACTGCATACATACAAAAAAAAAAAAAAAAAAAAAAAAAAAAAAAATATATATATATATATATATATATATATGGGTTTATTCAATGTTTACATGATTTTCTAGTAGATTTGAGGTATGAAGATCTAAATTATGTAAATATTCATTATCCAGAAAACCTCAGGTCCCAAGCATTCAGAATAAAAGGCCCCATACCTGTATAAATAAAGAATAATAATAACAAACTTTCAAAGTCTCAAGCTCTTCTTCTATTTACATTAGATGGACCACTTCAGTGCTTGTGGCAATGGCCTTGAAAGTTCTTGCCATTATATTGTAAACAGGTTTTCCTATCACCCTTTGTAAGAATAATGACTAATAGGAGGTGCATGAGAGCAATGTGCAGTTTAATCTGATTTGGCTGTCTGACTGAGTACATCTGCATGCAACACATAGCCTCCTTTGCATGAAATTACACTAAAACCTCTATGTACTGAACAATAAAGTAGTTAAGTATGGGGTTTTAATCATTTTTATTAAAAAATAAATTAAAGCTTTGAAGAGTGAAAAGTCCCTTTTAATAACTAAAGAAAAGACTTTAGAGTTGTATTTGCATTATACAGTTTCCATTAATATTGTTCTAGCATGATTTATTTTCAACACTGTGCTAAACTTTCTTTTATTCACACTATTTTATCTTTTTGATGTATAAATTATATTTTGTATAGTTCTGTTTTTCAGGAAGCACACAGCTTCTATTAAAACACCCCCCATAAAATACAGGTATGTAATCTACTATCCAGAATGCTCAGGACCTGGGTTTTCCAGATAATGGAGCTTTCCTTATAATTTATCTGCTAAAACATCATTAAACATTAAATAAACTCAACTGTTTTCTCCGCAATAAGGATTAATTATATCTGAGAAAGGATCACATAGAGGTACTGTTTTATTATTACAGAGAAAAGGGAAATATTTTTTAAAATTTTGATTTATTTCATTAAAATGGGGTTTATGGTCTTGCCATGATTTGGTGCTTTCTGGATAACGGGTTTCCAGGTAACGGAAGTTAATTTAAAGCTTTAACCAATAGGTGATACAAAATGCATCAGCTATCTCCCTATAATTACACTGGTGGTTGCCATATTTGCTACAAATGTTGCAACATCTCTTGGACCATGAAATGACATGGCTGGCAGGCACTACTTGTTATGAGGTCTACAGATTAACCAGCTGTGAATTGCAGGAAGGACATCCCATAGAGTCCATTTTAAGCAAATAATTCTGTTCTATAAAAATAATTTCCTTTATCTATGCTGTAATAAAACAGTACTTAAACTTGATCCAGAGTAAGCTGCATGGATCCGTATGCAGTACATTAGCCTAAGCAAGGCAACTACAAGAAGAACTACAAGGCAGACTTCTACCCCAAAGCGACACAACTCTCAGGAGAACGTCTTCATCCGAAAGTCATGTTGCATCCGATCAACCCTGTGACATCGTCTGACTTCCTATTACTTTACCTTGTTCCTGTCGAATCCGACTTGACGCGGACATTTTGTCGGCCAGAGTCAGATCCGACAGAAACGCACGGAAGTTTGCCGTGTAGTTCTGCCCTAAGGGCTATTGATGATCACCCATTGGCCCCAGATTAGGGTTGCCACCTTTTCTGGAAAAAAATACCGGCCTTCCTATATATTTTTGTTTTTTTTCCTATTAACATTGGCATCAACCATCAATTTTACCAGCCAGGCCAGGTTGCAACCCTACCCCAGATTTACATGACAACGAGACACATGGAAATTAATTTTCAGCACAGTTCTCTGCTTAGGTTCTATGAAGATCCAGTAGACTAAAGAATATGATTTGATGAGATAATTATTCTTATACTGAAAATACAAGAGGAAAATAAGATATATAAAAAAAAATTGCAGCTTTTTTGGCATTCTGTGATTGCAGTGATGGGTTAAATTTAAGAGGAACATGATTGTTGAGGTGAAGTGATCCATGGCAATTGATTAATACAGAACAGTTACCAGAGCGTCATTTCCAAGTGACCTGTGTAAAAAGCTGTCTCATTCAGGCAGCTCTGTATTTTTCCTGTAAGTTTTCTACCAAAAAAAATAAGCAGCTTGGTGTGCTCAAGTGCAAAATATGGTATTCAGTATCACAAAGAAGCATGAGACAGCTCAATGAATACCTGAAGAGGCAGCCCTGTGGCAGAGCTTCTGTCTGAGATGTGTGAATTATCTGGACAGTTATATGGTGCTTCTACATGCACACTAGAACTGTGCAAATTCAATACATACAGTATGGTCACGCTACAATGGAGTTGTTCATTGAAAACCTCTTATATATGCAGTCAGGTGGATCCTGTTCATAAGTTTACATTTGGGATGTATATTGTTTCATTAAAATTATTATTGCTTTTATTTGCAAAGCCCTCTTCTTTGCAGCTGTTTACAATGTGACTTAAAAGACATTGGCTGGACAAACCTTCCCTTTATTGAAGGATGACAGTAAAACTTACAGAAGACAAGTGATAATATTGATAAGATATCTAGATGAATATTGTTGTTCTGCAGATAGAAACAAAAACTAGTGTAAGATTCCCCTCCCTGTTTTCTATGCATTTAGATGAAGAGGTGTAATCCTGCTTCTGTAAAAGTCTTATGGGTGGAGTGATTCTAACCAGATCACATGGTAAACAAAAATCACCTTGATATTGGAAGCAATCTGGTCTTTAGCTTAAACTCACTTTAATTATTCAATCATAGGCTAACCATGAAACTCACATTATAATTCAGTGTCAGATATTGTTGGCATGGACATAAGTGCTGGAGCACTTAAGGACGCAGAGCTGCACCCCATACAGCCCATACACTTTAGCACTTACTCCTGTGCCCATGGTTTGCACTGGAAATCTGGTGCAAGGCACAGAACACAGCACTGCTCTCTTGCACCTTGAGTGGAATTATGTTTAAAGGGCTTTCTAAGGGATTCCAAAGTAACGCCCCTGTGAAATTTTGCACCACTATGTACAGGCAGTTCTACTAACTGAGAGAGGTGCAACCCTTTGCCTTTCATTCTCATATTCTATGGTTGCAGATTGGATCCTGTCCTTGTGCCTTGCTACTCTTGTTGAAAATGTGTCCTCTAATATCTAACACAAGTAACTCAAAACAAATGGACTTGCTGAGAAATTTTAATGAAGACATTTCACTGCTCATCCGAGCAGCTTCTACAGTTCAACTGACTGGTACAGAAAAGTTCTCGGCATATAGACTCTTTCTACAATCCAATCAGGACGGCACATTGTAACTCTTCAAAGAGGTGACATCTGAATTTGATTCTGTGTAGTTACAGTGATAGGATTACCAATGTCTCATGCAACTCCTAGAAAACAGATGTTATGTGTGAGAGTTGCATGAATGGATGTGTGAAGAGTTTTGAAACCGCCGGGGTACAGATGTTAGAACAGCATTGGATGTAGTGAGTTGCATGACACATTGGTAATGCTATCATAGTAACTACACATAATCAACGCCTCTGTGAAATTCAGATGTCACCTCTCTGAAGAATAACATTGTGCCGTTGTGATTGGATTCTTGGAAGAGTCTATATGCCAGGAATTCCCACATACCAGTCAGTTGAATTGAAGAAGCTGCACGGATGAGCAGTGAAAAGTCTTCATTAAAATTTCTCAGCAAGTCCAGTCGTTTTGAGTTACTTGTGTTAGATATACCATGACCTGGGTGAATGAGAATCATTATAGTCATATTGCTATTCATTTTGGAGAGATTACTCTACAACTGGTTCAGAAATATGAAAGAACAGCAACTAAACTAACAGATGTCACCTCTCTGAAGAGTTACAATGTGCAGTTGTGATGGGATTGTTGGAACAGTCTATATGCCGAGAACTCTCCTACAGTATACCAGTCAGTTGAACTGAAGAAGCTGCTCATTTAAGCAGTGAAACGTCTTCATTAAAATGATACTGACACTAAAAAATGGATTTTAACATAGGAATGTACATTAAATTGTTGATAATTCTTTGCTGAGAGGTTTGTTTTTGTATATAATTGTTAGTTGAAGATCCTGACTCTCTGACACTCTGACTTTGCTCAGCCTGTTACAGTTTCTAATGCTAACGGACTCCTGCTGCACAAATATGGCAGCCCCCTCATACAGGAACATAAGAGATCAGGTAATGTACTGTAAAAGCATCATGCAAATACTTTATGGCAAAGTTAGAAGTAGCTTTCAAAGCCAATATTATAATAGATGTAAAAAAAGAGTTTGATTTTAGGTGTCAGTATCTCTTTAAAATTTCTCAGCAAGTTCAGTTGTTTTGAGTTATTTGTGTTAGATATACCATGACCTGGATGAATGAGAATCTTCTTAGTCATATGTGGCCTCTAATGTTTAGAGTGGTGTGGGTTGAATGCACCTAAAACTCTCCATAATAGCAACACATATTTTAACCCTTGAGAGTTGTTAACAAATCTTTTTTTTTTATAATATAACTGCTATGTTCCTCAATCCTCATAGTTAGGAACATAGCAGTTATATTATAACTGCTATGTTTCTCAATTCACACAGTTAGGAATCTATTTCTCCAACCAGTATTAATTTGCAACAACACTGAATTACATAAATAACCTATAAATTACTCTATCCTTCAACCCCATATATATTTGCAGTTTATACAGTTCACACATTCCCTATATTTAGGAGGAAGTGTTTTATATCTCTAAGGAAATAAGGTGCCCACTTTCTCACTGCCTCTCTGTTGTGTGTGCCAGGTGCTGCTTAGAGAGGTCGGCGTCTCTCCCAAGTGACCATGAACAAAGAAAGAACCAAGCACCACAATTGCAAATTTAAAGCGGGGTAGAACCAAGATTGCGGTGCTTTGTTTTTTTTCTTTGTTCATTATTTCTCCAAGAGGCAGATTGAAAATTTGAATACTAATTAAAATTTTCTGATTTTTTTATGGTCAAACCTCTCAAATTTGAATTATGAATTATCCAAACTCGATTCAAGTTTTATTGGGGCTGCATCTGTGTGTGTATGCGGTCCCATGATCTGACTGCCCGTTTCTGATGCATTATGCTACAATCTTTGGGCCCATGATCGGATCAGCCAATTTGCCCACTTCAATGTGGACACATCGGGGAGTGATCTGCTCGTTTGGCGACATCACCAAATGAGCGGATCTCTGCATCTATGGCCACCTTTAGAGCTTTCTCCCCTATGTAATTGTTTTTTATTTTCCTTAGCTTATCATTTGGACGAACTGGCAGTCTACTAGCTTAACCTACCTGTTATAGTTTATATTGTAAAAAAGTATTAATATTTAAAAAAAAAAAAAAAAAAAAAAAAAAAAAAAAAAAAAAGCCATAACATAGACCAGATTCATTTTGAAAGAGGCAGCTTGTAAGAATATGAAAATATTCCAAAATAAAAAAATAGTAGCAGAATAAACTGAAAGTTGTACTCTGAAAAACAAGGACTTTTCTTTATTCTCTCATTCTTCAAATTTTCTTATGCCAGGTTCATACTCTTTCTTGGTATTATTTCAGAAGAATAATTTCTGCTCTGACATGTATGGCCAATAATTTTCTGACGTTTATGCAACAAAATTAAATTTTAAGAGAGTAAATGGCAGCGAGTTTGCATAATTATTATTCTACACTGGAAAGGGCCCAGTACCATGTGGAGTTTGTGAACACAGTTTTCTGTAAATCCCTGTCTTGTTGTATTTATATTAAATGTTTGAGATATAGATCAATCTGCATTTAAGCTGTTTTCATGCATTATTTCAAACTTTACCTTATGTTTAAAACAAATTACTGCACCATTAATCTTTCATTGTTTCCAGCATACTGCATAACCTTGGCTATAACCTTGGCTTTCAATGCAGTATGAAAGCATCCTTAGCACATTCAGATTGTGCAAATGATGACTGAAATCAATGGTTATCCATGAAGGCCATATAGCATCTCAAATTTGTCATGATTCTCTTCTTCTGCTGCAGTGGGGAAAAAAATTGGTTGAAATGCAGGCAGATCTGGTGCAGGCTTTCTCTACATCACTCATGTTTGTTCTAAGTGAATACAGTTTCTATTAAAAATACATAATAAAAACAAGGCGCCAGGGTACGGAAGAGCACTGGGGCCAGCAAAAAAAAAAAATAATTCTGATGAATTATGACTTTTAAAACTCATAATTATGACTTTAAAAAGTTGAAATTATGACTTTAAATCTCATAATTATGACTTTTAAACTCATAATTATGACTTTAAAAAGTTGAAATTCTGACTTTAAATCTCATAATTATGACTTTTAAAAGTCAAAATTATGATTTTTAATCTCATAATTATGACTTTAAAAAATCGAAATTATGACTTTTAATCTCATAATTATGACTTTAAAAAGTCGAAATTATGACTTTAAATCTCATAATTATGACTTTTAAAAGTCAAAATTATGACTTTTAATCTCATAATTATGACTTTAAATCTCATAATTCTGACTTTTAAACTCATAATGTTAAAAGTCATAATTTTGACTTTTTAAACTCATAATTATGAGTTTAAAAGTCATAATTATGAGATTTAAAGTCATAATTATGAGATTTTAAGTCATAATTTTGACTTTTTAAAGTCATAATTATGAGATTTAAAGTCATAATTTTGACTTTTTAAAGTCATAATTATGAGATTTAAAGTCATAACTTCGACTTTTTAAAGTCATAATTATGAGATTAAAAGTCAGAATTTCGACTTTTTAAAGTCATAATTATGAGATTAAAAATAATAATTTTGACTTTTAAAAGTCATAATTATGAGATTTAAAGTCAGAATTTCGACTTTTTAAAGTCATAATTATGAGTTTAAAAGTCATAATTATGAGTTTTAAAAGTAATAATTCATCAGAATTTTTTTTTTGCTGGCCCCAGTGCTCTTCCGTACCAGGGCCAGAAGGCATACACCCCCGGGTTCTAAGAGAGCTTAGTTCAGGTTTATACCTGCCCCTATTTGTGCTTTTCTGCAATTCTCTTTTATCTAGTATCGTACCTATGGATTGGAGAAAAGATGCTGCCATTACAATATTTAAAAATAGATTACAATCTAGCCTGGCAATTATAGGCCAGTAAGTTTGACATTTGTGGTGGGCAAATTATTTGAAGGTTTGTTGTGGGATCACATTCAAAATCTTGTTCTACTGTATGGCATTATGAGCAGCAATCAGCATGGCTTTATGAAGGATAGGTCATGTCAGAAAAATTTGATTGCTTTTATGATGAGATAAGTAAAATGCTGGACAGTGGGGGAACAGTAAATGTGATTTATTTGCCTAAGCGTTTGATACCGTGCCCGACAAAAGACTGCTTTCTAAACTAATATATAATAATAAAAAAAATTTGCCAAATGCATTGAAGTCAGTGGGAAGTTAAATGGGAAATACTATTGCAAAGCTAAAATGCCTTGTTAGAGAAGCTCCTTTTGACTATGCTTCATCTGTCCTTCATTAGTGATGGGCGAATTTATTCGCCTAGGTCGAATTTGCGGCGAATTTTTTCGCAGATTCGCGAATTTCTAGAGAAATTCGCGAATCTCTAGGCGAAGCGAATCGCGGGAGATTCGCCCATCACTATCCTTCATAATAAAAGAATTACAACTACTTCCACACATGTCCTTGACAGCTTCTTAGAAAGGCAGAGGGAATACTCTGATCTGATTGGTTAATGTAGAAGGCTATTGGTGCATAATAATGTCTATATTTTTTCAAGCAAACACATGTAGGGGCAGTTTTCCCCTGTAATATGGACATATAGGTATAGATTTATTAAGGATTGAATTATGTTTTCCGAAAAAAATTCCAGTTTTCAAGTTTATTTTTTTGGTCAAAAATCAATTTTAAAGGTTAAAAAAAACTTGAATTTTAATATACCCCAACCCTAAAATTAGCTTGAATTAGAAAATACACCACCTAAACCTTTTGAGAGCATGCAGGAGTCAATAGCCAAAGTCTCTTGAACCTTCAGGTTCGAGTGATTCAAATTTTTTCGCCTGAAAAATTGATCAGTTCGAGTTTTTGGGTTGTTAACCCCAGTCAAGTGTTTTCTTAAATAAGAAACTATTTGAGTTGTTCATTTGAGGTTTTGAGAAGCTCACATAACTAAAATTGATAAATAACCCCTCTAAAGTAGTCCTTAGTGAGCTCTGGGTGTAAGGGTTAGTCCACACCAGGCAATTCTGGGAGATTCGTCATCTGGCGACTAATAGCCTCTTGTTTTGGGCGACTAATCTCCCTGAATCGATTACCACTGTCTAGAGCCGGCTAAAACGAAAAGTCGCTTGCGGTAATTCAAACGCAGCAGTGCGCTTTCCGAAATCGCCCGAAGTAAGGCAACTTTGGGCGATTTCGGAAAGCGCACCGCCACATGTGAATTTATTGTTGAAAGCAACCCCTGGACTGCTGTCATGTTTCTCCTGGCTGAGCTGTACCTGAGACCTACAGGATTGCATGGAGGGTAAAATGTTTAAAGGGACACACACTCACTGCTGCGAGTTGCAGGGAGTTTCCCACAACATAAATGTATCCGGGAGGCACTGGCAGCAAGGTATACCAAAAAAACACTATAATTTCTTACACTCAGGCCCACCCACAGGCGTGCTACATGAATAATAGAGGCCTCAAAAGAAAGATGAGTAATAAAAAGTAGCGGTAACTATAAATTTGTAGCCTTAGAGAGCATTTGTTTTTAGCTGGGATCAATGGCCCCTATTTGGTAGCTGAAAAGAATCAGAAGCGAAAGAAGGCAAGTAATTAAAAAACTATAAAAAAATTAAGTCCATAAAGAAAAGCCATTCTATAACATACTAAAAGTTAATTGAATGGTGAAACACCCCTTTTAATTGTAATCTATGCTTCTTCATATTATATACCCAGTTCGATATTAAGAGGGTACTACATTAAAAAAATGGGACATTTATAGCAAAATACCAGCAGGTAGCATTAACTGGTCAACTCTTTGACATTATCTGATTGGTTGATGTAACATGTATGTAATTATCTTTCATGTGTTTACTAAGCAATATGTAATGATTTTCAAATAACTTTTTGAGATCACTTTGACTTTAAAACAGTTAATAATTAAAATATTTTTGTCTATTATTTTATTAGTGTATTGATATTTTTTCAATAACTGCCTCCTCTGTTCACTCTGAGTCACTATAAAGGAACGATTTAGCCCTCCTCTTGCTAGCAGGTAATTCCCTTCTATATAATGTATTTTCTGTATGTAATTCTATTTATCATTCTTGAGACAACAAGCAGAAAGAAGTAAGTAGGAGGAGTTCAGTAAGGCTCCTGAAAAATGAATGAAAAACAAAATTAGAAATAATAAACATTTTAAGCATGATTAATAAAAACTGTACTAATCAGTCAGAATTTATTACTAAAAAAAACAATAACCTTCTTTTGCCAAGCAGAAAGAGTTCACAAGGGTTAGTAAAAGAACAGAACGGTCTGTGTTCTGTTGCTTGTTAAATCTTCATCACTTCATAAATGGATTCAGTATGTTTATTAACAACCTCTAAATGTCATTTTTAAAATATTTCTTATTGTGGGTTGAGCATAATACTGCACAAGTGAATTTGATTAAAAGTTTTTTTTACCGCAACATTAAGTTTAACAGATGAAATAGGAAGCCAGCCAGACACATCTGTCATGACCAAAATAAATGAAGCTTTAAAACTTTATTTTTCTCTAACAGTCTTAACTTTGTTAAAACAGACCCACAATCCTCTTAATGGTCATTTTGGCTTTCTAATGCTGTGCACTTACCTAGAATTTGTAGAATGTTCATTCATGTGATTTAGACCCTATGATCCTCTTTCTACCAGTTTCCACCTTTCATAATCATTCATTTCAGCATATTTACTCATTTTCTCTTCTTTTTGGGTAGACAGGTGATTAATCACTAGCTCTTGTGTCCTGCTGAATGAAAGTTAATAGTGGTATTTTACTCCATTTTGAAAGCTGAAAACATACTTGCATTTAAATACATCATTCCTGCTGTTACATGTTCCTTGAATTAAACAAAACCCATTTATTTGGACAAAGGAAACAGCAGATCTGTTATTCTACTCAAGATAGAAGAATATCTTGAGTAAAATAAGAATTAACTATATAAAAAAATTGTGTTTTATGAAATTTGTGATGATGTTAAAAAACATTGATTTTATGACTGTATGTGGATTAAAATAAACAGCGGAATCTGCCTTGTGGGAGTATATTGATTTCTGGAAAAACACAGCAACATATTTTTTGCACAAAATTGATTAAGAATAAATAATGTAAGTATACTGTATATATACACTATATAGGGGCCTATTTGTTAAACCTCAAATTGTTCTGGTTGAGTTATTTATTATACCCCAAAGCTGCTAAGAATTCAAAAATACTCCATCTGAAACCTGTTGAAGTCATGTAGAAGTCTATGACAGATGTTCCTGAAGTTGTTTGTTAATATTGTGATCCATGCAGGTTTTCATATTACAATCCAATAAAATATTGTTGCAGACACAGTTCGATAAAGTCGAATTTTAGAAGCATTAATCGAAAAATGTCACAGAATTCGAATTGATGCTCATTTTTGTCTATATATTTTTTCTCCTACTTTTTCAAGAACAGTTAGGTCAACTGGGAGTTACAGTAAGTCAACTTTGTTTTGATTAAACCATTTTATTCATTTGAGTTTAAGTCAATATCCCCCATAATGTTTGTGCAATAGAAAGGTCTGAGTTTAAGTTGAATAATCATGGTTATCACACAATTATTGCTTTTAATGTTTTCAATATTGGATTTGCTTTATTAAAGTATACTCCAAATGGTAACTATTTCCAATTTAAAGTGGCCCTGTCACCTACACATAAAATGCTGTATAATGAAAGTCATTTGCAAATTAAACATGGAACCTATTCCTCTAGGTCCCCCATTCTAATACATGCACAATATTGTGGTTTGATTCACAATTTGTCTTAATAACATTGTCCACAAAATGGCACCTGCTTGCTTGCTGTGATTGTGTATTTCCAAGACTGAATAAAACAAAAGTTACCTAAAAAATATAGTTTAAGTAAAGTTTAGTTTGCTTAACTGACATGACAGAAACGAATGTGGAATTATTTCTTAGGGTGACAAGTCCCCTTTAGACTTTAGATTTTGCATTAGACTGAATCATTCCAGGATGAAATAAACGGTTAGGGATTCTGATGGGTGTTAGTATTCTGCATGAGTTTATTGACACCCATATAAAAGAAATTTGTTGACAAATTCAAAGCAGTCAAAAGCATTGTTAAGAACTGACACAGCAGTCAGCTTTGATACAAGTGTCAGTTTGGTAACAGTTTCCTGACAGTTAACAAAGTGTTGTCAAACAGAAAAATAATTTCCCCGAAATTGTATAAATATAAAAATATTTGACCAACTTCACAAAAGATGATGTACTATGATAAATACATATTTCCTTAAAAAAAAAACATTTCTTATGGCTAACCTTTCCTTGGACAAAATATTTTTCTACACACTTGGAATAACATATGCATTTAAACTTTCACACGTACAGAATTTTGTGCAATGCAGTAAAAATATACAATTGTCTGTGCATGTGGACTCCCTAAAATTCGAGTTATGGCAGCCATAAAGTACACTCACTGCATGGCTGATTTGTGATAAGTTCAGCTATATTCCACATGGATGCGTAGACGGACAATCTGCAACGTGCCTTGGAATTTAGATTAGGATGACTAGATCAATAATCTGTCAAACTGGACACATATCAAGATATATCTTGTAGTACAGCAATTAACTGAATGCATCCCTGCAACATCTATTGTTTTGTATTCTCAGTGAAAAGGGTCATCTGTTCAGTTTATTTTATAGGTGCCCTATTTTAATAGGATAGGATAGTATAGGGAATCCCAAATAATCTAAAACTCCTACAGTTCAAATATTTACTCACCTTACTGCAGTCTAGGGTTCCAATTTATATTTAGATGAATTTAAAACATCTAAAATTTAACTCCTTTAAAAACTCCTTCAATTCTTTTGCTTTGATATGCAGTGAATTTATCCAGTAGCATACCTTGATCTGGCCTGGCATACATACAGAAGACAAACCCTCCCACCTTCTTTTGTCAACCCGCTTGCTAATTTGCACCCCATGTGAATATAAAATACCTAATAGCTGCTCAAATGCTACACTAGGGAGCTGCTGAACAAAAATTTAATTATTAATATAGATTAATAGACTATGAATGTTGACATCATACTAAAACCGTACAATACAATTTAGTTTTATTTTAGATTTCTCAGTTGAAATATGATATGAAGCATTGTTATGAAGATCTTGTTATATTTAGCACCAACACTTATCATTCACATTAGTCCATAACCCATTCACACATACTAGGGTCAGATATGTATCTATTTTCAGTCTAAATTATCTAATTTTTCTTATCTAATAAATTATATTTACTATAAACTGTCTGAAGTAGATCAGAACCAGTAAATCACAAGATTAGCAGCAAGAATAATATAGGCATAGCACTCAACATTGGAGATATGCAATTCACAACTGGAAACAAATCAATAGACAGTTATAAATGAAAGCCCTGAAAGCAGGAATCACAGTGTACGGAATGTGAGTGAAAACATTAAGAAACATACAATACAATATAAAAAAATGTATCCTTCAAGAACATTAATTGGATTTACATCAAAATACAAAGCAAACCAAACCAGTGACCAATCGTTTAGCTTGAATGAAAAAAAATTTTTTTCTTTATAAAAAATTATATATCTTTAATTTTTTTTGCCATTAAATAGACAATAAATAGTAGAGCCTGTGGGTTATTATTTCTCCGCTTATGTGCATTTGTCCATAGATATTTGTATTACAGAAGACAGTAAAACTTTGATCACTATGGATACACCACAGTGGTGTCTTTGACATATTGTTAGATACAAATCATAAAGTTAAAGGGGTGGTTCACCTTCAGGTTAACTTTTAGTATGTTATAAAATGACCAATTCTAA
>CM044443.1:80776759-80788421 GCA_024363595.1 Xenopus borealis | reverse complement strand
GGGGGGGGGGAGTCAAAAGTCCATCAAGTACAACCCCTTCAAATGACTCCCAGATCACACACCTTCATAAAGCAATCAGTTCATATTCTGTACATATACTAAACTAAGGTGTTATTTATCAAGCTCCGAATTCATCTCAGCATTTGTTGCTACAAGCTCCAAGCATATCTGCTCGGGTTTTTTTAGACTTATTTATTATCACATTTTCACGAAAAATTTATTTGCGGGAAAACTCCGGTTTCCACAATCTTTTCAGATTTCTTATGCGAAAACTCAGAATTTTTCAGATTTTTCCCCCATAAGCATCTTGGAATTGCACGAAACCCAGCGCACATCAACAATCAATGGGACTTCTACCATTGACTTATATGCAACCTCAGCAGGTTTAAGATGCCAAATTTTAATATTCGGACTTTTTCATCCTCTGGGTTTAATACATTCTGAAAAATTTGTGATTTAAGGCCTATTTTATAAAAAAAAAAGTAGATTCTGACATAATTGCAGCCACTCCTGAAGACATCTGCCATCATAACCAAGCAGGGTATTCCACAACTTTACAGCCCTCACCATAAAATATATTTTTTGCTGCTTCAAGTGAAATCTCACTTCCTCAGCTCTAAAGGTATGGGGTATTTTTTATCAAAAATGAAGTTACAGATTGCTACAGTCCTCTAGAGTGAAATCCCATGCTCGCCATTCATTTCTAAGGGTTTTTGAAAAGGGTATTTATTAAAGGATGAACTTTTACTTTCACCCATTTATATATATTTATGTATTTATATATATTTTTAAAAACCCATAGAAATGAATGGAGAGTATGGAATTTTCACTCTAGATAAATAAATACTGGCCTCTGATTCTTTTATTTTTGTGTGTAAAAAGTTCTCTTGCCATCTGTCTATAATCTCTTCCTATGTAATCATTTCCCCTTACAAGTGCCTTTTCTGTAGAATGAACAAGCCCATCTTTGATAGCCTTTCATATTTTAATTCCATTCCTTTTTACAGTTTAATTGCACGTCTCTGCACTCATTTCAACTCATTAATATCCTTCTTAAGGACTGGGGCCAAAACTGGACTGCGTGCTCAAGGTGAAACCTTACCCTGGATCTATAAAATGGACTAATTATGTTTTCATCCCAGGAGTGAATGCCCTTTCTTTATGCAAAACACTATTGTATTCATTTTAGAAGCCACTTACTGACACTGGCTGGCGTTACACAGTTTGTTATTGACTACAAATCCCAAAACACTTCTTAATTTAGAAGGTCCCCAATGCACAATCCACTTGACTAGTGTATAACTTGTATTCATTTTATTTCTACTTTAGTGCATAACCTTGAATTATTAACCCTGAACCTTATTTGCCAAAGTGAATAAACTTCCATTCATTAACATTGAACTTTATTTGCCAAAGTGAATAAACTTCCATTCATTAACATTGAACCATATCTGTCAATTTGCTGACAGTTTTTCAATTTAGTCAAATCTCCTTGCAAAAAAAAGGTAACATTCTGCATGGATTGTAACATGTCTGCACTGTCAAAATCATCAGCAAAACTAGAAATGGTACTTGTAGGGCCCATAAGCGTCAATCATACGTTACAAATTGATTCTCGACTTTTGGTTCTTGATTTTTCTTGATTTTGTCGACAAAGTTGAGATGTATTATGCCCCAAAGCTACTAAAACTCAATCTTCAGTTTCCTGACATTGTGACTGTGCTGGATAATCCGATTCATCCGATAATCCAAAAAAGTCAAATTTCTTGATTTTGTCACTGACTCTTTCGAGAAAAACTATTGATAAATGAATTCAATTTGTGCAAGGGAGTTTGGTGGATTTTGTTTGAATAAAAAATAGATTAATTCAGGTAAAACAATGTCAACCTCAAGGTCAAAAATAACTAAATTAAAAAGCAAAGGGCCAATGACCGATAAGGTATGCAACTGTAACAATTTGTAATCTATTTTTTAGCCAGTTTTCCAAGTGCCTGACCAATATCCCTTAATTTAATCATTAACCTTTTGTGTGTTATTGTATCAAATGCTTTAACAAAAAGTAGATCCCACTCTCAGGGGTAGCTTTATTGAGCGCTGAATTAAAAATTCTAATTTTCAAAAAATTTTATGGTCAAAAATGTCAAATTCGAATAGGAAATTATCCAAACTTGATGAGTATTGTTTTAAAAATTCAAATTAGATTTTCAAGATTTATCATTCTACGGCCTTTAAGAATTTGAATTAGTCTATTCACCACCTAAAACCTGGCAAATTACTGTTTAAGTCAATGGGAGAGATGCAGGGATCAATTTTTTTTCCAAGAAATTTCCAAATCAAATTCAATCCAAGTTTTCGGGTCATTAAATAAAAAATGTCAGGAAGGCTGCAAACAACAATTTGATCAATTGATCCCTGCACCACTCCCATTGACTTAAACAGCAATTTGACAGGTTTTAGTTGGCGAATAGTCAAATTCGAGTTCTTAAAGGGCCAGAGAATGATAAATCTAAAAAAAAAATGAAACTCGAATCGAATTTGAATAACTCTAGTTGAATATGACAGTTTTGACCATAAAATTTTATTGCCCCTAAGTGTGCTCTATTATTTATTTTTTTAAACTGACAAGTTTTATTGATTAACATAGTATTTTCATAACATTTGAATGGATCTTCCACAACCTGCAGTTCCATATTACCAAGATTGGCATATTAACATAAACTTATAAACAATAAAGGAGAAAAGAAAGAGAAAAAAAATGAAATTAAATACCAAAGTAAAAAATAAATATTACTTTATATTATCAGGATGTTAATGTGGCGGTGGGGTATTACATCTACAGTGATTACTTGTGTATGGGATTGTTAAATATATTCTAAACCTGTCCTCTCCTCATGTATGTAAAGCCAGATACAGATGAGGATAATGTTCATGTGCCAGCCAGGGGAACCAACTTTTATCATATGCTGCCATGTAATTTTTTAGTGTATAGGAAAGCTTTCTGTTGGTAGCGATGGAGATGATCTTTGCTTTTAGCGATTCCAGGGGTAAGCCTGGTTTTTTCCAATGACCTGCTATGATTAGTATAGTAAAAGGAAGATTATCTGATTCCAGTCTTATGAAGATAAAAGGAGAGAGTCTGACTGTCGTCAGTATAGTAAATTGATTAATTGTACAGATAGAAAAGAAAACCCCCCTTGTATCAATAGAGTCAATCTATATGATTAATTAAATTACCTAGACCTAAAAAAATCACTAATAGATTATAAATATAAAGTGCTAGTGCCGATCAAATTTATCAAAAGTTTACTTCATATAAGTTGTAAGAAAATTGATAAGTGCTAATTAATTTTTTGTATATATTATATACCAATTAATTGTGATAGATAGGATATACATTTCAAATAAATTAATAGATAATTTTACAAGAATTAATTAGTGAATTTAAATCAATATAATTTCTTGTGATTTCCGTGACGAAAAAACCATAAATTAACTACTAGAGTTAAAAGTTGAACCTGGATTACAGCATAAGTGAAAAAAGAAATTAATCTTCGGGACCCCACAAGATTGAGAAGATTGCTACACAGGGACTGTGGTCTCAAATTTAGTGTCGCAGGTGCCCTAATATTTTTTGTAAATAGACTATGAAGTTGATGGTATAGTTCCAATACTTATCTAAATTTTCATTTGGCCCTTTGCCCTGTTAGTACACTTTATATTCATCTATAAACAAAGGTAGCAGTAGCAATGTGTCCCTAGGTATTTTTTGTTATCTTTCTGCATCATGCCAACTGCTGCAAGCCTCAAACGCTGAAAAAAGAAATTACAGGCAAGGCAAAATGAGGCAGGAAGAAAAGATGAATCATTATATCTCTTTGCTGCTTCACTGAAATGTGTGGATCTAATCGAATCTCATTTAGATTGTTGACCTGAAAATTTTTCTTGCACTTGTTCCTTTCAGAGAAAAAATACAATGTCAAAGCTTGCACAGCACACCTTAGCTGTAAGCTAACAGCACAGAAAGATCATCATCATTTCAATGAGAGAAAAAAACTAGTGATCCATAAAATTAGCTGAAAATGAATAGAACTACAGCTTTTTATAGCTAAGGCACACTTTTTTTTTTCTTATAGACGTTTGGGACAGAATTAAAAAGATAATTGATGTATGTAGATTTGCATTATAATTTAAATGTGGATTTTACAGTATGCTGTTTCCATTAACAGGAACTGGAGTTTCAGACATGCTTGAAGAACAAAAATGTAAATGTTTTCATGATCCTTGTTACTGTATAAAGGGGGGTAAAAAAGTTAAAAAAGCAAAGTAAATAAACTTTTATTAAAAACAGCTTTAATGAATCCATTCCATGCCAAAATGATCAGCTTTGTGATGATCAAGTATATCAGTTAACATGATGAAGATTAAAATGCAGTGATGTTGTGCATCTGAATATGATTTTTTCATCTCAGTTTTCTTTTGTTGCTTCTGGGACCATGTTTATACAAAAAGCCCTATAGAGCAGGTGATAACGGTTTTAATATTATTTGTATGAGACTAAAGATATGTCATTTAAAAACAGATATACATGAAAGGCTTGTCTCCCCAATAGTAATGTATGAAATATATTGCCCACCCAGCTGGCCAGTGCATGCTTAAGGTTTCACTCCAGTGCTCTAAGATTATGTCAGTAACCAGTGGCTTTATTAGATGTTACTGGGCCCCACAGCAAAATAAATTTAAGGCCCCCAAAATATCAAGATGTCCTGTTTTCAAATATATATGAAAAGTACTCACTTAGTGCCTCATAGGCCCCCTATACCTCCTAGGAAACCCTGCAGCTACAGAGCCTGCTTCCTCTGTAGTTATGCCCCTTTCACTAACAATCAGGAATATCCATTGAGAACAAAACAACAACTCATGTTGTATCTCTCATGGTTCAATTTTCAAGTTTAGGTTAAACTGCAGCAGTGCAGTGGTTTCTTTTCTGACAGTGTAGAAATCACCCCTAATTCACCCCCAAAACTACTCATCTGAATGTCCATTTCAACAGCAGCAGCCATGTACTGTCACCAATGACTTTGAGGTGGCTGAATACGTTATATTTAGCTTTTTGGCATGTACTCTTTGTTGTGAGTGTTTTATTTAAAATGGTCTATTTGTATTATATGTAAAATCCACACTCAACTCTTTGGTGGCAAAAACTCATCCACGTTCTATTCATTCCTATGGGATTTTTAGAATTGTTTAAGCAATGGGTGAAAGTTAGAACTCACCATTTCATAAGTAGGGTTCTAAAAATCCCACAGGAATGAATAGAAAGTGGGTGGGTTTTGTTTCTTAAGCTTTACACCAACATTTTGATAAATCTTCCCCTAAATGTCTGTCTAACTTACAACTCATCGCCTTGCCTACTGAATGTATTTCTTCTCTTTTGTTACTAAATGGCTTCACACTAGTGATGGGCGAAACGGCTGCGTTTCGCTTCGCCGAAAAATTCACGAATTTCCAGAGAAATTCGCTAATTTTTCGCCGATTCGTGAAACGAAAACGAAACGAAAACTCGAAAACGAGTTTTTGACGCGCGTCGCGTCGTTTTTGACGCGCAACTCGTTTTTGCGCAGCGAATTTTTGTTGGCGAATTCTTTTGCCCGTTTCGCGAATTTATTCGCCTGCGGCGAATCGCGGGAATTCACCGCGAATTCGCCCCTGGCGAATAAATTCGCCCATCACTACTTCACACCCATGAGCTGAAGGCCAAAGGGAACTTCTATGTTTTCTCCTAGATTATCCTCTGCATTTCATATGGTCAAGCATGACTTCTAATGCAAATTCTGAAGTTCCTTGTTATACAAATTGTCTTTCAACTGCATTTTAGTTGGGGCTGCCTCAAGGTACTTGGTGATTCAAGGAGCTTGGTACTTGGTTGTTCTCTGTGCAGTAGAGTGTCTTTGGGAGACCTCATCCATTAATTTTGTTTTAACTATTTTATTCATGCTGATGTGTGCATATGCATTCATGTAGTGGTATATGTGTGTACAATCTATAATACCTTTAGTGGTAATTGAACATATGAAAAATAAGAAATGTTGATAGTTAAATGACCATTGGAGCAGAAGAGAAAGCATCAAAGACTGTATAAAGAACTGCCAACAAGGTTAGGGGAACTATATAGCATGCTGTTTAAAACATTGGAGACCAGCATCACTGGTGATGTTGCCCATAGCAAAAAATCAGATCTTTGCTTTTGTTTTCTAACTTTTAGGTGACTATTGAAATCTAATTGCTGATTGGTTGCTATTGGCAACATCACTGGTGATATTTTCTCCAATGTTCTACACAGCACAATAAATAACCCCCTAACATTTGTGTATTGTAAACAAATTCACTACAAGGTAGCATGCTTATTGTGTTTTGTGAGATAATAAGGGCACACAACAGCTGAAGCTGTAAAACATCAAAACCACCAAACTCCTCTGTTACCGATACTGTAAGGAGTATTTTTACCAGAAAAATATGGATACGAGGATCTTGATTACTGTAACAGTATTTAAACCATCTAAGTTTTACCCTGTTTATTGAAACAGGGAAAATATTCAGGTATGGGATCTATTATCTGGAATGTTTGGAACCTGGGGTTTCCTGGAAAAAGTTTTGCTCTGTAAGTAGAGTCATAAAACATTAAGGGGCAGATTTACTAAGCTCGGGTTCGATTTTTGAATTTTTTTTGTTAGAATAAAACAATATAAATAAATCGAATGATTTTATGGTCGAAGTACTTGCCCTTTAAAAACCTACCGAGTTTCTATGTTTGCCTATGGGAAGTTTTTTTTGATCGAATAGAAATCATCTGATTTCTCAAAAAAATCGTACTAGTTTTTTGTGAAATTGGATGTTTAGTATGAATCGGATGATCGCTATTCGATCGTTCGATAGTTTGAATAGCGGTAAAATCCTACGAATTCAATATTTGTTTTCATCACATTTTACTTCGTGAAAATTTAGAGGGTCGAATTCGAGGGTTTTTAACCCTCGAAATTCAACCCTTGATAAATCTGCCCCTAAATAAACTTTATATAACTATTTTGCTGTCAACACACAGCTTAGTTAAGATCAAGTACAAGTTACGATACCATACCTGTACTTTATTTTTGTATAAAATATCTCCATGAGTTTGAGTCATTAAACCTTTACAAAAACAAGTCAGTAGGCACTGGTATAATTATTGTATATAATTATTTATTTTATACTTCTAAACCAGGAAGCAGTGACTGTTTGTGAGATATTGGGGGCTTTTCCCTTTCACTATGAGTTAGACATAGATAACTGCTTCCTAGCTAAGGGTCAAAATATTGGGACATTTGTTTCATCAGTGAAGTATTACAAAATGTATGCTTATGCAGTAGGGCAGTTGGTTTTTTTGAATTATTGTGTTCAAGACTTCCTTGGAAACCTATCATTTGGTTATTATGGTTTTTGTACATCGCAAAGGTTATAGATAGATGAAAACATTACTGTCAGTCATTCTGCCAATGTTGCAATAATAAGCCAGATTCAGTTTAGTGGGAAAAAGGTTTATCACTTGAAAAGTCATGGATGAGATTCAATTTGAGATGCAATTCAATTTGAGATGCAATTCAATTCAGAAAATTTTTTATCTTGTGGTTTATTGTAAACACTCTATTGAAACCTATGAGAAAAAAAAATGGAACAAAATTTGGTGAAAGGTTTTTCCCTACTCAAATTTAAACTGGTCTGATTTTTCACACGATAAACCATGAGATAACATTTTAATCTGGCCCAATACATCTGAATCTGGCCCAATAAATTTTCTTCCAAAATCTTACCCTAATTGGCCTTCAAGCTAGCCTTCCAAAACTATCTAGGAAAACAAACTTGAATTATTTTAACATTTAAGTCTAATTAGCTTTCAGGATGGACCTCCCAATGGATACTCTGGGTTACCCAAGGGTTTTAGTCTCACAGAAAACTACTGTAGTAGAGACATATCACTACATGTAATATTTGTAGTACAGAAATGTTTAAATCAATTGTATATCTTATGAACTGGGACTGTGCTACTTCTATTCATAATGTCAATGGTATTTGCAATGTCAATACTGCTATAGTGGTGCTTTGCACTGGAACTGGAATTGGCATTTTGTCTCCTTGACAATGGCCCAATAGTGGTCTAACAGGTTTTTTGGAATTGTGAATGTGCATGTTGAAATTCGATTTCCCCAGGCTCTGTCCTTGTTCTGGTATAGGTTAAATTAAAATTAGTTGGTAATGGTTACTAAGGTAACAAAGATGAAGATATTCAGCAGTGGCCAAAAAGGCTCATTGATTCAGTGGAATAGTAGATTAGAACATGTATTTTTTTAATCATCTTCCTAACTTATTGGAGAGATACACATCCCCCTTCCCCTTTTAGCCGTTACAGAAATGTGTAATGCCCTTCTAGTATTCACTTCTTTCTATAATCGCATAGGTTAATGGGAATGGAGATTACGGAGATAATGATATATTTTCTTTTATTTAAACTGTAAGCAAAAGTTTTAATAAAATAGTTGCCTTTTTTTTCCTGACCTGGACACTGCTGCAGTATAAGCTGTTTAAGCATGGAGTATATTTAAATCACAATTTCTTTTCTAAAAGAACAAACAATGTGTTCTCATCCAGCTTTAATATAATAGACACTAAACAAATCAGTTGAACCTGGGCTGCAAAGATTATTCATCAAACATCTCCTGCAGTAATAATGAACTTCGCACAAAAAAAAGGAATCCACATCTAGAGAAAGATAATTAGAGTTTAGCTTAGACATGTATAAAAAATACAAGGAGGCCTAGACTAATTTAAGCACAATGGAAGATGTGCAAGAAAATCAACAAGTTCCCTGGGTTATATACTGATATTTATAATAATTGAAGTTAGGCTGTACATGGTAAAACTATTAAGTCACCATACCAAGACCATATTGTACTAAAATCTATTTATATTTCATAGGCTGGACCTTTCTTGCTTGGCTTGCTCTTCTGAAAATCGTTTCTCTACCACTTACCCTCCCTGTAGGGTCTACCATGGCTTACTATTTTAAATATAATTTGCATATTCTTACAGCAGCAAGATCTCATATATCTTCATATATCTTGGAAATCCAATAATACTTTCACAACTGATATTCTTATAAACTGCATTAAAACCCAAGCTATATATGAACAGATGTTTTGCCAATATAATGTACAACTTCTCAGGTATAAGAACTGGAACTCTTAGCTACTATTTGTCCAAAACTCAGAGCACAAATAAAATCCCTTTACACTGTAGGTTTGTATTACCTGATCGGATTGAGCTTGTACAGTACCAATGAGTACTCTACTAACTGCCAGTAATATCTTCTTCTAAAGGTCTTTAAATGCAAGACTTTTACTGATGAGATGCACGTTATTGTTTCTTCTCCCTTTCGCTTTTTCCTTGGTTCCTTTCTTTTATTTCTTTTGAACTGACTGTTCCTTATTGAAGAGAATATCTATGGAACTGCAGCTGTTATTATTCTGTGATATTTAACCCAAATAAAAATTATTGAACAACTTATGCAGTTTACATTGAAATGGTACCATGCTTTCACATACAGTATAGCATGGAAGCAGTGTGGTCATTTCACTCTTCACTTGCAGTAAAGCCATGGATTCTCAGCAAAATGACACATTTTGCCATCCGTATTTTTCCCCCAAAACTGCGGCAGCTGTGATACAACGTTTGGCGAGTCAAAAAGTCGCCATAAGAAAAAACGCCCATAAGAAAAAATGCCCATTGACTTTAATAAATTTAGACAAAAAGTTGCCATAAGAAAAAACACCCATTGACTTTAATGCATTTTGACAAAAAAGCAGCAATAAGAAAAATTGACCATTGACTTTTTTGCATTTGGAAAAAAAAGTCGCCAACATTAAAAACACCCATTGAAAGTCTTTGTAGACAATCAGCCACCATTTCTTTATGCTGAGCATCTTCCAAGCAACATTTAAGGAGAGAATAAGCCAAATTCTTCAGCTCTTGTTTTTATATTATGTTTGTCTTGTGTCTATACCACTGTCCTTTTGCAGTATAATTTTGCCATTGCTGTGAGTTTCATGCTGAACAGTATTGGCCTGCTTGAATGTGTGCTTTTCTCGGGAAGGAGGGCTGTCCTATGATCGAGACACTTCCAGGATAGGGAGAACTTAGGCTAGAGAAGCTGGTGCCATTTCACATGTGTAGAGAGAGAGAGGGACAGATATTATTAACAAAGACAATTAGGTCAAGAGTCCATGGTATGTGGGAAGGAAATTTGAGGCAAAGCATTTTTGAGACCAGAGACTACTGCTGCTGCAATTTGGAGGATCCCCTTCATACAGAGCCAATTAGTAAGCAATATGGCTTCCTGTTAACTGATTTACTGCTCATGAAGTTACGAATATAATATTCAACACTATGCAAAACACCAAGTGGCAGATTTATCAAGGGTTGAAGTGAAAATTCCAATTTCAAAGTAATTTTTGGGTAATTTCACTATGGAATAGGCCAAAATTCGATTCAAATTGAGAAAATTCTATTGGAATTGAAAAATTCGACCATTCGAAAATCAAAGTACTGTCTCTTTCAATCTTTCAAATTTGACCCTTCAAACCCTTAAACCTACCAAATTGCTGTTTTAGCCTATGGGGGACCTCCTATAACCTCTAAGGAGTGTTTTTGAAACTCAAATTTTTGGGGGGGGAAATCGTTCGAATCAAACGATTCCATGGAGCAATTCAAACCATTTTAATTCGATTGAAAATGGGCCATTTTCGATTGAATAGTTTTGTTTTTTATCAAATTAAAAAACATCCAATGGTAGTTTTTTCACTTCGAAATTTGATCCTTGATAAATCTGCCCTCAATCGACAACATTGCTAAGATGAGCACAAGTGTGCCTTTTGCTAACTGTGGTGTGCCAAGAATATAACATATCTAAATCTGTTTTTAGATGTTCTTTTTGGAGACAAGCTTATATGGAAAATGACTGTTCTTTTGCTGCAGCTTTCCTGTGGTCCCATCAAAGAAATGTGCCTTTGTAGCGTTAGCAGCTCATGTATAACAACTCTGAATTCTTTATAAGTTAGTGGCAGCCTGACAAATATTTCATACTAAACAGTTGCATATTTTAAACATCAATGGCTTCTGGAATTGTGAGATAAATGAAACTGATTTATAAATATAATTCTCCTTAAATGTATATTCATTACAGATAAGAATTTAGAAAGCTCTTTTTTCTTTAGATTCCCAAGTAGTCGTAAAGAGAGTATGCCACCAAAATATTAATGCCATTCAAAATAAAGTGAAGTAGCCTTTCAATTATTTTAATCCTCCAACCCGTAGAATTTTACAGGTTTTAAATTTCCTGCTTCAAAAAAAATATTCTCAAAATGTTTGCAAAGCTTTTTCACCTGATTAAAACAAAGGGTCTGCCAAGGAAATGAGAAATAGGTTTATAGATTTTTTTTATTACAGTACCACATTTTCTAAAGTTTTTGTCAACAGCCAATCTTTCAATAGGCCTGCAAAATAACAGTGCCAATGGCTATTTTGTGTTTCATTCTAATAAAACTGGCAGGCCATTGTTAAATCAGCCAGAAAAGCT
>CM044443.1:80704656-80738174 GCA_024363595.1 Xenopus borealis | reverse complement strand
TATAAATATGTTAAAAGTACTAATAATGATTTGAAATGCCACTTTTCTTATCAGTGTGATAAGCAATGAAAATGCTTTCCTGCTTTCGAATAAACTTTTTAACTTTAAAGGAGAATTAAACCCTTAATTTAGATTTGTGTAATTTTAGTTTTTTTTCTACTTAAAATTAACCTGCAATTAAAAAAAATTTTTTTTTACCTTATTTATTAAAACATCCAAATAGGAAAACTTCAAATGAATAAAATCGTTGAATACCTTGAATTTGTAAATTTACAAACTTAACCCCCTCCCCGATATTCTAGATTTGATTAAACTAGACTATAATCTTATAGTTTAAAAAGTGAGCACTATACTATAATTGTATCAAATTGTCACAGTTATGCATTTATATAAATGAAAGATATTTTCCTTATTTGATGTTATGTGGACTGATAACACACAAGTTACAATAATGGGCAAAATTTTGATTAGGTAACAAATAAAGATATCTTTCTATTCGTTTAGTATACAGCAAAAAGAAACTCAACACTGGCACTTCAGTAATGAGAACACTGAGGTAAATGTGAATGGTAAATTTCAAATAATGAGCCTTAAAACTGTTGATTGAACTGGAAAGGTTTGGAAGAATATTTTAAGTTGAGAGGACTCATTAAACTCTCATCAAAAGAAAGAAAGGAATTGCCCAGAAAAAGTAAGAGTCCGACCTGAACAAAGTACCTAATAGCCACTGTTATAGCTGCCAAACTGGTTGCTCTGATCACATGCTCTCATTCAAATCCCTTTCTAAGTAATACAAATTATGTCTTATGCTGAACTACATATCTAACTTTACCTCAATACTATAACAATGATTTTCAATTCTCCTTCCTGTAATCATTACTCTACATGAGCAAGATCTCTAAATCTGAATAAAGTAAAAAAAAAACAAAAAACTGTTGTGTCTTCTATGTGTTCCTCTTAATTCAATAGTATTAAGGTAATGCCTGTATCATATAATTAGGAAAAAAGTGAAAAACACATATTATTCAGCTCCTGATCTCAGCTTGTCGATTAATTTGCATATGTAATAATTTACCTTCTCCCACACTGATACAACCAATTCAACCTCAGTTGGATAATAAAAAAAAACCAAGAGGTAAACACATACATACTAGAAAACGAAAAGCATATTTATAGTCTGATAGATGGAGTACTATAGCTGACTACTAATTAATTACCTCAGCCTGTTTTCTGTAACAGTATTGGTGGGGCTTCTCTCCTAATAAACAAATGCTTAGTATTGCTTCTAGGGATGCACCGAATCCAGGATTCTGTTTGGGATTCGGCCAGGATTCACCCTTTTTCAGCAGGATTCGGATTCGCTGAATCCTTCCGCCCAGCCGAACCAAATCCGAGGGAAATTGCATGACTTTTTGTCACAAACCAAGGAAGTAAAACATTTTCCCCTTTCCACCCCCAATTTGCATATGCAAATTAGTGTTTGGATTCGGTTCGGTATTCAACAAAATCTTTCTCCAAGGATTCGGGGGTTCGGCCGAATCCAAAATAATCGATTCGGTGCATCCCTAATTGTTTTAGATGTGGGATTGTTTATCTGGACATCTGTTATCCAACAGGTTTTGAATTATAAAATATCTGTGCTTTTTATATTTTATATTGATTGGTTCATTTTGGTGTATGTATGCTTCATGGCTTCATTCCCCTACCAGTACCATTTCCTTGTTGCTGGGTTAAAACTATGTAACCATTTGTACTTATTTACATACCCAGTTCAATGGCCCTCAAGCTGAAGAACATATCACTGTATCATAGTGATTTGCAGGGTGTAGGTCCTTCCTCTTTGGCCTGCAGCTGTTGATCTGGGTGGATGCCCATTGAGCCTGGAGTCAACCAGGCCCCAGAAGTGTTAGGCCCTAAAGGGACAACCCCTTTAGAGAAGTCAGGGAACAGGGACCCCATGAACGAGGTTAGCTAGTGTGCAGGATAGCTACTGTTATGGCACTCTCTAGGAAGAGTAAGTCAGTGAACATTAGTTAGCAGCTTTAAGCTCCTTAAAGGAGGATAGACCGGGAGTAGCTCTCCCCCCAGGTCTTGCTTGTCTGTAGTGAAGGGACTGCCATACTGACAAAGACTGTTCAAAGCCTATTGTAGGGATCCCGACCACATGAAGTACTGAAAACCTGGAAGGTGTGTACTATCAACTCCCCTCTGCTACACCTGTGATTCACCTGGCATTATTCTGACTACCTCATGTGCTGTGAGTAGCTTTAACCCTGTAGCACTTTATATTAAATAAAGCCTGTTTTGCAAAGAACCCCAGGCATTCATTTTCCCTTATTGTACATCTTTGGCAGTGCCCTCTAGCAAAGGTCCATCCTGCTGAAAGAGGGTCCACCGTAGCTCATACTCTACTCTACTAGTTGGTAATTGACCTTTTAAGCCAAAATAGAGTTACATGTATAAAAAGAACCATTAATATTATTAAAGAACAGTTGTGTGATCCCAAAGACAGGGTAAATGTCATAAATAAAATACAAAATTAAACAAGTCAAATTTCAATGAACCTCCCAAAAAACAACTTTCTCATGTCTTTTTATTGCCAATACAGTTATGGGATCTGTTATCCCATAGACTCCATTTTACTCCAATTTTTTTAAAATATTTCCTTTTTCTCTGTAAAAATAAAACAGTCCATTGTACTTGATCCAAACTAAGATATAATTACTCCTTAGTGGCGACAAAACCAGTCCATTGAATTTATTTAATGTTTAAATTATTTCTTAGTAGAATTTAGATATGAAGATCCAAATTTACAGAAAGATACATTATCCGGTCAAAACCCCAGGTCCCGTGCATTCTGAATAATAGGTCCTACCATAGGTCCTAATACCTGTATACAATCAATCCCTGTTTTGTTAAAAGGGGTGGGATTTTTTTGGTAACGTAATGCACAAAATGTCTTAATTATGTATGGATGCAGAGACCCTCATTTTTACTTGTTTGAATTTTATTTTCACAGCCTCATTGCACTCTTGTCGAATGGCTTAAAATGTAATGGTGAGCTAATTCTGATATAGTTATAGGATCAGTGGCCAGCTATATATAGGATCAGTGGCCAGCTCCCTCAATTCCCAACTACAGCAAGTGGTCCCAGTGATGGCCAATAAAATAGGCAAGCATTTGGGAGTTTTAACCTTGAAAGCTGAAGGTAAAACTTAGTCCCTGTGTAAAATGTATAAAGCAGTAGAACATTACCACACAGCAGCTTGTTTATATGAACTATAGTAGTGTTTCTGAAGCAAACAGATCAGTTTTACTAGTACAGGGCAACACTACATGATATTACTTTAAAACTTTTTGGTGTTACTATTTCTTTAATGTCCTTAACATTGTCTATTAATAGTGGGTTCATTGCAAAGGACCTCTTTCATTTGTCTATATGAATTTTTTAATCAGACCCTCAGTGCACCTACTATTGGTTTTAAATGATGAGCACAACTTTCCCCCTTTTTTTGCTGAATAAAATACAAGTGATGGGGTGGAATATGGGGTGTCCATGTGCTTCCAGTGCTTCTAAACACAGTCAGTGCAGTATTCATGGTAAAAAGTGTAAGTCTAGTGCTCTTTTTTGTGTTTTGTACTATGACCCAACCTTAATAAAGTTGAGCCAATAATTTATGACATAGTAGCCCTAGCAATATAGGTCACAATTGGGTTTATTTCCTAAAACTGGGCACCATTGTCTCAGAGCTGTAATCCATAGCAATCAATCAGATATTCAGTTTCAGCATTCTTCCTACAGCAGACTGTTATGGGTTATTATACTGAGGCAATTTTGCCTATGTGTTACTAAATGAGCCCCAGCGACATCCTTCAGTATTAACAAGCTCTTGTGACCCAGACCCCAAGCATGGGACAATTCTGTGGCTCCATCTAGCACAGTGATCCCAGAACTATATCATCATGACCTGGTATTTTATAACACAATGGTCACAGGAATTTATCTAGCAAATTATGCCACATTGGATCACCCAACATTCAATGACGTATAATGGTCTCAAAGTGGTCCTAGAATTGGATGAAAAAGTAAAAGCAGCATTTCATTCCACAGTGAAACTAGTATTTTATGATGAGTGGATTCAACATTTCATTCCAGCAATAAATGGCTGCCAACACAGTGCACTGCATAAGCAACCCAAGTGACCCACACAGTCAATGGAAAATTTTATAGTGTGATTTCAAGATGCACAAAAGCATTGAAAACCCAGCTGACCAGGATTTAAGGTAGATGGGGATTTAATTTTTAAAGCTTACGTATTGTAAAATACAAACTTCAATACTGGAAATTTTTGAATCCTGCCTATTGGGAGATAACCACTTTGAAGCAATTTCAATTTATCCACTGATGGCAGAGAGTGCTTAGATATAAGTTCAGGAAAAAAGCAAGCTTTGTACTTGGTATTCTCAAATTTGCAATTTGCTGCACTTTGTCAAAGTGGCAGTTACATAAAAACATATATGCAGTTTGCATGCACTTTTTGTGTGTGTGTTTTAATAAAATTCAGTAGTTTAGAATTCTTGGACTTCCCTAACCATTTTATGTGGATGTGGATTTAGACATTATGGTTGCTCTTTAATTATACCCATTAACAAAATCTAGATGTCAGTAATAAACAAACATGTTTCTTGGAATTTGTATTGCCCCTTATGTCCTTATAAACTTCTGTGTGTCACTTCACACAGGATGATGCTGCTGCACATGCACAGAAGCGCCAATCGGTGTGCGCATGCATGTAGCCACAAGAAGACAATGGGGTGAGGGGCCCAGACGTGGGGTAGGTTACAGAGCAGGTACTTGCCTGGTGCCCCCCCCCGCCTTTGCATCCTAGGCATGTGCCTACTCTGCCTTCCCCTTGGCCCAGTCCAGTTGAAAACAATTAAGGGAAGAATGATTCCTCTGGTCAAAATCACGGTTTAAAAATATGCAGTTTATGGCCACAACAGGCATGAGAGGAGCTTAGGTTAAACAAATCCTTAAATTCACTAAATGCTGCCAGATTCATTGCTCAAGAGCTCAGCTGCCAAAGTCTCTGGAATGGAGCATACAACTTTAAAATGAATAATTTGCATTTCAGAATCTCAGATGGAAGTGTGTTGTAGTATTTATAAGAACAGAAACAATTAAAAATTCTTAAAACTCACTTTAGTCTCTGCCTAACAAAATAAGCACATATACTTTCATTTTCATTGTGGAGGAGGCACATTCATACCTATGCTTACAACTGTTTTCACATTTTTTACTCTCTCTGCAAGAGACTCGAGATGAATTAATCCAAAAATGATAAAAAAACAACCCTTTATACATTTCATAAATATCAGTAGAAAAGAAAATTTACAGCTAAAAACTATACCGGATCAAATGACCAAATACTATTACACTATAAAATATTTATTAGAGAAAGTCTATTTTTTCCATGGTCCTAATTGGCTTTCCAATTCATAGTTTTATAGCAAAATATACGTATACTATAGCAACCCCTACTCAGTACCATTTTCCCTTTTTTGACTAATAACATGCAGCATTTTTCCTAAATTTGCTCATATACTTTCCAAAAAACTAAGAGGCCCATTATTAAAAGTTGAATTTTAGTGGTTTTTTTTTTAAAGGGGAATTCAACCCCTCCCGTGCTAACCCCCAGCCTCCCACCCCCCATAGGCCAACCCTCCCTCCTCCCTCCCCCCAGCCTACCTCTCCCCTGGGGCAAATGCCCCTAAGTCGCTATATACCCCTCCGTACAGGTTCCCTTCAGCCATGTTCCCGGGAGCCATCTTCTCCAGCGACATCATCTTCCTTCTTCTGACGGCGATCTGCAGTGCATGCGTCGAATGTTCATGAAGTTCAAATGGCTATCTTCGTGAACTTTCAGCGCATGCACGGTAGTACAAACTGAAAAGCAGTTAGAATAGCTCTCAAACCTAAAAAATTACTATTAAAAAAAATTCAAAAACCTCTTCAAGTCTGAATGGTTAAAAATATTTTAGATTTAAAGAAATACAATAATTCCACACATTTTTAGAGAAAAAATCTGACTGAAAAAAATAGAAATCTGCATTTTAGTAAACTGGCTCCTAAGCTTGAATCTGTTTGTGAATTGTACTACATGCAATTAAAGGGGTTGTTCACCTTTGGGACAATAAAGCTAGTTTAAAAGCCCATGCCAAATCTCTCTCAGTTCTCTTCTGTGTTTTGGGATCACTGACACTCTGTGAATAAAAAAAAAAAACAACAGGTTGCCATATAAGGAAGTTGACTCTGTACACAGCATGCTAGCGCTCTCTCCTGCTTCATTTGCATATATTCAATTCCATTGGCTGGCAATATTAAGCCAATTGGACCAACAATATGCAAATGAAGCAGGAAAGAGAGATAGCATGCTCTGTGCAGGTTCCAGCCTCATCCTTCCTTATATGGCAACCTGTCGTTTTTACACAGAGCCTGTCCCACAATCTCGGATTCATAGGAGAGAGAATTGATAGATTTTGCAGAGATGATCAGCTTCTATAGTATGTATCTCTGAAATCAATCATTTTAAATAATAAAGATACATTACAAAAACGTTTTTTATGACATGGGCTTTTAAACTAGCTTTATTGTCCCAAAGGTGAACAACCTCTTTAAGCATGAAATGTTAGCATATAATAAATTCCCTTGTGGACTCAATTTATGAATTAAAGTGGACCCGCCACCCCAAAAAAAATATTCAAAATCATATTTTATAACATTAGTCAAGCAAAATGAACATCAATTACTCTATATAAATTATTTAAATCTTGTTTTCTTCAGTCTGGGAATTCATAATTATAGCAAGCAGGCAGGAGCCATTTTGTGGACACTGTTATTAAGACAAGCCTTGCATCATCTCAAACTCTTGTTTGTGCACCAGAATGGGGGACCCAATGTCTATCCCCATGTCCTGGCTACACAATTAAATGGTTAAGAGAACTGGGGGAATGTGTGGGGAGCAGTGACATCTAGGAAGTGCTGAATGGAAAGTGAAAGTAATGATCTGCCCCGCCTCTATGCCTAAGGCATAGAGGAGTGGCAGACAATATTTGATTGACAGCTGAGATTTTTAAATGAGCTTAAAACAGCTATGAATGCTTTAATAAAAATTTGAAATTGGATTTTATGTTTAATTTGAAAAGGACTTTTATCATACAGATTTTTGTGTCTGGGTGACGGGTCCACTTTAAGGATGTAAATTAAAAGCCCATCGGTAAATGCAAAGAAAACATGTTATTGAATAACTTTTATAGCAACACAGTAACAAGAAAGTTAGAGGCATTCTTTCTAAATCTTTTCTTATCTTCTAGTCTGGCACTGATCTACTCTGCTTTTGTTTTATAAATAAGGCTTCCTCCATCAACCTATTGTCTGAGGCAGTTCCACACATAGGAATCTCATAGAAAAGTCAGTTATTAAAAGAATGATCATTCTGGTTGGTTTAAAGGTTCATTATTTGGCGGCAACCTATCTTGTGTGGCTAACTAAAGGCACCTCTTCTAAATGTTCATTGTTCTTTTGTATTGTATTGTTTAATGTAGTTTAATAGCATCTTTGACAATGATGAAGTATGCCATATCTGGAATTTATACCCAGATGCACATATTTAGCACCTTTTCATTCATTTATTATAAATATAGCAATATTTGACAAAACAGACCCTTGAATTATGGTTTTGGAGGTGCAGTTTATCTAGTATGCTGTTATGCAATTGAATCCTGGTCTGATGAATATCCTGCTAGCATGTCACTATTGTCCTGTACTGCCCTATATTGACTGACAACAAAATATAAAAGATAGCAGGAAAAAGGAATCAATGTTTTAATCAACACTTCATGAATCATGTCAGATTTGCCACTCAATGGAGTTAGAAGAAAATGAGTAAGCAACAGATTAACTTCAGTTCTAAGGACTGTACTTCATTAATAATTAATTGAATGCCATCCTGGGAATATATAAGCAAAGGTTACAGGAGAAGGTAGCATGATTTGTGCTAAGGGAAAGCAACCACTGCAATATTTGCTTTTAAATCCAGAGGTGATGATTAAGGAAATCATTAAAAGATCTAGTACAACACTATTAATATTACTATTACACAGCAAACATCATACAATCCTATAAGGGATGTTTAAGTCAAGTTGTTTGAATCTGTAATATACAGACTTGTTGTCAATATGTGCTCAGTAAATAGGTTCCTTGTTTTTTTGTAATATTGGTCATAGAATTGAAATGAGCCAAGGAAGGCAAAAGATACCTGGTAGTGATAAATTTGCCTGACATGAATTCACTGTGAATTTCTGAGTTTCGCCGCTGGCGAATACATTCGCAAATCTCCTGCAAAAATTTGGCGGTTGCAAAATTTTTGGGACACGCGTCCACTAACTTTAACACCAGCGTCAGCTTGGATGCAGGCGTAAATTTCAGATTTTCAGGATTATTTGGCAAAAACTAGAATTTGTAAGTACTTCCTCCAAAGTAAATGATAATCTCCAAAAAAATTATTAAAAATTTAAAACATTTGTTTATACATGCAAAAGGGTAGCTTGATGCATTTCATGCCTATTGGGGCACTTACTCATAGGCTACTGAATGTTTCTCCAAACGATCTATTTAAAGGCGTTACATCCAATCATAATGAAATACATCTCAACCAATCACAAAGGTTAAAACAATCAGACACACTAGTGTCCACTTACATATGAGTCATTACAAATCTCAGGGAAAGGGAAAAAAAAGAGACAGGCACTCACAATATATGCAATTATTCACTCAAATGAAATAGTGAAAACATGGTGGAAGGAACCACCAGATAACCATAGATCTAAAGGGGGAAATCAGTAAGAGACATCCACTAGTTAGAATGAGGTGCACATGTAAAAAAAAATTATATTTCTTATTGTATAGTATTTCCTGTAAGTCGACCCACATGAGATCCAAGCAGAAATTATATGAAGATATAACTCTCGTTGAAAAAAGCATGTGACATCAAAGTCCCTATTAAGACCAAATGGCTTCCAAGTCTGTAAATAAAAAATCCACCTGGTCTCAGAGCAGAGTAATCTATGAGTAATGTCCCCACCCCGTTTACCATTAGTAATCTTATCAATGCCTATAACTCTCAAAGCAATACTGTACCCACATAACATTCTCTAAAATGTCTTGCTATATTAGAGGCCAAATTTCCTTTTTCGATATCCAGGACATGTTCCCTACCTGATTTTTAAGAGAGCGGGAAGTTTGCCTCAAATATTGTATATGACAGGTATTACATTCCAAAAGGTATATTAGTAACGCAGTATTGCAATTGAAATAGCTTTTTATGGAGTACATCCTGCCTGTGGTGTTAGATGTAAAAGTTTTGGTAATCTAAACCTGATTCTTGCTCCACATTTATACATGCCCTGAACATTTAACCAATTTGAGTTGTACAAGACTAGGGGCCAATAGGTTGCCCACCATACCTGTATGCTGAAATCCAACAGTTCTTCTCTTTCTGCATCATTTGGCATAGAAGGAGGGACTAAAACACTGATGTTACAAATTGTAACAACTTCTCAACAGCTAACACACAGTTTGCAGGAACTACATAACCCACAATGCATTGCACTATGATGTTCCATTCCTTATTGAAATCAAGTGTGCAGGGAATTGTGGGGTTTGGAGGATGCAGGCTGAGGACAGCTCGCTGCTGATACAAAGTAACAGTAGTCAGCCAGCTAAGTAAAGTAGTCAGAAAGATCAACAGGAGAGGATGAGGCTAGGCTTAGGGAACTGTCAGAAACCATTAAAAACCATAAAAAGTCTGCATATGTTTTAATTGATGCATATTGCAAAGTTGCTTGACATTATGTTTACTTTTCAAAAAAAGTATAAAATGTTTTTGTGGAGTTCCCCTTTAAATACATTGTTTTGTGCTTCCCGAGATATTGTGCTTCTTCCTCCTCTAAAGGTGTTTGTGTTCTATATTTTTAATTTACTCTTGATGTAGTAGATATTTTGTTATAATTTCCTCATATTTCAGGCTTCATAACATTTAAATACAATGGAAAAAATATCAGAAATAGGAATAAATACAATATTGTACTGACTGTTTTAGAAAAAGGGAAATAAATGTTATTTATATTTAATATTCTACATCAAATAGGCAGGTTAGGCTACATTAATGTCATTTATTTATATCTATCCTATATAATGTTATACAATAAAATGTTAAACAATCCTGCAATAGTAAACCTCTCTGCTCTATAAACATCTGTTAATGTCCTTTGTTCTGATCCCTAGAGGGACTGAAGTGGATGGTTAACTTGCTGTCATCTCATGACATAACTGGGCCATTTTGGTCTGAAAATATTGCAAACAATTATATTCAGAAAAGGTGTGTTAAGTGCAGGCTAGATGTTATTCTTCACAGGAACAAATAACAGTCAGCTTGATATACAAAGAACAGGCAAGATCCTCATTCAAGGATTTTCTCACATGAATTAAGCCTTTGGCCATGGAAAGCTGAGAAAAGAAAGTTTATTGAAAAGTCTTCACTTAACAATCATCAAATACATCTAAACATGGCATATTCCAGAAAAAGAAACACACTTTTAGCTTATCAGCGGAAAACCTTAAATGTTTTCGTATTTGCATCTTCTAGTTTTTACTTCAGACAGAGAAACTGGGGTGTCGTATTTATGGGAATTATTGTTTTAAGAATCAAGCAATGATGGATTGTGGAAGCGTCAAATCTAAAAAATGTTATAGTATAATGTGAGCTATAGCCCATCAACATCTGTGCAAGCCACAGTTGAGCAATTGTGCATCCTATCTAAAAATGCTTCAAACATACAGTATTTCATATAATCTGAAACACAAATCAGCACACTCCTTTATAGTATAAATAGCCTAACAATATGAGGACAATTCCAAAACAATAAAAAAAAATAGTGCATATAGAACAAGGAACAATTATGATCACAAGATTCACTGACTGATTGCTATCTGAGTTAAAGCTCATTTACCCAGAATGAGCTCGGTACTCAAAAAACCATGAATAAAAAAATAAAAAATGCTGGATGTGTGTTGTTTAATTACTGATAGTGGTTAATGCTGGTATATTATTTATCGTTTCATTAATCCAGCTTGAAAAATGAGTCCATTTAGAACAAAGCAAGTTAGCAGGTATAATTAATGCAATATAGGCTGGCATAAATTGAAGCTTTTCAAAATTAATTCTTTTGGATAGCTGCAGGGTAAATAAATACACTATGGCAAGCATGCTGCCACCAAAATGGAACATTGAGCTCAGATTTCCTAATACATTTCTGGTATATTCTCTGGAGCTAATGTATCAGTATCAGTATATAAATAAGTATCTCACTGGGCTCATGGGTTTAGTCTTTTAGAAAGTGAAATATATATTTTATGCAGATGAACAGCACAGATCAACAAAAATTCACATATATGCAGAGGATACAGACAGCAATGGGGCATGATAATCTGATGTAGCATATGATGGCTACAATTTAACTCAACACAAATTCTTATTTTATTCTTAGGAGTCAGATCAGAGGATAAAGATATTGTATGTTTAATGTGTAATAATAATCCACCGGTTCTTATGGAACAGCCAAGAGTTACAAAAGCCCTCTGACAATAATGATCCTTGCTTAATAGCTATCCCCAGTTTCTCCTCATGTTTGCAATCTTGTGTGCCACCCCAAGCTCTGTGTTCTTCTGGCTGATATAGATAAGCTAACAGAAGGTCATGTAAAGATATGCATTTGAAAACAAATTCACAAAGCATTAAAGCATTAATAAAAAGTGAGGTTAAAAGCTCTCAAAGAAGCTGCAAGGTTGATACATTATGTAATTGGAGCTGGTTTCTATGCTGCCATTCAATGCACACACTATGAACTAAACACTAAACATATTTGTAGCACACAGAATTTTTCAGGTTTGAAGAACTAATGTTTAAGACAGGCTGGAGATATTGAATGTTATATTTGGGCTTCTGTACCAGCCCAAGGCAACCACATGCCTTTCTCAGGGAATATCTGTGCCTCCAAAGATGCCCCCAGTAGCTCACCTTCTTCTTTTTTGCTGATTCATAGCACATGCACAGGAACTGGCTGACTATAAAGTACATATGTCGCATTATATAGTGTATACAAGTTGGGATAAAGGCTGATTAGTAAAAAAGCAGGTCTGGAAATACAGCAGCCCCTCTGGTATTTGCCAAAAGTCACAGATTGACAATCCTGTAATGCAAGTCAGATTCAGCTCAGAATTCAGATTCAGCCCAGAAACCAGTTCAGTTTGCATCAGAATTTAATAATTAGCCCTAAAACATCAGTTTATAAGGCAGACCTCATGTTCTGTTTGATGATTTGTGATGCCCCTTAAGCTTAGCTTATAAACAGCTGCCAGAGCACTTTGAGCATGTACAGTGTCACTGACACTTAAAAGCTGGCCTAACAAAATCCAAAATGGTGATCTCCTGTGCACAATTTTGAAGGCCTGTATTTATAGACTGGTGCAGTATCTTAAGTGTATAAAATATAGCAATTCCAGTCATATTCATTTTTAGGGTCCATTAAGTACATACAATTGGATACTATACACATGGTGCATGACTTATTACACATTGGGTCAAGTGCATACTACATGGTTACAAAGAAGAAATATGCCACAACTCTAATTACTAATCATCCTTCAAAAAATAGCATTTAAAAGTAAGTTGACCAGATCTTATTTTAGGACCCTAAATGTATACTTTGAAAGCCAGTGCGGGTTTTTGATGACATAATTATGGGTGCAGGGCAACTTGCCATCAGTGGGAAGGAAGGGAAGGTATAAAAAACAATAAAAACAATAAAAATTCACAGTAATAAAAGTGTATACAATAAACATTCATAAATGTCCATTAAGTCATAAATGTAATTTTTTTTGTGGAAGAACTGTAAATGAATCAAAAAGGCTTCCTGCCTTAATTTGTTCTCTGTGTTTCTTCCAAATATGCCCGGGAATGCATTTTCATCTCTATGGATTTTAAAAGGTTAGCTATATGAAAGTATTAACCAGAATCTGAGATGTTAGCACTTCAGTTTAGTGCTTTGTCTTAAAAATATTATCTTTTTTATGTGGGTAAGAATATACCATCTCATACTTTACTGAATATTTAAATATTAAAAAAGAAATGAATTTAATTTCATGGCTTATTATACTCTCTTTGAAAGAGAGATGTGAAAGAAAGCTAAAGTCTGCAGTTATTGAGTTTTCAATCTAATTTACCTCTGCATTAAGACAGCTGTCAAGCTATAGATCATTTAGCCCTTTGATAGTAAAACCATGTCTCAGATACTGAAAAAGTGCCTACATGATTGAAAGTTCTCCCTTCTACCTTTTAGGGAAACAAATAAGTAGTAACATAAGATCTCACCCTAACCCACATTCAGACTGGGCTTCTCATTCTACCTGTATCCCATCTTAAATGGCCTTTACTCTCAGCCACTTTGCTGCCCCCCTGGGGGAACTGGCACCAGAGTTTGGAAAGTACTACTCTGTGCTATTGTAGTAGTGAACAAGTGCATTTTTTGTAATCACTACCATCCTCCTTGCTCGATAATATTGGTTGTCTGTGAAGCCAAGACAATATGAAATCAGGGCCTTCATAGATATTAAGGGTTCACAAAAACAAAACATGGTGAAGTTATAACTGAGTACGCCAAAGAAAAAAGCAAGCTTGAAAAAAGGGACATGACCTCAAAACATTGCACTCTGCATTAAACACGCCAGGCAGTCTTTCTTGCACAAATCCTGTGTGCCATTGTTTTTTTCTATGGAGCAGTTTGTGTGAGGTGGTCGAGCCTCTACCTTTTCAGCACCAGGTATCTTTTTTCACTTATTTTTTTAAGGTGTGCGAGAGCCGTATCTGTTGAACAGAGACCAGAAAAGAGTAATAGAAAAAGCAGAAAAAGGAATGGAAAATAATATGTTTTAATCAAGGCATGGACATACTGTAGATAACTTTCTCTATAGCGTTTTAGGCTGATTTACCAGTACAAAAAATAAGAGACGGACTTCTTTGTAAATGCTTTTTCAGTTCTTTATGTTCCCTTTCACTTGTCAAAGAATTTGATTAATATGAAATTTTACAGTTCTACGAGACCTCACTGTGAAATGGAATTTAAGCATGGCTATCACATCTTTATCATAGCATCCATAGATCTCCATTCAGTGGTGAGGGTATGTGAGGTTTATTCAACTTTAGGCAGATTCAAAAAATATTCCTTATTTTTTTTCAAAAACTTAAAACATTTGGGCTTCAGATTCCAGGGTTTGAAGCACAAGGGGTGACAGAAGGCAGATAGTTTGTCCCAATGACAGTTTGTGGGTAATGAAGGTACTATGTATATTTGGAATAGTTCATGTAGAGTAATACTAGTGTGGAGCAGTGAAGGTGATTTATTGCTTTTTAAGGACTAAGATAACACAAGCAGAAATGGTTGCCATGGACAAAATACAGTGATTGCTTTCATAAATCAGGTGTGATCGGAGTGCCACCCCTGTTGTGTACACTCTTATATCATTCTGTCTTCCACTGCTTTAGGTCAGATGACTATGACCATGAGCTTCACCACAGCCTTTGGTTGCAGTAGCCAGGCCATATCATGGTTCACTTGTTTATTGAGGTCATCTTGAGATATGATGATAAGAAAATTACAGAATAATGCTATACTCAATCTTCCTGACCCACTTTCAATGCAGTAACAGATGCCACAATCTAACCTATTTTAGTTAACCTAATCTGAATTTAATTTAACCAAGATGTGTATATATATATATATATATATATATATATATATATATATTGAACGTTGGTGTACTTATGGAACTTAAAAATAAGTAACATTATTTTTTAGTGTTTTAGTCTCAGCAAGAAGACCTTGGTGTCTTGAGAAAGGTCCTCTTGATGGGATGGAACTTTAGAAGTCCCATGAGTGCTCCAATTTTTATTATACTGTATGTATTGCCAATTTCATTGTTGTTTTTTTTCTGTAGTAACCCTAATGAATACACTTGTATATCTCTATAAAATGCAGATCACTAAAAGAAAACATTGCCTTATTGGGCTACAGTACACCTAGAATATAAATGTCACAATATAAGGCTCATTAGTAATTAATATAGATAATTACTACATGGCAGTTCAGAAACCAGTGCACCTAGCATCATAAATTAATAATCAGCTGATATTACAGAAAAACCGTATTTTCTGCTTCATAATTTGCAACAACCCCTAAGCTTAGCTTCTCAACAGCTGCTCAGAGCCCACTGAGCATGTGAGTGTTGCAGACTCTTTCCAAGATGATGACCCCCTGTGACAAGTTTGAAGTCCTTGATTATCTCTGCTATTGAGAAGCCAAAACTTTAGGCTGATGCAATAATATCAGTGTAGCGCTATAGTAACTGGTGTGACTATAATCAGTTATAGCTACCAAATGGTATTTAAACCACGAATGAAACTATTTCTCTCAGGGGTGAGCCCTCGCAGCGAGGTGGAGGAAGGATGTAGTTGAACTGTAACCATGTGCGATAAGCACAATAAAGTTGGGCGCCAGTAATTCTTTATGATGAACCAAAACAGCATTTATTCAACAGCAGAGCAATAGGAACAATTCCCACATTGAGATATAGAACAGTTACACAGCATGGATGTAAGCACACAGCATGAGTAGAGATACATACACAGCATAAAGGAGCAAATACTCACAGCACCATACATGGGCTGGATCCCTTCAGGCAAGGGGTCATGTCAGCAGTAGTTGAGCGTTGAATATGAATAGATATACACCAGAATTCAGCAGCGGTAACCAGTGGAACCTGAGGGGAAACCCTATCCCTGAGGTCTGTACACTTAGTCCCTATTTCTGGGTTATGAGTACCCGAGGATCTTAATCCCTCTAAGTCTCCTGTCGGAGCGTGAGCGGCTCAACTATCTACCTAGCTATCACTCCTAGAGTGATCTATGACAGAGTATGCTATTCTTTACTAGGGCCTCTGCGCCTAGGGATCATGCCCATTCCCTTCCAGCCTGCAAGGTTGGGCTAAAGCAATGAACACTGACCGCATGGTTCCCAGGACCTTTATACTTTACACAGTGCCACCTTGTGTACACTGTGAGAACTACAGGGGTTGCATAAGCACAAAAGGTCCCATTAGGACCCATTAGGCGTCCATAATACTAGGGATGTGCCTGTCAGAAATATGTGAGGGTGTCTAATTTTCACATCCCTACATCAGTATATAAAATATGGCATTTTTAGCCAGTCATTTTTAGGGTATGGTTTTCCTTTAAACTCATTCTAATAGAAGTAGAATCTGCAGACTCCATTCTGAAATTTATCATGAGGAGTATCTACTTATAGTATCTTGGATGTAACTTTCCTCTACTGACATTTACTTTTAAACACTGTTTCCTGAAAATGTTTCTTATCGTTCCCTCATTGTTTTATGTATATGACTTGCTGCATGCAGATAAGCAAAAAAATTTACCTTTTCAACAATTTTCTGTTTCTGGTAATTTTGCAAATCAGCATGCCTTCCTTTTTTGTTGACATTCCCATTGTGACTAAAAGCACTTGGTAGTATTCCTGACTTCATAAAATTATGCATTGGATTGGTTCTACTCATGTCTGGAGCACAGTAGAGGGACCCTGGCCTGGGTACTATATTGAAATAAAGAATGTCTTAGAACAGAAAATTACAGCAAGTAGAATTTTGTAGATTATCATCATTCTCAGTTGCTTGAATGATATGAGCCTGCCATTTTCTATTCAATAGATTTTGAGAATTCCTAGACTCCAAATAATGTTTATTAGAAATGGTTGTGCTTAACTGTTCAGTAGCTATAAGAGAAGGGAAGGAAATCATCTTAAATGTACCACTAAGCCAAGTTGCACTAATCAGTTAAAACTGGCATCATTGTGCTATTTCAGTTTTGACTAATTTTCTTAGTGGGAAACATCAGCTGTGTTCCCATTTCCTTATGAATACTATATTGTCTACACAGACAAAAGCACCCGTTCTTTTTAAAAATAACAAAGCATAAACCACAATACATGAAATCTATCAATCAGCTGTTGGACTGGGCTCTGTGCCTGTCTCTCCTCCCTCTGGGACTGCTTGCTGAGGGAATATCTTTCTGCTCCATTAGCTTTCCCATTGAATCACCTCCATGTGTAGAAGAAAATCATCAGGACAGAAATGAAATATTAACTTCCTTATCCAACCTGGTAATGTCACATATCATGCTGTGTATCCCCATGCATTAGGGTGGATATATGCAAAGCCATTACAGGCAAAAGCTTTTTAACTCCTTTGCTACTTTTAGCACATTCATACTGTCAGCAGTGAAGGAGTTAGCTTTACATTATTATATTTAGGACAGTGAAGCATATGTAATCAGATCTACAGGTCTGTAAACTACAGAAATCGTTTAACAGGTTTGATTTATTGAATTCAATTGCAACACGACAGTTAGTATGGTTGCCACAATTCTAGTTTGTTAAGGGACAGTAACATTTAAAAAAAAAAAAAAAGTTAGTATACATTGAAAAAAAACCCCACCAAATTAAACAGACAAATGAAACTTTAAAATTGCTAAATCTTTATTAAGAAATAACTGACTGAAACTCCTCTATAGAAAAGGAGATTGGGTGATCCATTGTGCTCGATTTCTCCTCCGCAGAAGCAGAGTTTCAATAAGTTATTTTTAGTAAAGGCTTTGTGATTTTAAAGTTTAATTTGTCTTGGTTTTTTTTTTCAGTGTATACTAACACATTTAAAAAAATGTTGCTGTTACTGGTCCTTTAAAACAAAAGGTGACATAAAACGCATAGTATGATGATGTCAGAGAGTTTTGAAGGAGGAATGAATTACATCAGGGAGTGGGTCAGCATCATCAGGGACAGAGATTGGTGGATCAGGTGCTGGATTGAGCCTTTTTACTTATAATGAACTGTACCTGAAACTGTAAAAAATGGCCACCTGAACTGAAAAGGGGGCCCAGTTGTCAGGAGCTCTCTGTTCTGGAGCACTCCACTTCAGATTCAAGATAGATGAGCCGATGACCATGTTGTGACATCACTATGTAGCATTGTGATGCTGCAATGTGTGACATCACTGCACCAAGCTTTGGAATGTAAATTCAAAACAATGTCAGAGACCCAAGTTCAATCTTTTTAGTAAAGTACTGGGTGCTCTTAAATTACTTTCTTGCTTGATTCATCAGTTCCTGACCACCAGCTTTGTTCCTGACTATGCTTTTGGCTGCCTGCCCTGAGTTTTTTGCCTGGATACAACTACAAACTCTCTTAACTCATTTGAATACCACAAAGTGGATATTTCTGCGGTAAGCTTCCTCCTTGGAAGTCCTCCTGACTTGCACATATTAGTGTCACTAGGTACTGACACAGTCCTAGCAGTTACCCATAGTGACCAATCAGATGTTCTTTCATTTTCTAATGATCAAAACTAACTGCTGATTGGCTAACACCTTGGTGCAATTTAATACCTATGTTAGGAAACCAGTCCCTGAATTTTACACTGGATTTACGGTTTAAAGGTCTAGAACTGTTATGGTATGACACTCTCTATATATATATATATATAGTCCAGTCCACAGTGAAGCCAGCACTCACGACAAAGGAATTATAATGCCTGGGTGCAGTATCAAAAATTTCCAAACATAATCGACAAAAAGGATCCGCACTCTCAGGACTTAAATAAAGTAAAAATATATGTTTTATTTTAAGCGAGAGACTACATATATATATATATATATATACATATATATTGATAAATAAACATTGAATTAATATCTTGTAGAGGCCATTATCTTTGTGCTTCTGCTAAAGTGACTATTTAATGACTAAAAGAGGAACATTGCTTACAACTCATCCTTGAACACGCCATCATCTGTGTAGGGTGGCACACAATTTCAGGTGGCAGTTTTGACAGGATCAATTGTTTCAATAGTTTCCTGTCCAAATAACAGCCTTGTCTCAAAATATGCTATTGTTACTTGAAATACATCTTGCATTTGACACAAAAGTAAATGAAGTAAATAATACCTAGCAACCTTTTCCGATTGCCTTGTCACATACAGCGTGCTCTTTTACAACTGAGTGAAATTCGGTGACAAGATAGGAGCATCAAATGCTTCAGGGTGAAAGAAGACACAAAGCCCAAATAACAAGGAAAACAAGGTCTGCAGAATTCTCTGTGATATTAAACAGAAGACACAGTGCAGCAGCCAAATAACAAGATACAGCTTATTCCCTAGAATTATGGGGTTTTAAAGAAATTAAGTGCTTGTACCCATTCCCAGCAGGGCCTTAGAGCTTAAAAGAGACTTACAGTATATTGCTCCTTCTAAACATAGGCCTCTGGCACATTTAAAGAAAGAAAAAAAAGCAGGGAGTAGCGTAACTTTTAAAAGCATCCACAGATGCCCTAGAGGTGAAATTGAATTTCAAGGATCTTGATAAAAGAGCCTGGTTTTGACAGGGCCTGTAAAAGTAGGTAAACTGTTAAAGGCATGCTTAATCTCTATACTAAGTGCAACTTCTTTGACTGATTGCTTCCTCTAAGGAAACTTTTTTTTATTTTTAATTTTTTTTTTCTTATTCTACTGCACCAGGCTGAAAATGTTCATCTGTTCTGGGAATCTTTGGGTGTCTAGAATGTGTCAGCGAAATGAGCGGATAATCCAGAAGAAATCGCTAGGGATGGGAAAACAAAGAAGCTTTTGTTCGCCTCTTTTGAAACAAGTTCTTGCCTTGTGGGGAGAGAGAGCAAGAGCTGATATTGCTTTCGTTCTCTTCAGAAACACTGTTCGTGGGAGATGTTTGAATAAATAAATAGACAGATTAGAAGTGGCCGAGTCCCCACACAGGCAAACGCAGGAGGTGTTAACCCGCGGCTTAGAATTGTGTTTTTGATGCACAGCTCTCGAAATTGTTCACAATCTTTACTGTCTATTTTCATTTTCCAGGCAGCCACAAGATGCATCTTGGGCAATGTTTATCACGGTATATATCCAGAGATATAAAAAAAATATTGTGCATCCTATCTTTTTTTACCTGCTATAACCCTAAAGGCTTTATGTATTCTACACCTTTTGTGCTTTTTTTATACTTATAGACAGCTCTATTATAACAGTTTCTTTTAAATGTATGTGATATAAATCTTTAGAAATCTTCCTTTAAAATGAATTTAAATGCTAAACTCCAACAGCAGCAAGATTTATTGCATGAAGACCGATAGTGAGATAAAATCTAGTAAAGTTTGTTCTGGGGATTTCATAGTATGGAATATAATTTCTCATGTTTCTATGAAGATGTCTCAAAGATTGTTGTTTTTTTATTGCATATTTTTAGGAACGTGGAACATAGTAGGTTTGTACATTCATACAAAGGTATTCTTGGAATAAAATATAGTACAGCTATGGAATATTTCATTCAGAAACTCCAGATTAGGAGCCATCTCCAATAGACTCAGCTGTCATTAAAGGGACACTGTCATGAGAAAACATGTTTTTTTTTTTTTTCAAAAGGTATCATTTAATAGTGTTGTTCCAGCAGAATTCTGCACTGAAATTCGTTTTTCAAAAGAGCAGATTTTTTTATAGACAATTTTAAAATCTAACATGGGTCTGGACATAGTCAGTTTCCCAGCTGCCCCCAGTCATGTGACTTGAGCTCTGATAAACTTCAGTCACTCTACTACTGTACTGCAAGTTGGAGTGATATCACTCCCTCCCTTTCCACCCCCCCAGCATCTTAACAAAAGAACAATGGTAAGGTAACTAGATAACTCCCTAACACAACATAACAGCTGGTAGATCTAAGAACAACACTCAATAGTAATTGTTTTTTACTTTGTATTAATTGTGATTTATCAGTTATTTAGCTTTTTCTTCAGCAGTTTGCAATTTCAACAATCTGGATTCTACGGAGCAAATTACCCTAGCAACCATGCATTGATTTGTATAAGAGACTGGAGTATGAATATGTGAAGGCTTGAATAAAAAGATGATTAACAATAAGTAGCAATAATATATTTGTAGGCTTGTAGAGCATTTGTTTTTTAGATGGGGTCAGTAGAAGGAAAATAATTAAAAAACTATAAAGACTAAATAATGCAGACCAATTGAAAAGTTGCTTAGAATTGGCCATGCTATAACATACAAAAAGTGAACTTAAAGGTGAACCACCCCTTTAACTCTGTATATGTTGTGCATCTTGATCTGCATTGATTGTGCCATGTGTCCCTAAAGATTGTTAGTAAAAGTTAGTGTCGCAAGCAATACGAGCTGTAATCTTTTTAGAGCATTTCTTTCTTTGAACTCTAGAAATGATCTCAGATATAGAGGGAACTGTATGTATTTTCCATTTAGAAGTGATTGCTAGTCGTGCAGCAGTTGTAATGTGGGTTACCAGTTTTTGGACTGGGCATTTTAGTTTTGGACTATGTAGTGCTGGGAAGATATGTGACGATTTTTTTTTCAATGTCATCGGCAACACAGACCTCTTTCCAAAAGTTTATTATTTTGGATTAACCACTGAATGTGATTTAATTACCTATATCTGAGCATAGTGAAAAGCCGCACAAATCTTAGACCATTTCAGGAACAATATTTTATATTTTTTAAATTCACAAATTAGAAAACAAAGAGCAACACAAAGAAGTAGATTGAGAATTGCTGTGTTTTTGCAGATTGAAAATGGTAGCTACCAGTAAAAAATACAAATGTTTAATATTAACTAGTTGCAATTTTAATAGAATCTATACCATAGATATACATTTGACAATTATTTTAACTGGTCTTTACCAATAAAGCCAAGCCCGGGGCTGGATATTTCAATATATATTTTCAGTAAAACTAAAAAGAGATGGAGGAATATGTTGGATGTCTTACTTCCAAAATGTAGGTGTATAATGTCCTAGGGAAGCCAAGTTAAATATACACCTTAGTTCACCATCTACATTGTATTTCTTAACCTAAACATTGTAGAGTCCCATTGCTTACTTTGCAAAATTAAAATCAGTAATGGTTATGGTAGTGATTCTCAACATGTGTGGCTATTGCCATAGGTTAACTCAGACTTAGGGGGTTATTTATGAAAGTTTGTGTCACGGACACAGTTCTTCCAACCTCACGTGACTTTACGTGTGGCTTTCAGGGGTCACTCACTCAGTCTCTCACCGACCTTGCACACCACTTTGGATTGTGTGTTTGACACAGAATAACTTAACTCATCTATCCCATTTAACTCACTTAACACAGAATATTATGTCATAACATCCCATCCAATTAAAGAGTTCACCATTGAAAACAATGGTGCTTTGGTATGCTAATGAAAAGGTTAAATGCATTAAATGAGTTAAGATGACTTTAGATAACACAGTTTCTTCAATTAACTCTGAGTCACGACGCATTTAACACACAAATCCAAGTGGCTGCATCTGTAGCATAACACCACCTCAAACACCAACCAACACTCACAAAACACACACAACTTGCTGCCACCACTCTCAACTTCACAGTGGTGTTGAGAGAAACCAGATACTCTAGTAGGGAAAGGGTTACTGGAATTCAAACAAACACTTCCTACCAGCACTCAAATGGTTAACTGGCATACAGACAGACTAGCATTTCCATTCAGCTTGCAGAGGGTTAAGTCTCTTTCAGGCAAGGTTCTTTTAGAGTACCAAAGACAAACTTATTAAGTTAAATATATTTAATATTATAAAATATTAAGCTTCCGACAAGTCTTCCCAACGATATCTGGACACGATATCGATCGGGAAGGTTGGATTTTCTTCAGCCATAGGCCAGTGCAGATTTGGTCAGAGTATATTTCAGAAAATAATTAGATACATTTGGATTTTGATAAATAATGTCAGGCGAATAATGTTGAGATCTTGGTTGCATCCCTAAATGCTCTCCTACTTAAACCTGCAAGTTCAGTCAAATTAAAAATCAAACATAAAATAATTGAGCTCAGTGTTCACAGTTTATTACATTTTATGACATTTAGCCTAAACCTGAATAAGCAGAGTAGGGTTTTGGATTCTGTCAGATTCAGATGCATCTTCTGGAGGATTTAGTATATGGCTAATTCCATGGATTTAATGCATGCCTAATATATACATAATAATGATGATAATAATAATAATAATGGTACATCTTCTTAAAAACAGCTGTTCATTTAGAAACTGTTGTTGGTTGATAGTGTTGTAGAGGTTACTGCTGCTGCCCTGCAATTCAGGGGTCTGGGGTTCAGTTCTGTCTAGGACAATGTCTACAAGGAGTATGCATACTGTAACTGCCACCTGAAATGTATTGTATTTACTCATTATTACATCTATTAGCCAGTTCAGTTGGGTACACAATACAGTGAAGCAGTTGTTTGCACTGTGGTCTATCAGTTCTTGGGTTCTGGGTGGTTCTGACCCTAGTATGTTTTGTAGGAACCTAACACTACACACTCCTCTAGTGCAGGGCTGATGTGAGCGATTAGCTAACTTCTTACAGCACTGCACAATATGTTGGCTCTAAATAAATAAAAGATAATTAAAAATTAAGGTTGTCCTTTAGAAACATCTATTTGCTACATTTTTCATAGGGAGAAGTCAAATGGACATCTCTTCATAACTCACATGCTTTGGTTTTTTTTTAATAACCTTTCTCCCTTTCCATTACCAAAAAGTTATACATTGCCAACGTATGTTAAAACATGATTTATCCATGCTTTTAAATAATGATCCATAAATCATGCTAATGTGAGACGGTAGAACTGTAGAACATAAAAGGAAGTTATTAATTTAATTTCAGAATTTTGGTTAGGAATGCATGGTAGGAATACAGTTATGGGAATCCTTATCCAGAAACCTGTTATCCAGAAAGATCCAAGATCTCTCATGAATCCATTATGAACAAATTATTCTAATAATGTAAACATAAAAATAAAACAGTAGCTTGTACTTTATGGTAACTAAGCAGGAATCTATATTGGTGGCAATGCATGTCTATTGGATTAATTTAATGATTTTACGTTTTCTAATTTGTAATTTTCAACCCAGAATATACATAAGTATGTCTGTGTTAACTTAGCAATAACTGATTACATTTGGTTTATTTTAACAGAATTAGAGGTTTATCAAAATTCAAATTAGTGAATCTGAGTTTTTTTAACATTTGTATCAATTTGAAAACCAGACTCAAATGTGAGCTTATTTAAGAAAAAACTCAAATAGAAAAACCCCCAATCAAATAAAACTCAGAAAAAACCTTCACTGCAATAAATGTGTAATCTACTAATCATTTTCAGTGGGTCTACTCATTTGCAAAATTGAAAAAAAAAAATCACTTACATTTAGCCTAGGACAACTCCCGTTGTCCTAGGCAATATAAATTCACCATCTATATCACCAAACTATAACATTCAAGTTTTGAAAACATATCAAATTCATGACTTTTAGCACCAAAAAAACCTTGGTCCCCTAAAATACGGTTACCACAATTACAGAAACATCCTTTCTACCAAAACCCCAGGTTCCAAGAATTTCAGACAATAGTTAATATACTTGTATAATAAAATCATAAAATTGAAAATCATATATAAATAAGAGCAACAATTAACATTTACAAGTATTATTACATTTACAAATTATATTTCATGATGCAAAATGATATCTTTTTTTTTTACTTCCCATTTAAAAGGAATTTTAATAAAAAAAGCATTAATTCTTACAACTCACATCTGATTTAAAAAAAGGCAAAAACACAGTGAATTCTTTAGTTAATGGATAAATATTTCCATACAAACTGCTTTTCCATCTCATTGTATTTCCGGTAAGATAATGTATCTAATAATGTAGTGTCCTTCTGGGATGTGATTATATCATTTAGAACAGAAACCATTTTAGATTTCCATGTGAACATAATATTGTGTGTTTAGAGAGCAAACAAACTCATTTTTAAAATGTTGAGAAACTCCATTTATATCTAGAGCAGAAATGTGCTTTTTGTGTCTTATTGCCTACTATAAAATAGGACAAAAATCTGAAAATGTTTGCCTTGTAACCACATTTTTGTACACAAAATGATATAGCATGCTGAATGGAAGAATTAGAGTACATATATTGGGTACTGTTAAAGCACAATAGTATAGTCAACTACTGTTGCCTTGCTTCTTGTTGGTAATCTCAGAGATCTTGCTAGAGAAAAAGATCATGTTTTAGTGGTACATTCAGCTCAAGAAACAATGTGTATCTTGTACTGAATGATTCATATGTGAAGGATATTGTACCATTAATGCAAATGTATCCCCAAGTGGTATGGTTAAAAAAAATCAGATTTCTGAATCATTCCTTTTTAGTGATAACATGAATTTTCAGTTAGTAATGCTAGACTTGCATGCAGTTTAATACAATGTTTGTTCTTTGTACAGTGTCTCTATGAACTGGTTCCTTGATTCTGCAAAGTCGTGCAAGACTATTCTAACCACTGGTAACAATATAATTAAACTAGTTAGGCAGTTACATTCTGAAAGGCTGCACTGTTTATTATGGAAACAGTATATAAAGCCACTGTAACAGAACAACCATTGCAGTACTGTGACTGCATTGAATAAAAAGATTTGTTCAATGGACATTCATAAACATTTTGTGCCAATAATGCTAACATCTATTTTCTTTAGAGATACAGTATACACTGCAAATTCCAAATGTTTTTAATCTATTTCAGTACTGCCTTGTTTCTTTAGGATTAAAATGCTATTTAGCAAGCAACATTTTCCCTTTCAAGTTCCTTTATATTTGTGTTATTCAATATATATATGGTGTCTGCTGCAAATACAATGCACAATGACACCCCTCTCTTGACTCCCAGGCAGACCAGAGGGTCTCTTATCAGCTAATAAATTAGTGAGTACAATCAATAAACTATTATAAAGCAATGTCACAGAACAAAGAAGGCATTACAGGACTCATAGGCTTGACACTGGATTCTAGATTCAATGATATGCATACATTTTAACTTTATTTTAACTTTAAACATGATGAACCGATATATAATTCAATGAAAATTCTGTATTCATTAGTATCAGTCATTCAATTAAAGCATGCATTCCAAATGCATTTACATTTTGATCCTTCCATGGCAAAAATCCAGCAGATATATTAAAGTAATATTACACCTACGTATACAATGAATACCTAGGTGGCACTACTCACTACATATTTATCACTTATATTTCTCTCTAGTTAGATTCATAATAGTTTACACAAGGAGGCATAATCCATGTTCAGTTTATAAACAGGGAGATATTTGTTTACAACCCATTTTGTATTGTTATTGCTTTGACTGCTTAGAAGCAGCGTATCAAGAAGTCTTCCTATGTCTTCCTTCCTATGTTTTGAAATACCCTTTCACTCCTCGGCCTGTACACATTTCACCCTTTCATTTCCCACGTCTTTAAAGGAAAACTATACCCCGAAAATGAATACTTGAGCAACAGATAGTTGATATCAAATTAAGTGACATATTAAAGAATCTTCCCAACCTGGTATATAAATTTAAGTAAATATTGCCCTTTTACATCTCTTGCCTTGAACCACAATTTTGTGATGGTCTGTGTGCTGCCTCAGAGATCACCTGACCAGAAATATTTCAACTCTAACTGTAACAGGAAGAAGTGTGGAAGCAAAAGACACAACTCTGTCTGTTAATTGGCTCATGTGACCTAACTTTATAGTTTGTTTGGTATGTTTGTGTGCACCGTTGAATCATACGATCCCAGGAGGCTGTCCTTATTTTTTAAAATGGCTATTTAGGATGACTCAATGGCACATGCTACTACAGGGTCAGACTGGGGGGCCCGGGGCCCACTGCCCAAGGTCCCCTCCAACCCCCCTGCCCCAATGTGCATACTGCCCAGGCTCCTGCCTCCTCGCTCCCCTCCGTCCCCGCTGCCCGTGCTCCTCCTCGAGAGGCGCCTGGCAGAGAGAGTCGCCTACAGAAAACTTTTCTTAAATTTCCTTGGGAGGGGGGTCTGGCCCGGCGGGGGCCCATTAAGGGTCGGTGCCCACCGACACTGTGCTACTAAAAAAGTGTATTATTATGAAAATGGTTTATTTACATGAAGCAGGGTTTTATATAGGAGCTGTTTTATGCAATATCTTTTTATAGAGACCAACATTGTTCGGGGGGTATAGTTTTCCTTTAACTAAACCAAGCTCTCCTTTTCCCTGAATAATAGCTAGATAATATTATTATTATTAACATGTATATATAGCGCCAACATATTTCGTAGCGCTGTGATACATACAGTTTGTACTATATGCATGTGTGGAAAATAAAATGCAAAAAATATCTGGAAAATATATATCTTTCAAATATTTTTATAAACATCTTTCTTATGTTTACACAATGAACTAGTTAATGGGTGATTGGATTTGTAACAGGAGACATTTTACAAGACACTCGATAATATGAGGACTTGATGGTGTTTTCCCCAGTGTATTAAAGGAGCCTAGTTCTGTGGTTGCCAGATCGTATTACTTAATCTTCTGCGTATACTAGTGTATCTTGGTGTGCCAAGAGATGAATGAATTTGTAATTTAGCGCATTGTTCAAAAATCCAATCTGTCAAAAACTATTGATATATTACATTGATATATGTGGTAGGAATGCTTTTTTGAGCTTATATTAAATATTAATTACATGTATAAATTTCAAACAAACAACATTATGAGTATGCCTTCATATGATATGAACAACCTTATCCTGAGATGTATATCTAATTGCTTTCTATGAGGAGGCAAGCAGAAACTTAGGGGCAGATTCACTAAAGGGCAAAGTGACTAACGCTAGCGAAAATTCGTCAGTTTGACATACAGTAATTTCGTTACTTTGCAGATTTACTAATGAGTGCAGAAGCCCCTTCGATAAAGAAGGAGATGTATGCTAGCATTGCTTCACACTCTAACACCAGGCGAATTTTCGATCTAGCAAATGGAAGTAACTCCGTAAATTCACTAAGATGCGGATTTTACTGAACATTAACTCTTTCACCAGACTTGCCTTCACCAGCTCTGCCCTGGCAAAGTGCAGAGAAAATCCTCAATCTTCAGTTACTTACATCATAATTTTTGACTATAATATCTTCTAAATTCAAAAAATGCTGGCATCTTTTCAATTTTTCAGGGTGTTATATGGCACATTATTTAACTGGGGTCTTATGTGTATAGCAGGGCTATCCAACTGTCTGTGGTCCCGACCTGCTGTGCTTGCTTACCATGTGTAAGATTTAAATGGTATCACTACAGAGATTATGTTTAAACCTCAAATTCAGACTAATCCCCTGTATTGTTCACACCTATGATACCCCTGCATTGTTCACACTTGTAACACCTCTATTGTTTATGCTACAGGGAAAGAGGATGCATATGGATATGACAAATTTTTTCACATATGAGTGATGAATGATATACCTGCGGTGAGCATCGACCATTTGGTTTTGTTTGGTGTGCTACCACCATTAATGTGGACCTAGTCTTGTGGTAACATGGGTGTAGTTTAAAGTGGCTGTGGTTTAAAAACAAGTGGTCAACACTGGCTTCCATTATTGGATCTCCACTATGTAGGCCAGAAAAATTTCGCCCCTCGGTAACACAGAAGTTGGACAGCACTGGTGTAGGGCATTAAGACAACTCTATTGACTTTATTAAGGTTCCCTTGGCATGTCTAGTTATCAGTGTAAATGTCATGTATTAGATGCACCATGTAACATAAATAGCTCCATTCCACTTAAATTGCCTGCAGTATGCAAATTAGCCTGATCTCTAGCGAAGTTGCGCTAGGCAGAATTGAACACTAGCACAGTTTTGCTTTGATTTGCTTGTTCTGCAGAAGCAATGTTAGAGAAACTTTGCACACTTTAGTTAATTAGCATTAGGTAAAATAGTAAAAGACTGCGCTTTCTTTATGGGAATTGGAGCAGCACCGCAAAAAATGGATCCACTTATCCACTGTATAAATGATTGGATTAGGTATGATTTGGTGCGCTGTACGACTGGTGTCTGCAAAATAAAAAGATATATATGGTGTAATACCCTAATAATTGCGCTTCAGAACTACTCACAGGGTGTTGGGATCAAAGCGCGTATTCAGAGGCAAGTCAGTGGAACCTTCAAGCTGGTTGTTACAAGACACGTCATTTCTTGCTAGAATGAAGGTTTCATTCCGTCTGTTTGCGTCTGTGAGATGAACAACCTATAACGAGGAATCTGACATAGTGCTGTGCTGTGTGATTTGGAAAAGAGGAGGGGAGTTGGTGCTTACCACATCGCTGTGTTTCAGTCGCCTTGATACAATGTGTCCAAAGTAAAGGATGTCCCGCTTCCGAAATCTTACTCCACGTTGCTCTCTGTGGCTTCCTCACAGATGGTAGTCTCAGTTGTAATTAAAATCACACATCAAGTAGGGTTCCTTAAAAGTCTAAATCCAGTCCAGGCCATCAGAAACGCAATAGCAGCCATCTATCAATGCAACCGATTTGCAGTTAACAGAATGCAGAAAGACTCCTTGCTGCTGTCTCTTTGGAGTTCCAAGTAGCATCCACAGTTGGTTCAAAACAAATCCCAGCATGTGTTCAGAGCTTCCTCTGTGTTCAGAGCATTGTCTGAATTTTCACCTGGTGAAGTGTTGCGATGGCTGAGAAGTCGTCGTTGGCGAAATTGCATTCTTTAGTGAATTTGCCCCATAGAGCTTGGGATGGCTGTTGATGTGCTTTAGTTAGATTTTGCACATTTGATACAGTACCACACAGATGGTTACAGATTAAATTAAGGAATGCTGTCCTGGAAGATGCTGTTTGTACTTAGATAACTTTCTGACCTTGGGGTTTGCATTTTAAGCAATCTCTTTATTTGCTGATGATACTATGGGGCAAATTCAGTAAGTAAGTGGCGAAAAAACGCTAGCATTGCCTTCGGATCATCGCTAGCGAAATTTCAGTGTTAGCGAATTTGCGAAGTTACAAATTGACGTAATGCTGGCGAATTAGCGATTAGATGCTTCATGCTATGTAGTGCAAAGCTTTAGGTTCTGGAGTGATTTGACTGGGTAGCAAATTGTCAATTAATAGTCAACACTGGTAAAGGTATTGTTACACATTTTGGGCAAAAAAGTGTATTAGGGGTCTGTTTTGGGAAGCATTTACTTAATAGTGGATAGCAAACTTTGCATACCTAGATAGTTTCCGTCATTGGTAGCGAAGTGTAAATTTCTTCCATTTCACTTCGCTGACAAATTTGCCAAACTGCAAAAAAATTCGCAAAACAGCAAAAAATTTGCAAAATGCACTGAAGTCAATTGGCATTTTACGTGCAACAATTTTTACGCATCAATTTTTCTTGCTCTAAATCCATTAAAGTCAATGGGGCAGATTTACTAAGGGGCAAAGTGACTAACGCTGGTGACGATTCTCCAGCGTTACCGCTTTCAGTCAGTTCACCGACTTACGGGTGCAGGCGGAGATAGACACCAGCGTTGATTTGCATTATAAAACAAGGCAAATTTTCGCACAGAGGTGTATTCAACTTTAAATTTCCCGCTATGTACAAATTAGCCTGAGTGCAAGACCTCTAGCGAAGTTGCACTAGGCAGAATTGAATGCTAGTGCGTTTTCTCTTTAATTTGCTCACTGTGCTAGAGAAAATTCACCAGCGTCCATCACCAGGTATGAAACTTTTGTGAGATTTATTATACCCTGAGGATGGAAAAAGTCAGAATCTGAAAATCCTTTGTCTCAGACCTGCCGAGATTGTATATAAGCCAATGGGTGAGTCTCTATCCTATTTTGAAATTTATGAGGTCTGCACTGGAATCAGCCCAACAATTCAACTATTTCAGGCTTTTCAGGCAAAAAAAAAAAAATTTGACTTTTCGAGAAAAAGCCCAAAAAAATCTGAAAAAAACGTACGATTCACAGATATGTGAGAGTAAAAACATAAGCCACAGGGAAATAAAATGATAGACTTGAAGATTCAGAATAAAAAAGATTCAGAATATTCACAGACATCAAGTTACTGACTCTATTAAACATTGCAAACGGTGTGCTTCTAATTAACCTTGTGTCCCGAAACAGATGATATAACTGTATCAGTAAATACGCATTACACCGTTCACAGATAGCTTCCCTAAATTAGACCTGTCCTGAGCTATGCAAGCTCTTTTTGATTAACCTTACAATACAAACCTGCCACCTTTCTATAATGATTCATCCAGGTTTGTACCCAGCAGAGTGACACAGCTGAGATATTGGTTAACCTGACAGTCTCAAAGCATCAGACTTGTGCCTTCCCTTTGTATCAACAGGACTGCAGTACATGCGCCATTACTAAATTGCCATTAGAAAACGGACCAAGACCATAAATAATGTTCTTTTCCCAAAATGTATCATTACATGGGACATCAATTAAAAAAACAAACAAACAAAAAAATAAGTTAAAAGTACTTCTACTTGTCTTTACTATTCTTCTCATGTTCAGTTTATTTGCAGTCCCTGAGAGAGTTTTAGAGTACAGGTATTGGATCCCTTATCCATAAACCCATTATCCAGCAAGTTCTGAATTACGGAAAGGCCTTTTCCCCATAGACTCCATTATAATCAAATAATCCAAGATTATTTCCTTTCCAATTAATCTGTATTGGAAGCAAAACCAACCTATTGGGTTTATTTAATGTTTGCATTATTTTCAAGAAGTCTTAATGTATGAGGAGCAACATATTTTTTTACTTCATATTTAAAATAGGATAAAAAAACAGTGTAACTGGAGAAAAAAACTGTATACTGTGTAACACAATACCACTTCTAAAACAGCATCTCCCTTACTGCAGCCTGCTGTTCAAATAGCTTATAATGATGTCATTTACCAAATCCTGGCCTTATTACTCTTTGCCTTGATTGATAATTAGTAAATTAGTAAACTGCCATCTTTTTGCTTCAGATACCACTCTAGACTACTTTATGCCATCTACAGGGTATCATGTGACTAGCATAATATGCTATCTTATCTATCCTTTTATGCTGCAATGCTACACAGGCGATAAACTTGTATGCCTTGCAAACGGTAATACTATCAGGTCAGATATTCTTTACTGCATTGCATAAATGTTGTTTCACTTTTTTTTTTCTAAAATCCTATAATCATTGCAACCATTGCACGCAGCTCAAGAATCAAGCAGGAGATGCAACCTACTAAATTAATTATTTCTATTAAAGCAATCATGTACGTGTATCTAAGTGATCTATTAATTATCTCTGTACATTTTTACCGTACTCTTCTCAGCATCCCCCAAGTATGCTTCTGTTCCACTCCCTTTGAGTCATGAACATGAGAGTAGTACTGCTAAGGTTTCATTTTGTTGCAATATTTCTTTCTGCATTTCCAAAAAAATGTATGTCAGATACATTTCAGACATCACAGATCCATTTTTGTTGTTTCTTCAACGTTAACTTCAACTGTGTCTGCCTATAACCTGTACTAAGCTTTGCTATCAGAAAACTGCTGCTCTTTTCTAAAATACATCCATGTCATCAATAAGCAAAGGATACAAAGGTCACAAAATCAATCTCTTAACTTTTAAAATGATTCACTCGGTTGTACTAAAGAGAAAATTGTCTCCCATCCAGCACTACAGGTACTAGCAACACTAAGGTAAGATTGGAAACTCTTTCTTTTGCACCTGGGTATCTTAAAAAAATTAGAAAAGAAAAAGAAAGAAATGACCCTTAGGTCTGCACCTCCCCATCAATATCCGAAATAGATATGAGTATATGCAATGGTTTAAAACTTATACTTTATTGAATAAATAAATAAAATTATTGTAGAAAGGTCCAGTGTGTGTGGTAAATAGATTAAAAATATGATTAGGTAGAGAGTCGCACTACAGATAATGGCGGGTGGGGAAAAAAAGGTATATTACCAATATTAGTGTGGGAGCATACCCCTTTGTAGTATCGTCAGCCCCAAATTTCCACACAATGTAATAGCATTGCGATTGTTAAGGCAGTATATACTGGCGAATGTACAAGCGTGCCCTTTGAAATCTGCCCCACTGCTGTCTCAGACAGTGCGATTCAAGGAAGTTGAGGAATTAACCCAGGCGTAAAGGCAAGCCGACTCACGGCTGGGTTGAAGTTGAAATTCAGGAAACAACCCCGCTGGTTTAATTAATAAACTCGTGCCTGAGGCACATGAAGTATCTGGCTATCGGCTAATGCTATCTCCTGAAAGCATGTATTATAATGTTATGGTTTGGAAGCAACCAGCCCTAGTATCTAATATGAGACATTCAAAGATACAAGTGTCCATAAAGATATATATATCC
>CM044443.1:80686100-80704204 GCA_024363595.1 Xenopus borealis | reverse complement strand
GTGCCGCTTCCAATAGTTAACCGACAGTCAGTCAGTACATGTGCCTGAGGCACAAGATAGCTATTTGTCAGTCAGACACCATCCGATCCTTTAGCAAGTCGGCAGCCAGATACTTCATGTGCCTGAGGCACGAGTTTATTAATTAAACCAGCGGGGTTGTTTCCTGAATTTCAACTTCAACCGGCTTGCCTTTACGCCTGGGTTAATTCCTCAACTTCCTTGAATCGTACTGAGAAAGCAGTGGGGCAGATTTCAAAGCGCACGCTTGTACATTCGCCAATATATACTGCCTTAACAATCGCAATGCTATTACATTGTGTGGAAGTTTGGGGCTGACGATACTACAAAGGGGTTTGCCACACTAACTCTGATTCAGAGAATATTGGTAATATACCTTTTTTTCCCCACCCGCCATTATCTGTAGTGCGACTCTCTACCTAATCATATTTTTAATCTATTTACCATGCACACTGGACCTTTCTACAATAATTTTATTTATTTATTCAATAAAGGTTAAGTTTTAAACCATTGCATATACTCATATCTATGTCGGATATTGATGGGGAGGTGCAGACCTAAGGGTCATTTCTTTCTTTTTCTTTTCTAATTTCTAGTTATACATTTGACCCTGCACACCATATGTTATTTCTTTGTCATTTGTCGGACGGAAGGTGCTCCCTACCAATCTTTCCTTTTACATATAATCCTTTATCCCCGTCCCTTTTGGGATAAATCTGGGTGTAGCACACGTCGTTTCTTACCCTCTCAGCTTAATTATGGCTACCACTGGCTCGGGTCTCCAATTGAGACTTGAGAAATGGTCCAATCAGCTCTGTGATATTTTTCAGTCTGATGCCAGTAATAGCACCCCATATATAGGAAATGATTTGAATATATTACTATCTGAATACCATATTGAACAGATCAAATTAACCAAAGCCTGGTGGAATCTCTCAACTTATAACAAATATATTGAGAGTAATATCGTACCTAGGGGGCTACGCATCAAAATTCTTCCCACATTTGAAACACAAGATGATGATTTCAAACAGAGGTGGGAAGATGTTTTGCACAAATGCTCTATGCAACTGCTGAGTCTAGCCAGTGAACATGAGAGGAGGATAGTGTCAGATTTAACCACTAAAATTAATGATATTGAGAAAAAGCTATCCGAGTTTAGCCAGAATGAAGTATACATCTCACGTATGTCCAGGATTAATGTGGAAATTGATCGCTCTGCTCAGGAGATAATTGATAGGAAGAAGCAAAAATATTTGCGTGATACCACCGATTACGCTTTGGGGACAGTGTTTAAGTGGGGACGGAGGCCACACAATAGGAAAACTTCGTATAGCGACCAGTCAAGATCGGAACGATCCAATGACGATACATCTAAGCACACGAATCATACAGACTCAGTGAGATCAAGGTCAGAACGTACAACTGATGATATATCTGTGTGTACTAATCGTTTGGATATCTCTGGGTCATCCTCTTTTTTAGGAAAAGAAAGTAGAAGAGAATTAGACGAGGGGGGACGAGAGTTAAGAAACCGAGACAAATGGGCTTATCCACGCCAAAATCACTGGGAACGCGGACACTACAAAGGGAGGAGAACACTGAGGTTCTAAATATTATTAACCTCAGTGATCATATCCTCTCTGAGTCCCAGATTAATGTTCTCAGGAAAGGGCTATCCTTTTCCCCTAGTTTTGAAATCAGTCCATTTACCCTATATAAAGACCTTTTTCTCTTCTGCCGTAAACTATTACTTAAAAAACATTTTAATCGGAACTCCGATACGAGGGACTCAGTCCTGCTTAATCCCCTCAGTGCCATCCCCGATTCGGAAAATCCTTATGATCATGCACATGTGACAATTGAAGACAGTTCACAACATTCATTTGAACAAGCTCTGACAGATCTAAATGATCTATTACTGGAGCAAACGGACTGCATTAATCCACTAAAACCAAAAAGCCGATTCATGCCTCCCAAGAATACCAGCTCTGCAGTTACAATTTTTGGGGAACTGGTGATGAGGGACTTCATGGCCATAACGAATCCTGTGAGTAATAATCTCGATAGAGAAGAGATTAAGGCTTTAGAGCAAATTTCCGCCTGGGATGATGTTATAATTAAGCCATTAGACAAAGGCGGTAATATAGTGATCTGGCCACGAATAATGTATCTGACGGAGGCCCTCAAACAACTCAGTGATATTGCATGTTACCGTAAATTGACCAAGGATCCAACTGTTGATTTTAGGGGAAGATATAATAATCTGATCAAAGACGGTTTCCAAACAGGTCTAATTACTCAGCATAATACTGTCTCAACGACACCAACCTTCTACATGTTACCGAAGGTACATAAGAATTTGCTGAGGCCTCCTGGCCATCCCATAGTTTCAGGTAATGGTCAATATATATACACACAACTCCGCAGATTTGTGATTACCCTCCCATCCTACATTAAGGATACGGGAGATCTCCTCTTGAAATTAAATGATGTCAAACTAGAGCAAGACACCTTTATAGTAGGATGTGACGTTGAGTCTCTCTACTCCTCTATTGTGCACAAACAGGGGCTTCAGGCCATACGATATTTTATGGAAACGGAGAGTAATTGGGAAGGGCAATATATAGATTTCATGTCTGACCTAGTTGATTTCTGCCTACACCATAACTTCTTTGTGTTTCACGATAAATTCTATCTACAGGTGAGAGGTGTAGCAATGGGTGCGGCATTCGCTCCGACATATGCCAATTTATTCATGGGCTGGTGGGAGGCTAACTGGGTATTTGGGGATCATATGTCTGAACACACCAAATACATCTCACACTGGCTTAGGTATATCGATGATCTGGTATTCTTTTGGACAGGTACGCAGGATCAGTTAATCGAATTCCTAACCATTTTGAATACCAATACTCTCAATATTAAGTTAACACATGTCATCTGCAAGAATAGTATTGACTTCTTAGACATAACCATTAACATACAGGAGAACGGTAGCATCAGCACGGATTTGTTCCGTAAAAAAACAGCGACTAATTCTATTCTACATTTTCAAAGTCATCACCCGACATCAACCAAAAGAGGGATTCCGGTGGGTGAATTTCTACGCCTGAGGCTAAACTGCTCAGATCTACAAGTATACAAAATGAGAGCAGATGAATTAACTTCACGACTATTGGATAGGGGATACTCCCATAACATTATCAAAAAAGCCTATTCAAGAGCTTTAAAGACCCCGAGGGATATTCTCCTTAAGTCACATCGACAGCCAATACAGAAAGAAGATCAACCAGTGCGATTCATAGGCACTTATTATAAACAGTGGCCAACTATTTATAATATTTTGAATAAACATTGGCACTTGCTACACACAGATCCAGTTCTGACTACACTACTAGGTCCCAAGCCACTCACTAGCTGTAGACGGGCACCAAACCTTAGAGATCGACTGGTTAGAAGCCATTTCTCTAGGTGCCCAACCAATCACCTAAATCTGGCACCTACTCTTGTGGCAGATGCAAAGCCTGTAGATACATGCACAATTTAAGTCATGTGACTGACAGATTTAATAGGAGGCGTCTTATTAAACATCATTTCACATGTACTACTGTGAGCATTATTTACATTTAACTTGCCCTTGTAACAAAATATACATCGGCAAAACTAACCGGGCTTTTAAGAAAAGATTACTGGAGCATGTGTCCAGCATTGATAATGCATTAGATCTCATTAAAGGTAATAAAAAACTGCCTCCGGTAAGCCGTCACTTTCTTGATAACCATAACCATTACAGTGAAGGTCTGAAAGCTACTGGTCTTTCCATAATCTCCTTGGGAATAAGGGGAGGCGATTTGGAGACAGCCCTCCTATCCAAGGAAAGTGAGTGGATTTTCCTTATGAATGCACTTGGGGCCAATGGGTTGAATGAGAGCATCACAATGAATATTTTTATTTAAACACCCATTTTATGCTAGATAACCCACATTGCTCAATTCCCATTAACCTCAGACATAATGCTATCTCCTGAAAGCGTGTATTATAATGTTATGGTTTGGAAGCAACCTGCCCTAGTATCTAATATGAGACATTCAAAGATACAAGTGTCCATAAAGATATATATATCCATTGCTTTTGATACAGCTGCTGACATAGCAACTAGCTTTAGGATCTAATACGAGACACATGAAGATATATATGTCCATAATGATACATGTATCTATTATATATTTTTTTTGACACATTTGCTGTTACAATTTATGTTGCTACACTCTACACTTAAACCACTTTTTGTGTCTCCATATAATACACATATACTTTATGCGCAATCTATAGCCTAGCCTCATAATATAGGTTCACGTAAGAATCATCCTATCAAAGTTCTCCCTATCACCTTATTGGTTAATTTGAATTTCAAAACCGTCAGCGCTACGGTTATAAATAGAGGTAGAGCAATTGGCCGAGAGATGCCTATGACAAAGCCCGCATTTGGTCGGGCGAAACGCGCGTCAGCGCACTTTTAGCTTTGTTTAGGCAGGGACTGCACGTATACAGATTTCTCTCCGGGTGGTGTGGGGGTGGCGGAGGTTGGACCGGCAAGGGTGTCGCTCCGCTTTACTAAATGCTAGCTAGTCAGTTTACGTGCCTGAGGCACGAGTTAGCTACTATTTGTTTCAACTTCCGCATTAGCCGATAGCCAGTTACTCCATGTGCCTAAGGCACTAGATGGAATTTTCTCCGCACAGGTCCTTGTGGGCGGTTTGGGTGCGGGGTGTTTGTGGTCGGATAGGGTGCCGCTTCCAATAGTTAACCGACAGTCAGTCAGTACATGTGCCTGAGGCACAAGATAGTTATTTGTCAGTCAGACACCATCCGATCCTTTAGCAAGCCGGCAGCCAGATACTTCATGTGCCTGAGGCACAAGTTTATTAATTAAACCAGCGGGGTTGTTTCCTGAATTTCAACTTCAACCCTTCTTCTGTTGTCTGACTTGGAACTGAAGTGTTACCTGTGCAAAAAAAGGGGGTTTGGTATGTACCTGGAAAAATTATGTACCTGCTCTGTGTTTCAAATGACATTATCCATGTGCATTTTTGGAAACCAAGATAGCAAAAGTGAAAAAAGAAACAGACACAGTTTTTGGTTTTGTGGGTTTACTGACAAAATCTTGTTCAAAATCTCAAACATTTTTATAAGAATAAAAAGACAATATGGTGTTGTGACAAAAGTTTGTTTTTCTTGAACATAACATACACAATTTTACAACCAATTAAACCCTAGCTGTAACACACAGGAGGAATACAGTCTCAGCATTCATTTTAATGTGTAGCAGCTCCCATTGACCACTAAATGGCAGAGCTTCACAAAGGGTTTAGTGGGTTATGGGCAAGCATTTCTTGCATGAGATTCATAATGCACCCCTGTGTCCATGCTGGGCAAATTTGCATAAATTAAAGACAAAAAAGTCCTATGTACAGAACAAGAATATAACAATTAATTTGATATACAAATGACACTTGTCAATATTTGACAATATGGGCTGTTTGAAAGTTTCAACACATATTAAGTTAGTGCTGGCCAGGTAATGTGTTGGAATAGTTGCAAGTGCAATGTAAAAAAACAATACTGTGTGCCTTTAAGGCATGTCGTGGGAAAACATGTTTTTTTCAAAACGCATCCGTTAATAGTGCTGCTCCTGTAGACTTCTGCACTGAAATCCATTTCTCAAAAGAGCAGAGAGATTTTTTTTATATTCAGTTTTGAAATCTGACATGGGGCTAGCCATTTTTTCAATTTCTCAGCTGCCGCTGGTCATATGACTTGAGGGAACTGCTTTCTGGCAGGCTGTTGGTTTTCCTTCTCAATGTTATAGAACAGAACGCAGTGGGACATGGGTTTTTACTATTGAGTGCTGTTCTTAGATCTACCAGGCAGCTGTTATCTTGTGTGAGGGAGCTGTTATCTGGTTACTTTCCCATTGTTCTGTTAGGCTGCTGGGGAGAAAAAGAGAGGTGGTGATATCACTCCAACTTGCAGTACAGCGGTAAAGAGTGATTGAAGTTTATCAGAGCACAAGTCACAAGACTTGGGGCAGCTGGAAATTGACAATTTGTCTAGCCCCATGTCAGATTTCAAAATGAAATATAAAAAAATCTGTTTGCTCTTTTGAGAAATGGTTTTCAGGACAGAATTCTGCTGGAGCAGCACTATTAACTGATGCATTTTGAAAACATTTTTTTTTTCCATGACCGTATCCCTTTAAGTACCAGAGTTGAAAGAGGAGGTAGTAGTAGTCATTAGCTGGGTAGCCAAAGTAGGCCATAGGTAGCCAACAATACTTTATAGTGCAAAGTAACAACCAACACTTTGTGACTCTGAGGCATACCTGACTTGCTATTTAAGCAGCACAGGTGGAGGAAGTGGTGGAGGAGGTAGTAGTAGGAAAAAACACATATTATGAGTGCTGGGTAGCCAATGTAGACCATAGGTAGCCAACAATACTTTATAGTGCAAATCAACAACCACTGCTTTGTACCTTACCAAGCAATGCTTTGTGCCCTTGAGGCATACCAGATACAACCAATGCTTTGTGCCCTTGAGGCATACCAGATACCACTGACTTGCTATTTAAGTGCCACAGGTGGAGGAGGTAGAAGTAGGCAAAAGCACATAATCTGAGTGCTGGGTAGCCAATGTAGGCCATAAGTAGCCAACAATACTTTATAGTGCAAATTAACAACCAACACTTTGTGCCTCTGAGGCATACAAGACACCTCTGACTTGCTATTAAAGTACCACAGGTGGAGGAGGAGGTGGTGGTGGAGGAGGAGGTAGAGGAGGAGAAGGGGGGTAGTAGTAGGCATTAGCATGTACTATCAGTGCAGGGTAGCCAAAGTTGGCTATAGGTAGAGGTAGCCAACAATACTATTTAAGTACTACAGGTGGAGGAGGTGAAGGAAGAGGTAGAGGAGGTAGTAGAAGTAGGCAGTGAGCAGTCAAATATGTTACATGTTAAGGGAAGGGAATTCCAAATAAATATGTAAATGATGTAATGTTCAGGTATAAACTTTTTCCTCTGAACAGTAAAATTATGGAAATCTGTACCAGAAGATGTGCTGGACTATAAACTAACAATTATAATTTTCTATTTGGGAAAGTGTAGAATGATGTTGTACATATCACTATCTAAAATAAGCCTCTATAAATCAGTTGAAGCAAGCAAAGGTATCCAACTCTAGTTTGTACTTTGCAAGCAAGGGAAATGTTTTGTCCTGAATCAGATGTAGCATTGGCAAAGACTACGACTGGATAAGAAACTGTTTTTATAATAGATATTATTTGGTCCAGGATGTGCAGAAAACTACAATAAGCTACACTATGGAAAACAAATGACTCCTTTAGAATGTTTAAGAACAACTGAAAAATAGACAAGTCTTTCTAAAAATGTATTATATTAGGTTTGCAGCCTATCTATATATACTGCAGAGATTGTATTTAAAGAATTCTTTAAATGTATCAGAGAACAAATTTCTTGCACTATTTCACAGAGATTACTGTATTAAGCCTGTGGAGATGATATTATTTTTTTTTGTATCCACAAGTACAGTACTCCAAGAAGCCTTAGCCATAAATTTAACACTCACTGTACAGTGCTTTTTAATATGAATTTAGTACATTTTTTCTCTAGAATTAAAATGTGGCTTTATGAAGTATTTTGTTCAAGCAAAGTAATTACTGCATGCATTTTCTGTAGCATTTGTGCCCAAGTACCCAATAAGCAATTAGTCAATTGCTTGTGCAGGGGTTCTATAGATTATAATTTACTTAACTTCTCCTTTAAATGTATTACAAAAGGGTTGGACTGGGCCGGCGGGATACTGAAAAAAAAAAACCCCAGTGGGACTCTACAGACCCAGACCCATTCCTGTTGAATCCCTGGGTGCTATATGCCTGATCTCCCCCCAGCACTGAGGCCTGAGCAGTGTAGGCCTGGGACACCAGGGGCCCACCCAAAAACCTTACACTAGGGGCCCACCAAAAAAATCTTAGACCAGGGGCACATTCTCAGTACTATTATTCTTCCTCTACTCATTCAACCTATTCTCCTAGTCTATTTTCTACGCATACTATACTCTATTCCATCTATTTAGCATCTAGAAATAGGGAATGGCCATGAACTAAGCCAAATTAGCAGCATGAGGGCCCACTGACACCTGGGCCCACCGGGACTTTTCCTGGTATCCTGGTGGGCCAGTCTGACACTGGGCCTGAGGAGTGTGTGGGGACTCGTAAGGCAGTAGCTCGAGAGGGCAACGGACCACCCAGTCTGATGCTTTGTAGAAGGGTATGATACCACTATAAGCATCATTTATTTGCATTTTAAAATAAAATGGATTTTCCATTAACTGCCACCCTTTAGCATACCACTTGGTAGATCAAAATAAAGGCAAAAAAAACCTCAATCTAATTTATTGTGCCTAGAAACAAAGAAGACTAGGGCTACAGAGTGTGGGAAGGCTGCCGAGCCCAAAGTTCACACAAATAAAATGGATTCCATTGTTTTGGAGCCAGGATATCAAGGGTATTTATGTCACGAGAGCCTGGAGGTGCACTGAGTATATGCAACAAAATTGTCTATATAATGGAAGAAAGTACTTGTTTCGCTGCAAAAATGATGCACACAGACCTGAATGGCGTTGAGTGTAAAAAAAAAAATACGCACGTCAAAAAGTATTTGTCGCTTGTCAAAATTTTTTTGACACCCATAGACTTTAATGGGTGTCTGCAACATTTCCACCACGGCAAATTTTTGCCTAGGCCAAATGGGTCAAATTCACCCATCCCTAATCAGCAACTAAATACGTGAAAGTAAATTATTTTTCATTGTATATTTAGATCTACCAAGGCACCTTTTAGCTCATTTGCAAAGGGATTCTTGGACGACTTCAGTATTTGATGATGAAATAAAACCACATATAAGGTAAATATCACTGCAGATTCCTTCCTAGGGCGAACATAAAATCCTTGCAAATATTTAATTCAGCAGTTTAGTTCTACAGTGTGCATTTAAGCTTTTTTTATATACTTACTTTATTATCTGTGGTTCATTGAAGCGGGAAGTAAGGTCATGTAGGCAGAAACATTCTCTTCAAGTTAGTTTTTTGGAATAATCAAAAGGTCTAAACGCTGTAATATTGAAATAACATCACCATTTGACTCAAAATACTTCTCTGAACAGTCATTTATGACATTTTGCTACTTTTTATACACAGATGGTAAAATATAAAGCAAGTCAGGAAGAAATTGTAATGGTAAACATAGTTAACATCCTGCTGCTTGTATATACCAACTGTTTTGTATGCAGGTGCTAAGGGCAAAATATTGCTCCTCTTGCTCCTTTTTCACCTTAAATATAAAGTACCCCAGTGTGTGCTGTCTTTGTATTCCTGAACAAATATTAAAAAGGAAAAAAGCTGTATATTTTATGGTTATAAGAAGATATTTTAAAAGAAAAAAATATAAAAAAGGAAACAGAAAATATAAAACATAATAATGACAAGACATTATGTTGTCTTTATGGTCATTGTTCTAATGGTATTTACATAATGAAAAAACATTTGGGAAGTGTTGTAGAAGATAATATACAATGTTAGCAACAGTCATGTATACTAAAAGGTCATGGACTGAAGAGACATTAGGGGTCATTATTATTCTCTGGGGTGCAAGAGCAGGGCCCCTAGTGCTCACTTGTCAATCACTTGGGCCCCAGGGAATGCTGCCCTCTGTACCAAATGCCAGTTCAAAAAGCTGGTGCTTGGGGGGAAAAAAGGGCACACAGCAGATCCCAGTTTTTACAACTGTATGCAACTCCCTGCCTTAACTTTGTTAAATCCAAGAGGCAAGCCACAGGTTTCTGTGCTAAGAAAAAGTGCACAATTTAAGGCGCAATGTGCAAAAAATGGGCAATTCTTGGAATTATAAATTACCCTTGGATCGCAAATAGTGGAACTGGAAACAAAACAAAAAACACAGGCTCCTGGCCTTTCCTAAGATACTTACAGGTGCTACAATTGTGTAATCTCAGTGGCACCCCCAAAGGTATCCATAAAACTATAAACAGCTGGAACAAAGACATGCTGCAAAGCATCAACAAGCCCTTGGGGGCAAATTTACTAAAGGGTGAAGCACGGTATTTTATTGAAAGTTCAGCAAAATGAGAATTTGCAGGAACGTTGCCAGTTTACTAAAAAGCAAAGAAGAAAATTCTCAGGAGAAATTTGATTTACATTTCGTCAGGGGAACAAGTGTGAACTTTCCAATATCTTAACCTTTTCAGCCAAACTCTGTTTCAGCAGGTTCTACCTGGCAGACTGATAAGATGAAGCTATATCCTCAACATTATTATGTCAGTGACATCATTTCATGTATTCCAAAAAAGTTATAAAAAAGACAAAACTATGGTGTTTTTTCATATTTTAATGTGGGCTTAAGTTTACAAGTAGTTACTGTTAAAGGACAAGTACTTAAATTAAGTTTGTACTTAATAAAAAAAGAGTCTTTATTAAGAAATAACACTGATACTGCACTTCCTCTCCTCTTCAGAAAAGGCGATCCATCAACGATCCATTGTGCGGCGCTTGATTTCTCCTCCCTGGCTATGTCTTATAGAAGGCACGGAGGAGAAATCAAGCACAGCTGATGGATCATCACCAGATTTCCGTTACTGGTCCTTTAAATATATGTTATTTACCCTTTTTTAACCATATGAAGTTGATGCCACATTTGTTGTTTTAGGGTGGTCTCACATTTAGGGCATTAGAGGATCTCTTTTGTCTTTATTTTACTTCCTTGGAGATTTTTAATAAGTGTCCACTTCCCGCATTTCACCAACACTTACTAATAAAGGCATATACATAACCTATCTGTAACCGTCATATTTAAATTGACGTAAGCATAAGTATGTCAAAGTTTCACTAGCAAGAAAGTAACACTATAGAAAGTGAACAAACTTTTTCTATGACAATATTTTGCTGGCAAAAATACGTCAGCATTGATTTGCCGAGATGAAGTTTAGCATTTTTAGAAATACACTTATCCACTACGAAATAATGTCTGAAGAATATGGCAAATGGGCGAAGTTTCCGAACAAAAGAAACAGGCCCATTCATCAGCATATCCATATGCCAGCTGCTTATTGTTTTCAGGGTTCACAACTTGTAGGTTGATTATGGGATTGTGAACAAAGCTGATGTGCAGATAAATATTTATATGGAGTGTGGAGCTCCCAATCCGATAATAAACCTAGGTTTTGGGGTGGACCCACCTCAAGAAGGGACCTGTCTACAAATTTTTGTGTTCCTTTTGTTTGACACAGTAAACACGTAGCTGTGCTTCAGCTGGTTATTGTTTTCTGGATCATGAACTAAACTGAAATGCAGTATAAGGTACTGTTTGATTATTTCACATGAAAAGGAAATTTTTTTTTTTTTAAATTTGGATTATTTGGATAAAATGGAGTCAGAGAAATGGCCATTCTGTAATTCAGAGCTTTCTGGATAACAGATTTCAGGAAAACTGATCCCATACCTGCATTTTATTTTGGAGCCCCTTTACTACCTTGGCACAATCATGTGATTGTATCTACAGTATGTATAGCCAAGCTTATTAAGAGAACACATTTTTTAACTAGTCTGATTCAAAGTCTCATTGATGTAATACAGCTTTTATTAACAACACAAGATATAAAACTAAACCAATGCAACCATGCTAATTACTGTGTGCATATAACGATACCATCTTAAGTAAATTCTAAATTAACTAAATAGGAAAATAAAACCAATAAGACTGGGGAGGGTGAAGTAATTCTGTAGATTATTTCATCAGGTTTCTGTTGATATTGGGATAATTGCTTTATCTGTGAATTAATCTCTTCATGGTACTAAGTGTGATAATATGTAATGATAAACAAAAGAATAATATCTAATGTTCTCTGTGTATTGTAATCCGCTGAATACCACTTCCCCAATTACAAATGCAGCTAGCCATTGTTGAAACAAGACGGGCATTATCAGTTCTCTGATTATATATTTCATTCTGGAGAGAACACTGTAAGATTTGGTGTGCTCCATAAATAATAGGTCCAATAGTCATAATAATAGCTGCAGCTAGCATTCATTTACAGTCAAACTCTGGGCCACTTAAATGTAAGCTATGGACCATCCGCAAATTGTAAAAATGTTTTTATTTTATCCCTTCATTTTTTTATATCCCCAAAATTATAAAAAAAAAATTGTTGACCAGGGTCCCCCTATAAGTTTAAGAAAAACCATTGGCACCAGGGCCCCCATAAAGGTTTTTTAAAAATCATTGGTGATCAGGGACCCCGATAAGTTGATGCCAGGGCCTTCCATAAAAGTTTTTTTTAGAAACAATGGAAACAGGGCCCCCCTTACAAGTTAAAAAGAAACATTACGGCCCCAGAGAATATTTAAAAAAAAAATTGGTGGCAGGGGCCTTTAGAATATTAAAATAATACATTTAAGGCCAATAATAATAAAATATAAAAAAAACCAGACATTCGTGACTTCAGGACTTCAAGTTCAGCTACATTCGCTCCTTCGGGTCTTTCCGTTGCATTGGAACTTCAATCTCTTTTAGCTGTTTAGGACTTCGGCAGATGTGGCTTGGCAATCAAGGGGGGCCAGGCTATTTCAAAAGGTGCTGCACAGCCAGGCCCCCCTTTTAGGCCTGGGCCCGGTACAGTAGTACCCCTCTGCCCACCTGATGAAGGCCCTGAATCTGCACTAATTCTGTGTTACCTCTTCTAAAAAGAGATCAGATGCCATTTCCCATCTCCTTCCTGAGAAGAGCAACATCAGAACACGTCTCTGTTTTCCTTCTGAAAAGTGGAAGGTCATTATATTGTATAGTTAATGAAAACGTTCTTGGAAAAGGACTCTGAAGCACATTAAATTGTTTAAGGTTTATTTATGGTTTAAAAAACATGTTAGGGGATTTTCAAGCAACAAATCTATGGTGCGCCGCTCTAAAAGGAAAAGTAATTGAATAACTAGGTGTTGAAAATTGACAGTGGCGCTATGGGAATAGTTGGAGAATGTGATACAAGTTGTAGAGAGAAAACGAAAAATTTTATTTTTGTTAAGCAATATGCTACATTAGTCACTGAAATGTTTGTATATAGATTCTATGCTCGCTCCTTCCTTCCTTTCTACTTCCTGCAGACAATGTTATGAGCTAACACGAAAAGTGCAGTACAGGTATCTGTATCATTTCAAGGACATTCTAGGCAAAGCTAAAAGATTTTGTAGGTTGTTTATAATGAAATTATACTGAACTGCTGTTTTTGTGGGTGTCAGTGATCAAACAACATTAACATTTTTAAATTGGCTTGGTATCAGTCAGAAAATATATGTATTTGTATTTTTAAAATTTTACACATTTCCACTATTATTTTAGAGTAAAACAAAGTTATTGGGATGTTTAAATATTATTGTAATTTACTCGTATGTACTATACTATAGCTCCAGCAATATTGCACAGCTATAAGAACAACTGTAGTGATGGGCAAATCTGGGGTGTTTTGCTTAAGAATTCATGAAATGCCACCGGCGACTTGGTTTGGACGCGGGCATCAATTTCTGGACGCCAACGCACATTGCCAGCGTCGATAAAATGGACGCCAACAAATTTTCACCAGGGGAATTTTTCTTGGCGTTTCACAAATTTATTTGCCGGCAGCGAATCATGGGAATTCGCCACAAATTTGCCCCAGGCGAATAAATTCACCCATCACTAAACAACTGGTAATTGTTGATGTATACTTCATTTCTCCTCACACTGTGGAATACAGTATAGGCTATGGTATCCATTATCCTGAAGACAGTTAACTAGAAAGTTCCAGATTATGGGAAGGATGTCTCCCATAGACTCCATTTTAAAAACAATTTCCTTTTTCTCTGAAGTAATAAAACAGTACATTGTACTCAATCCAAAGTAAGATATAATTAATCCTAATTGGAGGCAAAACAATCCTATTAGGTTTGCTAATGTTTAAATGATTTTCTAATAAAACTTATGATCGGGAAAACCCCAGGTCCCAAGCATTCTGGATAACAGTAGTAGAATACTTTCTGAATTAGGGATCTTCGTTTTATTTAGCAATGCCACAACAAATAAGAGACGAGTGCTCTCTACCACACCCCCTTACCTTTTTAGGTAAAACTCTAGTAACATCACAACCTCCACTTGGTTGGTGTGAGTTTATACTACAAGACCACCAACAGCCATGTCAGTGGCAGCTGCCTTGCCTCACACAAATACCCAACACCATTCCTGTTTCTAACATGTACATCCACATGTTGCATTTCACCCTTTCTCCTTTTTGTGTACTGAGTTCACACCTAGGCACATGGATGTAAAAGATCTTTCACACCAATTCTAGGGCACCATTGTTTCTAGCACTTGTAGAACATATAACCAAAGGTATTTTTTTTTAAATCCAGGAAGTCATTATATAATGCCACTTTGTATACATTAATTCAATTGTTATTATTTTTACATTCTTAGAACAGTCTAAAGAACGACTGTAATGACAATATAAAGACATACAGGTATGGGACATGTTATTCATAATGCTCAGGACCTGGGGTTTTACAGATGAGATTTAGATCTCCCTAAATCTATTAAAATATAATTTCAACAATAAACCAAATAGGATTGCTTTACCTCCAAAAATTATTAATGATATCTTAGTTAGGGTAATAGTTACATAAATAGTTAAATTAGGTTCAAAAAAGACACAGTCCATCAAGTTCAACCCCTCCAAATGAAAACCCAACATCCATACACACACACCCATCCACACCTTCACATAAATTATATATGGTCATACACTAACTATAGAGTTTAGTATCACAATAACTTTTGATATTATGTCTGTCCAAGAAATCATCCAAGCCCCTCTTAAAAGCATTAAAGGGATCCTGTCATGGAAAAAATTTATTTTCAAAATGCATCCGTTAATAGTGTTGTTCCAGAAGAATTCTGCACTGAAATCCATTTCTCAAAAGAGCAAACAGATTTTTTTATATTTCATTTTGAAATCTGACATGGGGCTAGACATTTTGTCAATTTCCCAGCTGCCCCAAGTCATCTGACTTGTGCTCTTGACTTGTCACTCTTTAATGCTGTACTGCAAGTTGGAGTGATATCACCCCCTCCCTTTCCCCCACCCAGCAGTCTAACACAAGAACAATGGGAAGGTAACCAGATAACAGCTCCCTAACACAAGATAACAGCTGCCTGGTAGATTTAAGAACAGTACTCAATAGTAAAACCTGTGTCCCACTGCGTACTATTCAGTTACATTGAGAAGGAAAAACAACAGCCTGCCAGAAAGCAGTTCCCTCCTAAAGTGCTGGCACAAGTCACATGACCAGGGGCAGCTGGGAAATTGACAAAATGGCTAGCCCCATGTCAGATTTCAAAACTGAATATAAAAAAATCTGTTTGCTCTTTTGAGAAATGGATTTCAGTGCAGAAGTCTACTGGAGCAGCACTATTAACTGATGCATTTAAAAAAAAACATGTTTTCCCATGACAGTTTCCCTTTAATAGAATGTGCCATCACAACATCACCCGGCAGTGCATTCCACAACCTCACTGTCCTGACTGTGAAGAACCACCTACACTGCTTCAAATGAAAGTCCTTTTCTTCTAGTCTGAAGGGGTGGCCTCTGGTGCGGTGATCCTCTTTATGGGTAAAAAGGTCCCCTGATATTTGTCTATAATGTTCTCTAATGTACTTGTAAAGTGTAATCATGTCCCCTTGCAAGCGCAAGGGTAATGTTCAAGGTGCAGTTTTATTATTACAGAGAGAAAAGAAAATACATTAAAAAACTTTAAATTATTTGATTAAAATAGAGTCTATTGGAGATAGCCTTCCTGTAATTCAGAGCTTTCTATAGAAAGGATCCAAAGCTCTATCTGATTGAGAAAGTTGCACCTGTGGATAAATATGTGCTCTATTTCATTTGTTAGCTTGTAGGATACTACTGTTTTTTATAACCTATTGTGACAAAATGTGGTGTGCTCCTAGATCCCATTATGTTGCAGATATACTGTATACAGTATATACAGAATGCCCCAGACAACAGGTAAATACCAAGGAGAATATATATATATTGTGTGATTCAGTTGATGCAACTCACCCGATCCAGAGAATGTAGAAATAATAACTGCTCTCTCAGCCATGACTTAGCAGGGGCATTTATTAAATACATTTAAAGAACAGCACATAAAACATCTTTAAAAAAAATTACAAAGAAAACTTAATGTAAAGCACTTCAGAGTTGTTGAGAAAAGGCCAGAAAGCATCTATATATGTATCTAAATGTAAGTATACCCTTTGTCCTAGCCAGTGCCATTAAAGCTTTGTTATGGAAAAGAGTATTTGAACTGGAAAAGAGATCTAAAACTACTTCAGGAACAACCAAGGCAACATGTGAGACGCAAGAGTATTTGATTATTTAACATTGCCTGAGGAATTGTGGAAATCAGAAGGCTTTTCCTGGTTCACTAATGGATATGTTACATTAGCACTACAGTAAATGGTTGCATTTGATTTGGGCATTCTAGTCCCTAGGAATTGCCATGGGAAGTGCTATGTAGGAAATTATAATGACATGAATTAGCTATCTCAAAGCACTTTAAACACAGGTTCATGTATTATGGGGCCACAGGGTGCCTTGTAACAACAGAGTTGTGGGCAATTATTTTAATGAGACTATTACATTCTGCTCCGGGGGGGCCCAGTTTAGTAAATTGCCCATTAGGTACTGCGTAACTAATGAGTAGGACCAGTCTACCCCCAGGTCTTCTTTGCATGGACCCAAAGCATCAAAAAAAATATTTTTAGATATTTATTGCATTACTGAAATGCACACAGTGTGTGTAATATTTCTGAAAACCAATTTTTATTTAAAAATTCTATAATTCTATACAAACAGAACAATACATAGTATTCTTTTAATGTTAAAGTGGTCAATAAAGTTACTAGAGGATGTCTTCCCTGGTCTAATTATGTATTTTGTTCATCACAAAACAGGCGATTATCGACATTATGATGTATCATATTTGAAATGTATTGAGAAAAAAAATCATTCTAGGTAGTAAATACAGGCACCTGTAGGTAGATTGATTCACATTTAATTTACTGTATACACACAAATATTCAACACTGGTGTCAAATTGATGTGGTGATGATTATAATATTGATTTCTTTTGTGTAAATAAATGCTATAATGAGCAAACATCCTTAGCACAAGGTTAAATATACCCTGCTGATGGGGTATCAGCTGAACTTTAAAGGGACTGGTGTTTTTCAAGCCTGGAGATATCAATATTACAAATAATTATGCAGAAATGGGAATGTATTTGCAAGGTTAAAATATCAGTCGTTTATAGGTAGTAATGAACAGTCAATAGCAATATGACTCTGTAATCTAACGGCTATAATTAGTGGGATTTAGCTTTTGGCAGCTAGAAGCAAGTCAAACACAGTGTCCTGCTGTGTTATGTTGCTACAGGGGGGGGGGGTACAAATATACCTTTGTGACCTTGAAAAGGAATGATGCACAGTAGTAAAGAAATGGTTAAATGGACAACCATTTACACACCAATGCATCTGAATTGCACTGCATTTAATTTTTTATGTTTTTACTATATCCCTATTTCATTCCAGTTTCACACTGATAAAACAAAACAAAAAATAGAATTTAATTTAAGCATGGCAAGCTGTAGGACAGGAAAGGAAGGTATTCATGCAGAACTATTAGTCACAAAGATGGAGCTATGGAATTAATTTGCCATTTTTAACAAAAGATATGACAAACCTTGCTTTTAAATTCTATTACATTCAAATACTTCTTTGTGTTCCCTAGTAATGGAGTTTTTACCCCTGTAAATAGATTTTCATATAGCTGCTTCCTAAATGATTTTAAGACTCTCTGCATTGGGGCACATTGATGCTGGATGTATATGTGAATGTGATGGAGTTCTGCTCTTTT
>CM044443.1:80647960-80674930 GCA_024363595.1 Xenopus borealis | reverse complement strand
AGTCCTGAGGGCTAAGGGCTAATTTAAATGGGTTCATGTCTAAAGACACTATTTTTCAACTGTTTCCCCATGGTGTTATGATTCCCCCACTTGACTATGATGCTTACTAATTAAGCTGGCTGATTCGTTCTCATGCTGTCAGTGCTCCTCTCTTCCACCACAAATTTCAAAGCTATACAGAAAATTATAATTATGCAGTTATGTAAGATTTATTGGTGTAGTGGATTGGGAAGTCTTAAAAAATCATGAAAGAGAACTAGTACGGTATATGCCTTTCTGAAAACTTTCTCCTGACCGGCTTTGTTTGTTTTTACTAAGGCTTGCGCTTTAATATAAGCAAATTATTTAAAGCATCACTGATTATATAAGGATGTTCTGAAGATACTTCTATAATCTTCAGCTTTTCGTTTGGTAAGCAATTAGGGTGTCATTATAGGTCTGTTAATTGGGAGTTAAGGAGTTATAAAGCTAAGTACTCTTCAGCGAGTCCAAGCCTTGAGCTAGTTTAATTGCATATGATTTTCCAGTTGATTTGAACTGTAGTTTCAGACAATCATTGCAAAATCTGATCTCTTGAGTAATGTAAAATTAAAAACAAAGAAAATAAGTTTATAAAAAAGTTAGGTTGGTTTTGTGGAGAATAAAATGTTATTCTTTACCCAATATCCAGGTTTATAACACTGGTCAGTGAGTGCACAATAATCCTAAATATTGTTTGTACATGTTATAAACAAGGTACACACACACAGTTTCTGTTTGCAGTATTACCAATGATGAGAATTTAGCTATATCAGATATAGTTCATGCAACATAAATGCCTTTAAACCTTTGATGCTTGTGATACACAAAGTAATACTTATCAAGGAGAAGTTAAATGATAATTGCCTTTCACCAAAATCAAGCAAAAACCTTGACATTTAAGAGCATAGTCCAAGTGGAAGTATCATTGGTCTGGTGTTCCATTGTGATTTGGTTTCTCCCTTACGCCTTGCTACTGCAGGAGAGCAATTGTTACTATGGGTATGGAAAGCATAGTGTTTATTCACTAAAAACAGGTTTTTACTGTGGTGTATTCAAAGGCCTTATCAATAACCAAGGTTTTGCAGTGATACTGATATTATGGAAGCAGCAATACAGCAGCCATTCACAAATACAAGTTATTCATTGATTTCTGCAGGCAAAAAATCAGGTAATTTTTGTAACTTTTTTTTTTAAATAAAGAATACTTTCCCTTTCTTAATGCATTTTCATGGGATCTGTAAGTAACTGCTGTCCTTCAATATGGTCAACATATTCAAGCTGTAGGTCTGAGACATGCACACCAGAACAGAAGGTTTCTATAGGTGAGCTTTTATATATATGGGTTCAACACTCTTTTCAACACTATTTATTTGTTTTTTCACTCAGCAGCTTTACAGGGCCTACGCTTCAGCCTTATTAATTCATATATGGAACCCAAACCTGAATTCATTTGCCTAAATGCCCATTGGTAATATACATGTATAAATATATATATCCAGGTCTCAAAGTCCTATCAATTCCATTGATTTCTGTACTTGGATGTATTTTTGGTTTCACCTGAGAAAGACCCTATGTGAGGTTCAGTATGATGCAATGGTATAATAAAAAAAATCTTTAATAGAACACCCTGTTTTAGTTTTATATTATTGTATATAGCATTAGATGAAGGTTGCTATTTGACCCTTTCTTATTGATTGATCAATATAATGTGCTGTATATGGCTATAATATAAACCCCATCATTGTCACCTCAGCATTTCTTTAATGGCACACATTTTGATCTGTTTCCCTTTTTGTATCTTCCTCCTCTGCTTAGACAAAACCCCTTACTGAATGAAGCAGTATAGGTTTACAGCATTAATGAAACCAGATTAACATGCCATAAGCGTTTACCTATATATTAATTATCTTTTACTCATGAGGATATCTTCCTTTTCTAGGTGGAGGTAAATATCAGCAATCGTCTGTGATTTAATGTGACATCATCTAATGACTCTAATAAGAAGATATCCTAAATTATTATATGACATGTCTTTACAGTAATCAAAAGACAAGATATGTGTTGGTTGACATGCTGTAGGCTAAGCTATTTAAAAAATATCCCTACAGTTAGGGGCAGATTTACAAAATTCACATGAAGAATTCGAAGTTCGATCGAATTTTAATTAAATTCAAATTCGAATCTTCAAATATGCAAATTAAGTAAATTTGACCATCGAATAGTCGAATTAGAATAATTCAAATATTCAAATAAAGTTTTATTCGAATATTCAACTATTCGATGGTCGAATTACTTCCCCTTTAAATATTTATTCGACCATCTACTTTGCCAGAACCAAGTTACCGAATAGGGAATCATTATGTTAGATCGAATAAACAAAATTCGATCGATCGATTAAATCGTTCGAATCAAATGTCTCCTATTCAATTTATAATGATATATATATATATATTTATATATATATTCCAATTTGTTTTCCGCACTCCAATGTGCAAAGCAATTGACCCGGGTGCTACTCATTATAAGTAATTTGTATCAGTCTGAGTAAATGTGAATGCACACCTGGAGCTTTTTCCACAAGGTTTAGATTAAACATATTTTTATTTAAATTAATTAAAAAAACAGGCCAACGTTTCGATCATTATTATTTGTTTATATATATATATCATTCCTGGGATTTAGACACATTGGTCTTCAGTTGTATATTTTTTGTTTCATTATAATTTCTTTTTTGTTGCAACATCGTTTCATGTTTGTATATTTTGTATCTATTTCGTTGGTGCAGACTTATTGTTTTACTGATTTTTTAATACTTTATGTTTTTAGCACAGTATAAACGCTTCATGACTCAAATTAACTCATGTTGGGTTCAGCCACATATTTGTATTTTAGTGGGTGATTGATTGTTGTGTTCACTTTGAAAAAGGCTGTGAACACAGCCGAAACGTCAGTTTGTGCTTCTTAATAAATAATTTAATCTACATGTTAAGACCTGTGAGTGCGACCCAGACACTGTCGAACATTTTGTCGGGAGTGCCAGTTCTTTCCTACATCTATATATATATATATATATATATATATATATATATATATATATATATATATATATATATATATATATATTGATGAAGACAAGTTCAATAAACCGTGCATGATTCATTACAGCAGTCTTTTTTGCCACAAAATTCAAGTCTGCTGGAATAAAAATAATTTCTTGATTTGAGTGCTTCATGTGAGGAGAGCAGAGATATGCCACTGTAGAGATGCCATTAGGAGGGAAATAAAGGCTGTTTAGGAATAGAATGAAAGTGCTGATAAAAGGCAGTGCAGAACAGAGGCTAGCAAGAACAAACTCTCAGAAACCTGACCCTTGCTTTAGCATATCTATTGTGGTTATGGAAAGCTGCAATTAGGGAACAGAAAACACACATTACATAGTGTGGTTGGTACAGCTTGCAGACAAAAAAAAAAAAAACACCTGAGAATGTCTGTTAACCATTCTGATCCTCAGTCAGTTATAAAAAGAACAAGACTCTGCTGCATATTTTCTACTCTATCTAAACATATGGCTGTTTGATACTACATTTCTACAGGCCATTTTTTGCGTCAAAGCCTCTACTTGCTAAGTACTGTACATCTGCTACCATGAGTTGAAACAATAAACTAGTCCTAAAGTATGAATTTCCTTTTTGAAGTTTAATAGTTAATTTGAATGAGCACTGTGATGAACTTTATAAGTGGCTAATTCTACATATACAGTCATATGTACTGGCTGGCTGAGCTTTCAGAGTAGCGACTTCCTTTTAATATATAACATGCCTTATTTAAACAGTAGTATTTCAGCTGTTTATTGAAAATATGAATCATAACAAAATTAGACAGGTGCATACATTTGGGCACCCCAACAGAGATATTACATCAATACTTAGTTGAGACTCCTTTTGCAAATGTAATAGCCTCTAAATGCCTTCTATAGCCTTTTATAAGTGTCTAGAGTCTTGTCTAGATTTGTGACCATTTGTCCATACAAAATCTCTCCAGTTCAGTTAAATTTGATGGCTGACAGGCATGGACAGCCTGCTTTAAATCATCCCATAGATGTTCGATGATATTCAAGCTGGGGGACTGTGATATTCCAGAATGTTATATTTTTTCCCTTTATTGTCTTTATTGTCTTGTTTGAATATCCAACCCCTGTGTAACTTCAACTTTTTGAATGATGCATGAACATTATCCTGATATTGGGTTGAATGCATCTGACCCGTGACTTTAACAAGAGTCCCAGTCCCTGAACTATTCACACAGCTCCAAAGCATGTTGGAACCTCCACCACATTTGACAGTAGGTAGCAGGTTTTTTTCTTGGAATGCTGTCTTCTTTTTCTGCCATGCAAATGCTTTTTGTTATGACTAAATAACAAACTTTTTGTCTCATCAGTCCAAAGCACTTCCTTCCAAAATGACTGTGGCAATGAGCTTTTGCATACAAATGAGCTCTTGCATACAACAAGCATCTGCTTGTGGCGTGAGTGCAGAAAGGGCTTCTTTCACATCACCCTGCCATACAGATATTCTTTGTGCAAAATTGAGCTGAATTGTAGAACAATGTACAGATACACCATCTGCAGCAAGATGTTCTTGCAGGTCTTTGGAGGTGAACTCTGAGTTGTCTGTAACCATTCTCACAATGTCACTCCTGTATTTTTCTTGGCCTGCCAGACCTGAGTTTTACAGCAACTGTGCCTGTGGTCAGCTGAAACTGACAGTTTAAACAAAGATAGCTTTTTGTAGCCTTCCCCTAAACCATGATACTGAACATTCTTTGCTTTCAGATCTTTTGAGAGTTGCTTTGAGGATTCCATTCTGTCACTCTTCAGAAGGACAGCTTGCAATTGACCACCTTAAAGGAAAACTATACCCCCCAGACAATGTAGGTCTCTATAAAGACATTGCGGTGCACACAAACATACCAAACAAACTATAAAGTTAGGTCACGAGCCAATTAACAGACAGAGTTGTGTCTTTTGCTTTCACACTTCTTCCTGTTACAGTTAGAGTTTAAATATTTCTGGTCAGGTGATCTCTGAGGCAGCACACAGACCATCACGAAATGGTGGTTCAAGGCAAGAGACATAAAAGGGCAATATTTACTTAAATATATATACCATTTTTTAAATATTCTTTAATATGCCACTTAATTTGATATAAACTGTTGCTCAAGTATTCATTTTGGGGGTATAGTTTTCCTTTACAGATTAAATAAACGTAGCAGGAGTCTATATGGATAGTTGCAAGCAGTACGCCCCAAACACCTCCAGTGGATCACTTCCTGAAAACCATACAGGCCAAGGTTCGACTCCCCAAGAGTCCTGACAAACCGTGATCCCTACTACAAGACAGAAATGTTAACCACTGTACCAGGTACTAGCCTCTCTAGGACAAGAAGCCAAACACATGCAACAGAATACAATGACAATCTACCTTGCTCTTGTTAACCTTGGTTCTTTGCTCAGTTATCACACACTATCACTGGAGGGATTAAACTAACTTTGAAATTGCAAACAGAACTGTACTCACTATTCTGATATTTGATTATAGTGGCAGGTAAAAATTGCATGTTATTCTCATTAGGCTACATATAAAGGAGATGGATGGCAGAGTAATAATTCTAATGGTCAGTATGTAGAGTTAATAAAGACCAGAGGCTAGAGATGCAAAAAGATTAAGCATAAGTATTAAATTACTCTGTAGTAATATAGAAATCAAACTATAGCTTTATAAAAGTCACAATATGTCATTTTTATTAATGGCAGATTCTTCATTAAAATAGTCCAGCCCAGTTGCATAAGGAGGAGATTAGATGTATTCTAAAAGCAATAAGCTTGTTACTTTACCTCTTGTAAAAACGTTGAAGGCAAAACAGCCCTATTTCATTGCAGAGCTAAGAAAACCAATTACTTTTTGTTGTGTTTAAATTAGTTCTTTTTTCCTATAACCATAGCAACACCAAATAGATTTAAATGTAAGTCACAATAGCCATTTGCATCATTAACACAACACTGCACAGAAATGGAGTTCAATCTGCCTGGAGAGTGTAAGACAGCAATAACTTATTAAGGCAATGCAGAATATTTAATAAAAAAAGTTGCAATAAAAGTTAATTTAAATACGATCATCCCATATAATGCAAAACCACAAGAATGCGTAGAATGTTTAAATAAAAGTTCCAGGGAATGGAAAAATAGACAAAAATGAAAAACAGCTTTTATACAGTAGGTTAAAGGTATAGAATATGTTAATTCCAATTCCCCCTTAGAACACATTATACATTTTGATTAAAAATCCAATAAAGCTTTCTCAGTCCCAGTCAAAATGTTCTATGATATGTGCATTATAATTTTGCAGTGCGTTTGTTTAATAAAAATTGTGTGTGTGTGTGTTTGTGTACAGCGCAGATCCTAAAGCCCTCTTGCAGTATTCCAAGAGACATATAGTACATAAAATAGATAAAGGAGTGTATGGTGATTGTGGCTGTGGGTTAAGCATGATTGCCTTTACTGTGTTAATATGGTTCCAGCGTATAAGAACTGGAGGAATAAGGAGAAATATGCATATTCAATTTGTAGCCCAAAGGAATCTTTTGTTAGCTGAAACATTTACTAATAAACCAGATTTAGTTCTAGTTACTATACTTTCTAGTAGCCCTTATATACAGTACTATGGGGGATAGTAATGAAAGTGCTGTTTATCTACCTGTTTAATGTATTTCTCCCAAACTCAAGTACAGGCCCGGATTAGTGGAGAGGCCACCTAGGCCCGGGCCTTGGTCGGCAGTATTTTGGGGGCGGCATGCTGCCCAACTACACCTACATTGGTTCAGAAATTTAAATTTCCTGTGTGCCAATTCCCATTGCTACATCCTGATGATGAAAAAAAAATTTGAGCAAATAAAAGGGAGGGGACGGGGCGACAAACGACAGCGGGCCTAGGGGCACCCACTAGGTAAATCTGGCCCTGCTTAAGTAACCTAATTTCCTGTCATTTTCTTTATAATTCACATATAACAAGATGCCATTGCATTTACATGCTGGAAAGAGAACTAAAAGCTAAAAATGGGTACGGCTAGAAAGGCTGTACAGGTATTGGATCTGTTATCCGGAAACCCATAATCCAGAAAGCTCTGAATTACAGAGCTAAGCTTTGGGGTTTTCATAAATCATCAAGCAGAAAAGGTTCTAGGAAAGGGGGTGGTCACCTTGGGCTCAAAACATGATGGGTAACATTTCTAGCCTACTTCTTTGTTATGTTTTAGTTCTCCTAAATACAAATATACTAGAAGAGGTCTACACAATTCAAGACATTACATGCCTCATGCTACAGATATCGACTTTAATGAAAGACTTTAACCCTCACAAGGATTATGGGCAGAGTTGTCCATGTGTAAAAACTATCATAGGCAGAGGGTGAATTTTTAGTTTGGGGAGGCTAAAGATTCATAGATTGACCTAAAGCTACTGTAAGGCTTAGTGGATGCACCACTGGAATGAAAATAAACCAGCACCCCAACTACCTCAAGCGGTTCTGTGGGTTCCACAACTCTTATTAAATGGATTCTCTGTCCATTTGTGTTCACAGATGTCCCTTTAAAGTAAACTTTTAGTATGGTATAGAATGGCTAATTCTAAGCAACTTTCCATTGGCTTTCATTTTTTTTCTTTTCTATTTTTAAAATTTTTTGTTATTTTTTACCTTCTCCTTTTGAGAAGGCCACAATTCTATTGTTATTGTTTTTTTATTGCTCATCTTTCTGTTCAGACCCCTTTCCAGTTCCTTATTCAAATCTATGCATGGTTGCTAGGGTGATCTGGACCCTAGCAACTAGATTGCTGAAACTGCACACTGGAGAGCTGCCGAATAAAAAGCTACACAAATAATAAAAAATGGACGACAATTAAAAATTGTCTCAGAATATTTGACTAACTTAACTTTTAGTATGATGCAGAGAGTGATGTTCTGAGACAATTTGCAATTGGTTTTAATTTTTTATTATTTGTTGTTTTTCAGTTATTTAGCTTTTTACTCAGCAGCTCTCAGTTTCAACAATCCGTTGCTAGGGTCTAAATTCCCTAGCAACCATGCACTGATTTGAAAAAGAGGCTGGAATATGAATAGGAGAGGCCTGAATAAAAAGATGAATAATAAAAAGTTGCAATAATACATGTGTAGCCTTACAGAGCATTTGTTTTTTTAGAATTTAAAAGCTGGAAAGAGTCAGAAGAAGGGGACAATATTTCAAAAGCTATAAAAAATAAATAATAAAGGCCAATTTAAAAATTGCTTAGAATTGGCCATTGTACAACATACTAACAGTAAGGGGCAGATTTACAAATTCACATGAATGATTCGAAATTCGATCAAATTTTTGAAAAATATTCGAATTTCGAATATTTGTGAAGGCCACTTCGACCATCGAATTTAAAAAATTCGATCAAATTCAATGATTCGAATAACTGGAATAAAATTCTATTTGAATATTCGACAGTCAAATTACTTGCCCTTTAATTTTTTATTCGACTGCCTAGATCGCCAGCTTAAACCTACCAAATTTTTTTTAACTATTTTTGATAGAATAAAAAAATTCGATCGAATGGTTAAAATCGTTTGTATCGAACGATTTTATCGATCGATCAAATCTTTACTGTTCGATCGATCGAATTGCGGTAAAATCCTTCGAATTCGATATTCGAATTCGAAGGATTTTAATTCCCTTAAAATTCAATGGTCTCAAGGGAGATAGGGATATTATAGATCCCAGTTGACAGAAAAAATTTTTGGCAAAAGAAACTATTTACAGTAATTCCAAATAGTGTTTAAAGGGTACCTATGGGCTGAAAAAAATTCCCCAAACCGAAGGTGCGGGCTGATAGAGCCCGTATTCCGGTTTGGGGTTCTAGTAGTTTTAAAAAAAAGCCCGGTGCGAGCCGCCATGACAGTCCATGCGCATGCGCAGTATGAAAAGCTGCCTGAAATTGTGGCAGCTTTTCATTCGGCTTATGTGCATGACGTCACATGCGCATGCTGCGCATGGACTGTCATGGCGGCTCGCACCGGGAGCTCCCTCCAGTACCTGCAGGAGGATTTTTTTTTTTTTTTTAAACTGCTAGAACCCCAAACCAGAATGCGGGCTCTATCAGCACGCACCTTCAGTTTGGGGAATTTTTTTGGCCCATAGGTGTCCTTTAAGCCTTTAGAGCTTTTCCAGTATAGTACTGTACCTGTGTGAGTAAGTTGAAAATTGCAGCAATTTAGTTACACCTTTTGTGAGGTTCCTTCTTGTCAGTCCTTTCTGCAGTGCCTTCTGTCTCTAGTCTCACCCCATCCCCACCTTTAGCTGTGACTTTATTGGCTAATTCTACTGTCAGTCAAGAGAGCTGCAATCTGATTGGAGAAACCCTGAGGAATAAGATCCAATGAGAGTGCAGCTGTTTACAACAGAACCGGAGCTTGCAGAATTGCAAGATTTCCATGATGTTAAAGGTATCAGCCAGCAGTCACAAAGGGAGTGAGTTTGTTTTAAGGTGCCAGTCAGGTTTGGGAAGGCTTAGCCTCCCCTAGCCTTACTGAAAATCCACCTATGTCAACTATGGATCCAGAACCACCAGTTTAATAGCATGTATTGAGCCTAAAAAGTCATATATCAAAACATATATCAAAACTAGCCTGCTGAAATCTATTTAGATGTTGTCAGTGCAAGAAATTAGAACATTGCTTCTGAGAAAGAAGGACTTGAAGAGCAGAGAAGCAAAGAAACCTTCATGGATAGCGTTTTGGTGCACATGCAATCTATTTAGTAATCTGGGCTACATGGGCAGTGTAGAGTAAATGAAAAAAGGGGGGATTTGCAGCCCTGCGCCATGAAAGGACAGCCCCCTATGTCACTAGTACTGACAAAGAGGAAAATAAAGAGAAAAAATAAATTAATGGTGATTTCAAACATGCATAGGGTCTCACAGAACAAAGTCTTGGAACTCCTGGAAGGTAAGATTGGAGGATAATGTACGATTTGCTCCCTTTGATGCTGCTAAATGGAATATGAAGCCGACATAGCATTAAAAAGGGTTTTTCAGCATAAAGAATTGTTAGTTCCCACCTATCCTGGTGCTGCCTAAACTATGCCCTTTATTGAAAGAAGTTAAAATAGTCTTTTCCATACTAAATATTCAGTAGGAACATTAGGTTTATTACCAAGTTTAGTGTTCAGAGAATGCTAATGTTCCACACATTTGAACTCAATATTGGTCTTTGCTAAGAGATCAGCTACAAGATCAGCACTTTGTGCTAAGATTCTTGATGCCAAGTCCCTAGAGATATGTGGAAAATTATTTGGACAGAAAAAGAGTTTGTTTTATAAAAGTAGTTGTATCTGCAAGGACCTTTTGAGGCTTTCAGATACAGACATAAATCTTTGATGATTATCGATTTAAAAATAAAAGCATCATTTTAAAGCCTTTTCAGAAGTAGCAGCACTGACCGTATAATTTACTTCATGTCTTGTGCCTGTGGCAGTGAATGTGCTGGTAAGAGCGTCAGGCCCATGTGCGCAAGGATTCAGGAGCATCTGGCAGATATTTGTTGGGGTAATGAGGCTTTTACAAAACCTAAGCACTTTATGCTTTCTCATAGAGATCTGTTTGAGTCTTTGCTTTTTTTACACATTGGTACATGGGTTGATAAGAAAGAGGTAATTTTATACAGAATTAAAAAGCATCAAGAATAAAGGCATATGTTGCCGATACCACAGTGGTGAATATAGATTCCCTACATACTGGGGCTCATTTATAAGCTTTGTGCAGGGCAGAATGATTCGCACAGTGAAAATATGTGCCCTGCACCTGGTTATATGTATAAAGCTGAATAATAAGAGTCTGCAAACAGACAGATTTGTAAATCTGGTTTTCTCACTGCGAATATATATATGAGCTATTAAGTATGGCAAAAATCACAAATTGAGCAGATTTATGTACACACTTTGCATGTGAATTACGCAACAACTTTGGTGGCAGAGAAAAAAAGTCTCTAAACAGTTTAGCAAATTGAGATTTTAAGTTACAGTCAGTGCTATTTTACTGCACAACAACCTTGCAAAGTGCCTGTACTCCCGCACAGACCGGTCTCATTTGCTAAAATGTATTCACAATGTGAATTTGCAAAACACAAAGATGGGCACAACAGTGCCATATTTTACGGTTCAGGAAAAAGCATGGGCAAAACAACCATTTGTGAATAAATTTGACTGCACAAACCTTAGTTTGAGTTTGAAATTTTAAAAACCAGTACATCTATAATCACTGTCTTAATTGTTTTCAACCACATCTCCCAACTCCCAACATTTAGAAAAAAGAAAGAGGGACAAAAAATTTGCTGCACTATGTGCGTTGAAATTGTTTGACCACACCCATTGTATGGCCACACCCCGAAGATACCACATCCGTTTTATAAAATTTGGCAGGCTATCAAAGTTTGAACAGATTTCTGGGGGTTTTATGGCAGGTTTTATGTGTTATTACAATTTTGCTACTTAAGTTGCAAATCACAGCATCCACCAAGAGACTTGTTTATCTTTATTGTATCTTTGCTTATCTTAAATTGTTACAAATGTATCCAAGTGCAGCTGCCACATATTCTAGGGTCTCTTCTAAAAGCCTCCTATTTTATTATGTTTTAGTGGCTGTTCAGTGCAGGAGAATAAAGAGAAACTCTGGACATTTCTGTGGGTTGAGCTGTCAAAATCAGGACTGTCACGCAAAAAATTGGGCAGTTGGTATGGTAAACTATGAAGTTCATTGAACTAAAAAAAGTGGCATATAAAGAATTCCCCTTATAAGTCTCAATCAAGGGATTAACCTACTATTTTTTATGCTCAATACTAATATTTTAGCAATCACATGCACTATTACCCCCATATGTAATATATAAAGTTTTCCCATGAACAGTAACCCATAGCAACCAATTAGATGTTTGCATTTAAACAGGTGACCAGTAAATGCTGAATACTGATTGGTTGTTATGGGTTAGTGCCCTTGGCAAACTTAGTGCCTGTAATTACATAAACCCCTTATTCTTTAAGTGAAACTAATTTACATAGCAAATGCTATCACCATAACACTAACAGTTTGGTCTGCACAGGCATCTTTAACATCAGAATTGCTGGTAGATCATACTATATACAGTATAATTGGACCCACAAACGCCTCACACAGACAAACTTGAATGCCAGATGGGGGTGTTGTTTAGAGTAGCCAGTAAGGCTAGCCAAGATTAAGGTACGAAAAGGAGAAGCCAAATAGGCAGGCAACTTTTTTTTTCAAGAATGGCATTTGGGCACAGGTCAGAGCAGGTAGAAAGATGCAGAAGTCAAAGTCAGGCTGAGTCAAACAGGAGCAAACAATAAAAGTAAATGTTGGGATTACTGGTAGGAACAGAACAACCTAGCAAATAAGCTAGGCTGATTGGCACCTACTGATGAGTGTGTAGGCATGGATACTGACACAACAAAGTTGTGTGTAGAGATGTTGTGCTGGTGCATGCTCTTGACCAAGGAATTTGGCCATGTGTGTACATACATACAGTAGATTTGCAGCAAGGCTTCAAAGGCCAGGTGTAGGGCCTTGCACGCTGCCCAGCTGCATGGGAAACTAGCTCAAATCTGGGGTGCTAAGTGCTAGGCACTTAGTAGGATGCATATGCACGTGATCCTGTGGGAGTGAGAGGAGCGTGTAGGATGCTTGCCTCCAGGAGCCCTCTTTGGGGATCCTGTACTGTGTGTATATACTCTAATACTCATAAACCTTACATTCAGTACTTGATGATGATCCCTGCATGAGAAAGTACTGTTTTTATTAAATAAAGAATTAAGAGAGCTAAACCCCTTATCCATCCCCTACCCTCCATTCACCCCTCTCCCTGCTTCCTTCCTCCTGCATAGCCTATTATTTATAAAAAGTGTTGCTAGATTTCTCACCAACCTATCCATGCAGAGTAGAGCCACAGCTCATGAGTACCATCTTTGAATCCTGAATCTTTGAAACCCTTAGGCAATTACAGAGCATAAGCACGATAAAGGAGGAGGTCCCTTGATGAAGGAATCAGAAGCTGCCTAAGATGGTCCCCATTAACACTCTGCTGCACTACTCATTGCATTGACAGGTCAATATATGATATTCAGGCACACTTTTTAAAATAATGCACTATGCAGGGTGGAAGCAGGTACTAAATAGAATGATAAAGAAGAAAAAGTAATAAAAATATATTTATAGCCTCACAGAGCAATATTTTTTTAGATTTTGGGTTCAGTGACCCCAGTTTGAAAGCTGGGAAGATGTAGAATATAATATATATAATGAATGCAAAATTGCTAGGGACAGGACATTATATAACATACTAAAAGTTAACTTTGATGTATATTAATAGTGATGGGCGAATCTGGGTGTTTTAATAAATTTTTTCATGAATTTCTTAGGAAATTCACAAAACAGCGAAAAATTTGTGAAATGCCTCCAGCATCTTGTTTTTGGATGCGGGTGTCCATTTTTGGATGCCAGCACACATTGCATGCATCGAAGAAATGGACACCCACGTCTGAAACGAGACACCGCCAACTTCACCCCGCGGGAATTTGCCATAAATTCACCCCAGGCGAATAAATTCAACAGTCACTATATATTAATTAACTGGAAAGAGTGCAGAGGTGTGAAACTAAAGCTTAGTCCAGACAGGGAGATTCGGGGGCGATCCGTCGCCTTGCGACTTCTCGCCCCCAAATCTCCCCGAATAGCTAGGCACCGGCATAGCTTGAAAACGCCGGCGCGTGTTCACACGGAGCAGCGCGATTTTAAAAATCGCGCCGCTCCGTGTGAATAAGCGCAGGCGTTTTTAAGCTATGCCGGTGCCTAGCTATTCTGGGAGATTCGGGGGCGATCCTTCGCGGTGAGAAGTCGCCAGGCGACGGATCGCCCCCGAATCTCCCCGTCTGGACTAAGCCTAAAGAGTAAAAGGACAATAACAATAGATTCACTATACTATCAAGGTTGGGGTTATTTTTTTCCTGCACAAAAGGCCCTTGAAATACAACATGATTACTCTTTGCAAGTACATTAAAGGACATTGTAGACAGATAGCAGGGGATCTTTTGTCACATAGAAAAGATAAAAATCAAGAGATCATTCCTTTACACTTAAGGAACTGTAATTTCATTTGAAGCAGCACAAATGTTTATGTGCAAGTGAGTGTATTTATAGGTTTGTATAGGTATATGATTTATAGATGATGGATAGATAAATAGCTATGCTGTGGGGTCATTCTTCTCATGGTTGAAACTTTGTACAAGTATAGAGCTATATATCATTGGAGAGTTGTATTATTAGAGTAACATTTTTAGAGGTTTTTTTTGTGTTTTATACTGAAACATTTATGTTCAGGACCAATAATGAATATAGAATTATTATTCAAATGACCTTCTTCGCAGTAGCATGAAATTCAAGACTACCAGAAATGTTAAAAATATAATTCTCTCTGCTAAAAATTGAGTTTTAATAGAACCTGCTGCAGATCCTACCATTCCTTTGGGCAGGATTAGCAATTTTGTCCATACAACACTAGTGCACTTACACATACCAAATACTGCAAGAGATGGATCTGCCAGGGTTGACATCTTAATCACTCCTTGCTTAAACGAATCAGGTGGTCTCTCTAATCTGTGCTCAAAACACTTGTCGGCTTTCTCACTAAAAAGTTAATCCTTTTAATCCTTAAAGCTAAAACAGGGTCAAAAATAAACTCTTCCATAACTGTGAGATTTTGAAATCATTTAATTTGGGTGCCTTTTGAAGTTTCAGTTCAGAAATGATTCTGTAAGAGGATTTTCATTCTGGAGCAATTAGAAGATTAAAAGTAAAATCATTAAAAGGAATGCTAGCACAAAAATGTATCCGAGTCAAAGAGTTTCACATACCCTGCTATCATGGCCACAAAATGTAAACCTCTGTTCTTGTTTTCTGTTGAATGGGAAGGCAGTCATATACTGTAGTTTGTTTGTTTTCATTTATAAATGAATGGAAAGTTTATAATCATATTCATACTTTATGCTGCACATGAAAGGGAAGCAGACAGAGTTCCATGTGCATTTGCATATTCAGACTTGTTCAATGATCAGTTATGTGCAGAAAACATTGAAAACTGAAAATTCTGAATAACTACCGAAATAAAACCATTATTTTGTAAGACCTAGTATTTTGCATGAAAACAATTTCAAGAAGAAAATGCTTGCTTGTTTGTGTTAGTACGAAGAAGCACATGGCATTTCCAAGACGTAAACATTTAAGTTGAACATCCATGATTATATTGTAGAAAAGAAAGATTTCAATGCTACTTAAAAGCCTAAATGCTGTCACTTCTTCATCACTTCACTTTGCCACTGGATCATTATCAGGAATGAAATGCCATGCCCATTTTACAATGATTTTTTTCTGTAATTAAATGCAGTTATTGTAACATACTTGTTTTCTAGAATCCATCATTTAGCATTACTATTGAATTAAAAATAATTTAACTTAAGCTTAGAATAGGTCTTATGTTTATTAGTTTCATGATTTTGGGCTGTTACACCTGCCACAAAGCTAAGAAATATGAATCCTTCTAAACTGTAATTCATTGTCTTTCCACCATCGTCTTCATCTGCACCCCAGATTTCACCCCACTCTCTCTTATACACTACATAACAGCCTCTTCTACATGCTACTTTTATTGACTTATCTGCAGTTCTCACATTCCATAACAGCTTCTCCCCAAACTGCCATCACTGACTCCCAATTTCACTGTAATTAAATTCAGAACATTAACACTCAGAACATTAGCATTCATATTCAAGGCCCTCAGCCCCAATATACTTCTTCATGTTGCATATAGTCTGCTATTGACCTTCACATTTATTCCTCTGATTATCACCTTATCTTATTCCCAATGACAAGACTGGTCTCAAGTGTATGGAAGGCCCTCAAAATTTATTGTTTCTTTTCAGTAACCTTTGTTAATTTATTTTCAGACCATAATATTCCGTAAAGCACTGCATATGTTTCTGGTTCTATTTAAATAAATTTCAGTGATGGTGATTATGCTCTGCTGCTTCTAATGTTGAACAGCCCTATGCAAAATAAGTTATATAATTCTGAAGACCCAGTGCAAGCCTTACTTAAAGCTTCCTTTGGTGGTGCTCTACTTATCCAAGGACCAGCCTTAGCATATATGCAGTATGCTGATCTTTGGTCTCAGATTGATGCTCGCAACGACGAACACCGTATTCAATATAATCAGCTTTAAAGGAGAGCTAAACCTTAAAAGTGAATATGGCTAAAAATGTCATATTTTATTTAGTGAACTTATTGCACCTGCATAGTTTCAGCTTGTCGATAGCAGCAATGACCCAGGACTTCAAACTTGTCACAGGGGGTCACCATCTTGGATAGTGTCTGTGACACTCACATGCTCAGTGGGCTCTGAGCAGCTGTTGAGAAGCTAATCTTAGTGGTTATCACAAATTATGATGCATAAAATGAGGTTGGCCTCTAATATAAACTGATGCTAGAGAGGATGATTATTAAATTCTGATGCCAATTGCACTGGTTTCTGTGCTGCCATGTAGTATTATCTTTACTAATTACTAATCAGCCTTATACTGTGACATTTCCATTCTATGTTTACTGTATATTGTGAGTTGGTCCATAAGCTCAGTAAGTGACAGCAGCACAGAGCATGTGCATTGAATAAGAAGAAAAGCAGATGGAGAGCTACTGGGGCATCTTTGGGGACACAGATCTTTACTATGGTTGCATTGGGCTGGTACAGAAGCCCAAAACATAATGTACAACATTTTCTAGCTACTTCTTCTTCTAGGACTTTCCTTGCCCCTTAAGTATAATTCTAAAGACTGCTGCTAGAATTTTATCATTTTACACCATCTCTTTCCAAAATCATTTAGATTGTGAAAGAACACCCACTGCTGTATCTGGAGTATTTATTTCCTAAAAACTTGTGCATTTCTCATGCAATAAAAAAGATTATGTCCACATAAATATGACTCAAGATTTACTTACTCTTTTAATTGGCCTTTCCCGCCAGAGACTCTCCAGTCCATAATGAACACTGCTAATAGGCTTATACACGTCAGCAACCGCTCCTCCTCTGCCATGCCATTTTGCCAGTTCCTGCACTGGCTTCTACTGCCCTTCAAAATTAAATAAAAATTAATGACCCTGACCTACAAAGCACTTCATAACTCTGTCCCTCCCTACATCTCTGAACTCATTTCTATATACTCACCCAACCATTTACTATGCTTCTCTATTGACCTGCTACTCAACTATTCTCTTATTACCTTCTCACATGCTCGCATTCAAGACTTTGCAAGGGCTGCACCCCTCCTCTGGAATTCTCTCTCATGGTCTGTCTGACTTTTTTCCAACCTTTCTGCTTTCTAGAAATCTCTTAAAAAACACTTATTTAGCGAAGCCTACCCTCACTCTTAACTACCAAATGCAATACCACATATAGTACTACATCTATCACCCACTTAACTCTGATCTTGCCCACTCCCACACCTTGTGTATCACTCCCTTCCCTTTAGATTGTAAGCTCTTCCTGCACAGGGCCTCCATCTTTTGTACCCGCATTGATTGTGATGTATGTAACTTCATATGTTCTATGTATCACATTGAACATGCATGTGTATCATGATTCATGTGATTTAGTTGTATATTTACTTTTACAGCACTACCAAATATGCTGGCACTATAGAAATACATTAATGATAATAATAACATACTAGGCTAGGGGCAGTATTATTCAGACGCACAAACTAGGGAGTGTCTATGTGTGCAAGATGCAACAGGCTCGCTACTTAAAGAGGGTTAAGTACACAGACACTTTGCCCCACAGTGAACATACCCCAATAAAGTGTATTTGTGATTGTGAGTTATTGTGCATTGCTTGCTTCAGCATTTGCATTCTTATTATACACAATTTATTTCAATGATACACAGGTTAGTAATCCACAGCTTGGGGTCTGCTCTTTGCAACTTTTAGCCTAATTACATTACAAGCCTGTCCTCTCACAATGTATGTAGGTGCCAAAAGATGGTGCCACACCTGCACAATTATATATAAATTATTGTATAGAGAAACATCCACTGTCCTATATAAACAAGCTATTATAATGAAATTGAGACTGGATGAAATATCATAGTATATATTTATATATATATATATATTATCTATATATATATATTATAGATATTTAACTTAACAGCCATTGCCATTGATTAAAGCACCAGCTATACATATTTTAAAAATATAAACTAAGGCCTAATCGTTAGGATTGGTGGCAATCGATAAGAAAGTTTACAACTTCTGAGAAAAGTAACAGTGAAAGAGTCGAGAAATAAACTTGTTTAGTCACATGGTTCTCTCTTCATCTTTTAGCCAGATAAATCAGGCCTGAGATATTGATTTTATCACATCCCATCAGTAAGAATGGATCTTGTCAGCCATCAAAACAAACTGTCCATAATTCCACTGTAGAAGTACAGCTTTCATGCATCATTCCCCTCCAACTTGCTTACTGTTTGCGGCAATCACTGAAGATGTTATTTTATTTTGAAACTCCATTCAGGCAATCAGGATCCTATTATAGCAGGAATACTGTTTGCTAGAAGTTAAAGAATTACCACTGTGTGGGGAAAGGTGGCGAGCTACAAGCTTAGATGCATTTGTTTCCACCTCTCTCCCTCCTTCCTTCCCTTGTTCACATATACAAGGTAATTGCTTTATTTGTGCAGTTTTCAGCTGACTGATATTGCTGTGTTAAGCACGAGAGGTAATTGCCAGTATGCTGAACAGTGGTTAGGGAGATGCATCAGGCCTGGACAAAGACAGTGCCTACAAGTTTACTGTTCTTTTTTTGAAACCTAAGGTCTGATATTAAACACTTAAAGGACATAGAGCTCCTTAGAATAGCACTTATAATAATATAGACAGTGTATTCAAAGAAAAAATGCAGTGTGACCTACCTTTTTCTTTTTTTTAATTAAACTCCACAGTATTGGATGTAAACATGGATGTTTAACAGGATGTAAACACTTTTGCTTTTCTAACGTCAACCATACAATAAAGGGATAAAGCATGCTCAGTCCATCAATATCAGGGATATTTTACCAAAGTAACAACATTAATTACAATTTAGCCATATGCAGGCAAAGAAAAACTACCAACTTGGCCAGTTTAGACTACTTTAGTGGCTACTTAGTCCGTATATGTGGCCTTCCTACCAACAGCAAATTAAAAATCCAGTTGGATGAGGATTGAATGTGGTTTATTTATGTGGACCTATATAGGCTGCCATTATGGCTCAATCATTGGCTTTGAGACAATTCAGACAATTCCAATTTGGCCCAAGACAACATTGGGTTAAGATTTTTTCAATAAATTACTTACTGTTTATGCCCAGTTTAACTTTCCAGGTCCAGCAGCACAATGAATGCAAGAGCAAGCTTCATTTAGAATCTGGCCTGTTCTTTGGGCAATTAGTTCATGAAAAAAAAAAAGCCGTAGGAGACCGCTCCTCAAATTGTGATTTGGACAATTAGTTCCCTGAGCACTAAATCAAAACTTGCTCAATAGTGTAGATAATGGTAAGAGGATGGATATGGAGAAGGCATGTTCTCATCTTGCATCTGTAATTGACTTGCATCCCTTCTAACCAAGCTGTAGGCAAAGGCAAACATCTGGATTAAAATGTTTAACATACAATTTGGATTAAGATATTAAAAGCTAGAAAAAGAACCTTTTGAATTGCAACAAAAAGGGATACATTTTATTACTTAACAGTTTGATCCTAGTAGCAAGCGGGCTGTAGTATAGTAACTTACATAACAGAAGGTATATGGATTTATATCCTTTCGTCTTTCCATTTTATTCATATAAAGCCACTGTTGAACAGTGCAAGTGCAATTGTGTTCTAATTCATATAATAGAATGCAATGACCTACACCCTCTCTTCCTTTTCATTGAATCAGTGAGAAGATGACTGCTGTTCCTAAAATGTGTCTTTTCAGTCCAAGATGAAACATTCAATGACCTGAGTGGAAACGGACCAGGAATCCTATTCTACAGAGGTGAAACAAACTGCAAGCGTGCCTTGAGTAGAGGTTCAAATACTTTTTAGGTCACCACTAGCTTGTGTAACAGTCATGAAAGTGAAAAATTTGAAAATTCTATAGTGACACATTATAGTCAGTATTTTAGATTCACAAAGGGGGTTGACTTTGGATACAGTGCTCTCTCTCTCTCTCTCTGTTAAATGAACTACTGATGAAGATAGATGCTCATTTTATAATTAAGGGAACTGTTTAGGAAAATAATTGAAATCATTAGATTATGATTCCTTGTAACATATAAAAACTCTTCTTAAATGATTCTCATTCTCTGTTGGAGGATGAAGTTCCAAGTTTGACAACCTTCAGTGGTAAAAGTAGAGGCTCTGTCCAGTATAATTATTATGTAAGTTTTGGAACAGAATAATAAGAAAAGATTTCACAAGTGTCAGTAAATTGTCAATAAAGCAGGTAAACCTGCTTTATTGACAATTTACTCAGTGGAGGATCCTCTTACATCTATTGTCTGCCCTCCTTTGAGGATTCAGAAAAACTTGTGTAACCCCATCTTTCCAGTTAGTACAGGTAGAACATGGGTTACTATAGACTCTTTTACCCAGATGGCCCTTCGCTAAGGAAAGAGGAAGGAAGAGGGTGTTGTGCTACTACATCTCACTGCTGCCGTGTAGTAACAAAAATAGAGTGCCAGTGGTTCCTGCAAACCAAACAAAAGAGGTTTTATTGAAACTATGCCAGAGGGTTAATACTCACAGATCAATGAGGCAGTATTATATGCGATCAGACACAGTCATAGGTAGAGGTTTCAGTGACACCACCATGGAGACACTTCCTAGGTACAGTAACCGTTGTTATGGATGCTATTGTCCTTGAGGGAGTTAGAAGCAACTGTGGAACACCCTTTTAAGACCCCCCCAGATAGTGGTCCAGATCCCATCCAGTTGAAACTGTTAATTTAGCAAAATGCCAAGCCTGAATCCATTCAGTATTCATCACTGTGGTCTCTTCACTTCAGGCCAGTGTATCTTCGATGGTATACATTGTATCTTCGATGATAACATCATATAGAAGTATATCTTTGTATGTGTATTTCACAAGGTTTATGGCCAATGTCCCTTTAAATTAATCCAGTAGGTTTCATTATAATACCATGTTCCTTTTTTGCAATGCAAAAAATGGTCACAGTGGAATTTATTTTAAATAATAGCAATCAATCACTCATTAAAACTACTTTCATGGCTGTTGAGTGTATATTGCAAAATGTTAATTAAAATTTGGAACAATCTCATTGAAAATATTAAATGATTATAAATGTGTTTATAGGAAATTACAAACAGAGAATTAATTTTCATTCGTGGCATATATTTATATATATATATATATATATTTTTTTTTTTAATAAGTAATGAATTAGAAATGACTTATAGTTTTTGATTAAAATCCCCAAAGCTGTTTTGTGACTCTGTAGAAGTGTATATAACCCTTGTTTATATTTGAAAGAAATTTCCCCATAAGGCATTGAAATGATTCCTCATGGTGCTAAGCCTGTTATTATCTCTTACATTCCTGATGGGACCCTGCTGATACTACTTCAGTTTATATTTCTAAGTGTGGTAGAGGATTGATTACAAAGTAAGATGCCTAATTTTCTTACCTCAAAAGAAAAATAGAAAATGTTGTATTGGATCTAGTAGGAAACATCATTTCCTCTTGCTGAGAAATCATCCCTGTGGGGGTTCAAAAGGGCTTATGTGAGTTTGTGTAAGTGGAGGTTTGGGAATGAGAAATGAAATGTATCTGTCTAAAAGATTTCTTTTTTTAATCTGTCTGTTGACTGGTAATACAGAAAGTGTTGTTGAAATTTTTACATGTTGTGAGCCAATCATAGGGGTCATTTATGCTCGCAAGCACAGTTCACAATGTGTGCTCTCCCCACAGTGCATTGCATCTAAAAGCACTTTAACTAAAGGTATGTGTATCCAAATGTGCTTCACTTCTGTATAGTTAAACTCTGTGCTCCTCAGTCCTTCCTGCCATCCATTCCAAATCATGCACTGCTGTAGCTATTGAAGCAGGGTGCTCAGAGAACCCAGAAGCTAATGCCTGGTCAGGAAGTGAGGTGGATCCAGGGTTCCCTGAGCAGTCTGCATGAATCAACACAGCTCTATTATGCCTAATAAATCACATATAAAAATATTCTGCACAACTGTGCCCAATTTGCAATGGAGCATGCTCTCAGTTGAATCTATTACTAACTGAGGTAGATACAGCACAGTTGCAGCTGTAATATCATCAGAATTGTGGGGGAAATGCTGCATTGTGGGAGAAAAAAACATAGTGATTGTATAAGTAGATGCACCATTGTTTCTCATACCACCTGTTTGAGATTAATACTGATTGTATTAAAAAAATTATATCATAAAAAGAAGCCTTTAATACCCCTAGAGCATTCTGGCGGTCACATAAATTCTTTGTATTATCACATTCAGCCCATAGAAATCTACTTGTACAGCCCTGGCAGAAAGAGTGGTAACACATGGGAAGATTTTGTCAAAAACCTTTTTGAATAATTGTAGCCTGGTGGTCTTAAACAAAAAAAAAAGAAATCCTCACTGACTGACTGATGCTCCCCATCAGAATATGCAGAGAAACCTACAGAAATTCAGATGATTTCTGATGATTTGTTTTGCACTTAATCCATAACCTGCAGTTCCCCCATAGGACACAGCCAGAAATGTTGTATATTTCTACATATTTATACAACTAAAGGTTAGGGTAGGAGGAGCATGGTTGACCAGACACGAGTGCAGACACACTTTCAGGCACTCCCGGGGCCCTGACTAAAATCTCCTTACATCCCTTGGAAATATGGTGCCCAACACATAACAGTGGCGTCTGGGCTGTGTGGAGGAGGTCCCGCTAGAGTTTAGGGTTGGAACAAGCCTCCTAGCCGCATCCAGGCCAGAGTTCCAGCCGTGGTAGTGAGGCCTGAAGCCAAGGACCTGCATGATTGCAAACCCAGACCACAGGTGACTGGAGGCAAGGTTCCATCGGTCCAGCACTGTCACAAGAATAGGGCAGAGCTGAGAGACACTTGCATAAAAAATATGGGGAATAATGGCTCCTCCCCCTGTTGTGTTGGACACAGCATAGTCAGGGGCACTCTTATAGCTACCATACATGCCTCTAGTCTTCCACTGGCAGACACTTGGGTTTGGCCCAAATTTTGTCACACGGATCAAACTGTTATACATGGATAAACTATTATTCTGAGACAAACCCCATTGGTTAAAGGCATAGAGGGAGTAAAATAGAGAAAAAAAGTGGCTTTATATGCAGGGGATGTGACACAGGGGATTTGACACAGGGGATGCGTTACCTTTCCTTGCAGAATCTGGTCCCACACTACAAGCTGCATTGGAGATTCTTGAGACGTTCTTGGCATTAAGTGTCTTATGGATTAATAAGAAAAAATCTTGTTCCCTCTGCAGAACCTGGCTGCCACAGAGGAGTCATCAGCACTCACCTTGATAACTCTATACGGCTACTTAGGTATCATTGTTATGGCAGGCACCTCTACATACAGTATGTAACTGAGAATTTGGATCCCATCCTTGTAAGGTTTAAAACCGCAATTCCACACTGGATTAAATTAGTAGAGTTAATACTGTATATATAGATTTTTATACCCATTATGGAACTCACCACTCTATTTTCCTCATGTTTTCTTTAAGAAAATAAATTGTGAGCTAATTTCCTTCATCTGGGCCAGTAAACCCGCAAGAATGTCATGAACTACCCTAACCGCCCCTAAAGACAAAGGTTTAATCCAGATGACAGCAAGTTCCTAACAAACTTGCATGCCACAATTCTGGAATTTCAAGTGTACATTCGTAATTCGCCCTATAGATGAATGTGTGACCTCCCCCAACTGCCAGGAGTGATTACAACTCCCAATAAAGTATGGGCAAGACTGCAATATAAAGTATGTACTCCTCTACTTAAAGTATCTGGCAAGGTTCCACTCTGGAGGAAGTCTAACTAGTGTCATTTGAGAAAGCTGGCAGATTTTCAATATTGGCCACAAATGGGTATTCGATATCTAGAGGACCTGTTGGTGGAAGATAGTTTCTTCTACCTAGACCAATTAAAAATCAAATTGAATTGGCAAGACCTAAGACAAAACTATTTTGATACTTCCAGCTGAGACATGCCTTTTATGCACAGTTCAGGTCATTCCAATTTACACCCATACCTATGGCATGGAAAGTCAGACTGTAACCTCTAGACCATACCAAATACAATCTCAACTGTACAATATACAGTAAGTCAATCTTTCCAATCCTCCCCATTCAATCAAGCCAAACAAAAATGGCTGTGGTTAACAGTCAGATTGTGAACGCTAGCCCACACCAAAATACAATCTCAACTGTACAATATAAGGCAATCTTTCCAACGTTCCCCATTAAATAAAGCCAAACAAAAATGGCTGAGGTTCCTTCACTGCCAAATAACACTTAATTTAAAATGATCCATCAAAATTATATTACCCCTCTAAGGCTTGAAGCAATGGGAAGATCATTGCGTTAAAACTCCTCGAATTTTAAATTCAAATTCGAGGGGTTTTAATTCGATACAGATTTGATGGTCAAATTTGAGGGTTATCTGCCCCTAATATATGTCTATACTTTCGTGGAATTAAGTCCCATGAGATTGTTGATTGTATAGGGCATTATAGATGAGGCAGTACCCTACAAAAATCCAGAACATTACTATGATCTATTTTGTTCTATACAAAGAAGCAAGTTATAATGAAATGGATGAACCCTAACCCCCCTAAACTTCATCAATGCATTGACCTAATAAATAGCACACTGCCTCTAATCAAATTGACATTCAATGCTAGGGGAACACCCCAGAAACTTGAGAAAAAATGGGAACCTTGCATGCATCCCTACCAGATAACTGAGCTCTAGATTGGCCAAAGTATATGCTGATAACTGGTGAATATATTACATGCTCCTTTACCTACTGAAACTATCACTAAAAAGACAAAATAATTGAAAACAGTAGTCATGCAAGTGTTAAGCTTTATTTGTGTTTTTGTTCTTTGTTCTTGAAAATGCAAACTAAAAACCTTAAAAAAAAAAAAAAGATTAGGGTAAAATTGAGACATTAGGATTTTAGAAACAAATTTGTAATTTATGATATAGCAATGGCTGATTAATTAAGGTGCGTTTAATACGCTCCCCTAAACAAGTGGGTTTAAAAAGGAGAGTTTTGAAAGTTTGAAAAGAAGGAGAAAGTCTGACAGATTGAGGCAGAGAGTACAGTGAATAATGTTTATTGTACTTAAAGCTGATAAAATAGTATTATTGGTCTTACCACTAAGGGATTGACATTCTATTCTGTAGGTGTAAGTGTTAAATCCAATGAGTATAGTTATTTTGTATTCTTATAAATGTCTATTTAAATCTCTTCTGAACTCAACCCATAAAAAGAGTTATGTACTTCCAATCCAGAATCAATCTTAATACTAGCATGAAATTCAATGGTGTAAATGTATCCCACATATCCTATGTGTTTATCATCATAAGTAAATTGTCTACTACATGAAAATGGCCAGTTTACATGGAAGAAGAAAAATTAAGAAGAGTACTGTATACTATACTATACTATACTAAACTATAAAATAATAATCAATAATTCATATGCAAATTGATTTTTCTTTACAGATAATGTAGAATTTTCCTCATATTGAATGTCTAATTCATGGGTCATATTTATGCAATTTGAATCCATCAAATTTCACTACAGCTGAAAGAACACCTGAAGGCAGACAGTAGGTGTGGTGTGAAAAGTTGATGTGTCAGTGATTGGGATTTCACATAAAACAAATCTCTGTGACTCACCATACCACAAAACTGAAGCAAGACTATAATCTGTTTTACAGACAATAGGACATGTATTACTGAAGCTTTCAAAACAATAGAACTTTGCTAGTTTTATTTGGTGTTTTTAGCCATTATAACAGCTTTTTACAGTAGTTTGTATTGTTTCCATATTGTTTTCCTACAGCAGATTTTTATTGGCAGACATGCCTGCTCATGTTTCTCCAAGAAGCAGACTGTTGTAAAACAAAGATATTGTCATTTTTGCTTTAATTAGCATTTGTGTTTTTCATGCTACCAAAAGTATAAAGAAGCAAGAATATTTTATTGAATATTGTTCTGTGAACAAGGACCTGTGACTGCACATGGTGTGCCAGAAGACCCTCCCAAAACCATATATGTTTTGAAAGTACACATTCTGACTAAATCAAAATAGGTAATTATGTCTTTCTACTCCAAACTACCATACTGCAAAGTATGGGAAAGTACTGGGTTTTTAGTTTTTAGCAGAATAACAAGAGGGAAACTGATGAAATAAAGTTAAAAAAAAAAGTGAAATAAAACCTATAAGTGTATGCATGTGTGTACAACTCTAAAAAGTGTATACATGTGTGTGTGTATGTATGTAAAGCCAGAGATGCAAAAATAACAACTTTACAATAATAAAACTAGCAATAAGTGCACAAAATGTGATAAAAGGGCACTCACTGTTTCTAGGTGAAGGGGGGCCTTAGAAGTCCTGAGTGCAACATAGTAACATAGTAACATAATAACATACATAGTAAGTTAGGCTGAAAAAAGTCACGTCCATCAAGTTCAGCCATCCAACCCCTTCTTAAA
>CM044443.1:80613576-80637659 GCA_024363595.1 Xenopus borealis | reverse complement strand
TTTTTGGTGTTACTGTTCCTTTAAAGGTTTTGCATCAGCATCTCAAAATGTTTGGTTGCTAAACATCCACCAAATGGACCTTTTAAAATGCAGTGGTGATAATTTCTAGAAATCCAGTTTAGAAGACTATCACTAGTCAATCAAAGTTAACTGCTTATTTCCAGTAGTAACACTTTTGGTGAAATGCGTATTTTGACGACCGCATCAATATTGAAGCATGCAACAATTTTTATACGCACACCTATTTTGCCCAAATGCATTAAATGGGCAATGGGCATCGGAATCCAGTTTCGGAAATGTATTTGCCAGTGGCAAAATGCAGAAATGTATTTGTCCATCACTATTGACAAACTGTATTTAAAAAGCTCTCATTGCTACATAGAGCAGTGCAAAATACCATAATACACCAGCTTATTGTATTACACAGTTGAGCTCCCAATATATAATAACAAAGAACAAACGAAATGAAAAAAACTATGAAATGTTCACACTTGTAAACAGGTACTGTCAAGTCCACACATCATAATCATCTATACCTAGACTTAGTACAGAAATTGTAAACCAGGGCTACAAAGAAAATGGTTCAGAACCACACCACTCTGAATGAAGATGGAAGAGACCACCAAGGATATACATTCAAGAAGGGGTAAACACAGACAGTAAATTATTCAATGCATCTGTTTTCTAAAACGCCTCTGACAGGTTGTTTCACATCGCCTGTTTTTCCATCTGACTTTAACAGTATGGTTGGTGGTGGAAGATTGATGGTTACTGAGGTGCTTCCTTACTCTGATGCTCCTCTATTGATTAGTTATTAGTGTAAGCACACAAGATTGTTTCTTAAGGACCCACCCCTGTAAATGAAGACAAGTGACTTCACTGAAGCCAACAGCAGACAGGCAATAGACCCAAGATTGCAAAATTCCACACAAAAGAAGTCAACACCGCTTTATTTCATGAAGAAGAGAAACAAGGCACATACTGTGCCTTGAATGTTATATGACCAGAACAGTAACACACAAATGTTTCCTGATGTAATTCACATCCTTTCTTTAACTGAATCAAAAAATTTTTTTTTCCAGTAAATTAAAGTGAAGCTTATACTCAATGACATGGGGTAGCTAGGATCTGTACATTACTGTTGAAAATGTTTTAGAATCTATGGTCGCTACTCATCTTCTTTAGCCTGCAGTTGTTCAAGTACTAATGCAGAATTGAACAGTACAGAGTATCATACGTATAGTGTTGAGCGGGTCCTTTTTAAAAGGTTCAAGAAGCCCTTATATATAGAGGGCTCCATTTATGACCTGGTTGTGTAAGTAATGAAATGACAGGAACCACAGACCCAAGACATTATCACACATGGGAATTGACAATGAATGTTATGGGTATACATTCAAAGAAGCTCACAAGAAACTAGTAATGTGACCAACATATATGTTGGATGAGTATTTGGATAACTGAATGTTGACCTATATTTATTAGACCCCTTTAAAAGTAACTGTAATATAAGTAAGAAACTACGTATATAAATATCAATACACATTATATGCTATCCTAAAGATATTGGCAAGTATCTTATCTATTCCTTAGATCTCTATGGGGGTAATGTAATAAAATACGCCTGTAGCAATGTAATATTCTTCATTAGGCTTTTATTGCATTCCCAATCTTAATTGCGCATTGCAAACACCTGCTCTGGAATTTCATTAGATATTTAGTTGCAAAAAAATGGTTTGCGATAGAAAGATTTTATTCCAGACCATGTGAAAATTTGCAAAAGCAGTTTGGTCACTAACTTTGCGAGGAAGTCACTGCGGTCTTAATCAGTCAAAAATGGCACAAACATTGTCCCTAATGCAAATTTTTTTGTGATAAAAAAGCATATTGCATTCCCTCTTAAATCCCTCTGTACTCTTTCATGATAGTTACATGTGTGCTCATTTATTCTTTCACAGATATAAAATAGTATAGTATTTCCTAAAATTCATACTGTACTCAACTAAAAATGAAACACATTTAAAAATAACTAATGCAAGACTAAACAAACTCCAGATTCCTGTAGCATCATTCTTAAACATCAGACCTCTCCATAGGAGGCGTTTCCATAACAACATTTCCAAGGTTTGAAGTGAACATCTTAGTGTTGTATATAAATAACAGACAGAAGTTGATCTATCGTTGCCACGGGAGTTATGTGTGTCCTGGGGTTTCTGCACTTCCATATATTTTGTTTATTGAGAAATGTTATATGTATGCCATCACTGTAATAAAAGTTTAGAGCTGGGCTGGGTCACACAGCACAGGCGCCCTAGGCAAGCCCGCTAAGACGCAACGCCGGCATAGCGCGAGTGCACATGCTCAAGAGGGAACTCGTGAACGCGCATTCGCACGTATGCCCAGGATCGCAACAAGGAGCAAAAAGCACAGCGAGTCAGGCAGAGAGGGGACTGGACTGGGGTTAGGTGACAGAGGAGGTGTGCCCCCCACTAGCTTTGTGCCCTAGGCACTTGCCTACTCTGCCTACCCCTTGGCCTGGCCCTGGTTTAGAGTGCTCTTACCCATATAGGTGTGTTAAACATTCGTTGTAATGATAGGTGCTTGCTTATAAGTCTCTAGCCTGAAAATGAAGATATATTTGTAGTCAAACTGAAGAATTCAGCGGCAGACGAATAGTTGATTGAGCCCTCCAACATGTAAGGCAGGCCATGTTTCAGACCCCACCAGGCCCTTTTCCAAACCTGATGTATTCCATCATAGAATACCACAAACTTAAATGTATATGTGCCGTATATAAGTTAATCACTTTGTTCATATAGTTTAGACAGCTGTTTTCAATATAGAATTTCAATGCTTATACCCAAATATTAAAGCTAAAAACTAAAATATTGGTAATATGTGAAAATGTGAATAAATTATATTTTTTATATTTTCTCGCAGAGCAGTGTTGGGAGGAAGGTTTGAGGGGACAAAATAGGATTTCTAGAATGAGGCCCTTAAATACTTTGCTCTTTCACTGAAACAAACCCTTCAGTTTATTTATTGCCACTAAATAAAGGCTGCCTGCCTCACAGAGCAGGAGTTACACAGTATATTTAAGAAAGCCTTCTGCATCTCCAGCTAGAACTTACGCTAGTTATTGTGTTGGCCCCAAGGAGATATTACTGCAGAATTTATTACATCTATGATTAAAATGCAACTGTGTGCACTTAACAAGTGTGAAAGCAGAGATTGGCTCACAAAGAAATGAAGCCTCACAACTCCTTTGGGTTTTTGTTGCTATACCTTCTCTTATCACTATTAATTTTCATTAATGTGAAAATGAGATTCGCCCCCTGGGGTATGCTCATCAGTTTCTTGCAAGAAACTCTGATCATTTAAGGCAAATTGCTCTTTAAATCTTCTTTATTTTCTTGCAGGTCATTGTCTGCAAAGGGCAGCGGAAGACTTTGTGTTCATGAAAACACCACCTATGCCCATATCTGGCACTGACAAACTTTCAAAAGAGCATCTATCACACCTGGAACAATGAAGATGTCTTTGCTTAACCTTTCTAGGCTTTTCTGCATGGAGCAGAGTATTTTCAAACAGTGTTGCAAATAAGTAAATACTCTGCCATGCCTAAAACCATGACCTTAAGACACAGACGCAGGCTTGCAATTGCAATGAATATATTAAGAGAGTATATATATAATGTTGCATCTTGCATACAAGGATAGTCAGCACATACTACATAATTTAAATAAAAACATCAGATTTTTGTAACAATCCCACAGAATACTTTATATTCATTTTTGTGTTTGAGGTTCAGCTTCATAAAATAGTCAGAATAATAGGATTTTTACTGCCTTTTTAAAAATATTTAAACTTTTCTTCTCTGTCATTCTGATTCATTATATCAGTCCCATGACACATTTTAGTTTGCTGAGGACCTCTTGCAGGTGTACCTTAAGCTGACTTCTGTGTTACAGAACAATTAACACCTCAGTGCTAGTATTTAGAACTACAGTACTAGTGTCTGTCCTAGGTAGCACATTTCCCATTCCTGTCAATGTACATTGGATCTTCTGCTTATTTAGAACTCCATAGGGCAACGTTTTTTTGGCTTAAAAGGTCAACTCTTTGTTCAGAGTCCACCTAAACTCACATCAAGGTTACTGGTCACAACACATGAAATAATTTATCAACCCCCAAATCTCATTGTAACTGACCTTCTAGCTTGGCTTTCTTGGGTAATTGGGGAATAAATCAGCATATATCTCCTAATCTCACTCTTAGCCATTCAGGCCTCAAGATTTAATTGCCCTGTGACTCTTTTTAATTTAATGCGAGAAAAACACCATGAACATGGCAATTGATTTTAATGCATTTGGTGCATGGAAAAACAACCCCACTTATCAACAATCATTTATTATGGTGAGACACTGCAATATGACACTGTGTAAAAACAGTTACAAGATCAGTAGAGGAAACCTGGGGCCCATGGCTGGAAATGGAAGATATCTCCTCTGACTCCTATGTATGATGTTTTTGGACAATTGTTACTGGCAACCTATTCTTGTTTTGTTTGCTTCTTTCTCTTTCTTTTTATTTTATTAAAATGAAAATAAAAAAACGTTAAAATACAGTTTGGACAGTGATGTTGGGTGATTAAATCTGGCTCACATTGGTGTTAATCCCACAGGTGTCAAGTTGGGTGGAGATTAAGGGGGTTATTTACTAAAATTCAAATGTATCTCATCTTTTTATTAAACCAAGCTTGACCAAACTCCCATCGACAACTTTATCTTACTTATCAATAAAATAACTGGAAAAAGTCTGTTTGGGAAAAGACTCAATAAAATTGAGCAGAAATGGTCAATTTCTTCAGGTTATCATCTGAAATACCAACATTTTTTGGGTTATCGGACAAAACCCAGCAGAGATCACAATGTCGTCAATTTGTAAAAGGGACATTTCCCAATGACTTATTCATGACTACGACAGGTTTGAGATGGTGGATTTTCTAGATTCTGACTTTTTGCAGCTTTGGGGTGTAATAAATCCTGAGTTTTTCTTTTCCTTTGAGCTTTTGCTCAAAAAACCTCAACCAAAAAAACTAATTTTAGTACTGTAAATAAAACCCTAAGTCTCTGTACAGGCCAGTCAAAGTCTTCCTTCGTTATCGGTTCTTATGGAATGCACATTCTTTGTGCATTTAGTTATTATACAGCTGAAAATAATGTAGTGGCACCTGTGTTGGCAATGATGGCTGTGACCTAAATATTTAAGTAGAAGAATTAGAAATGGTGTCTGCATAGACCTCTGAGGGACAGACACAAGATCAACTGATTTCAGAAGTACTCAGGTGCGTCCCCATATCTAACTCACATTAGCATAGTATAATCCATTATCATCTTGAGAAATCTTGCAGTTACATGCTGAGATAATAATTAAATCACTGTTTATAGAATTGCTATACTTTTATCAGTTTAAATAAAACCGTTTCATTAGAAACCATTCATTTATTTCATTCACTTTCTCTATACATCAGCTTCAGTTTACCTTTGTGAACCCATTCAAGTTAAGCTTAATAGCAATGCTTAACATCTCAGATAATAACAAGGTTCAACCAGCAAACAAGGCTCTGCCCTCCGTCTAGACTAGAAAAGAGGCAAAAGAAACAACACAGAAAGTACTGACAGAAGTGCCGTGGCATGCCACCTCCTAGTCTTTGTACACCATGTTGTTATTTTTTTTATTCTGCCACAGGTCTAGTTGTGAGAGCAATGCTAGAACTGACATGGCAGATTCCTAGTGTTGGTGGGAGGGAAATACTTGTCTTCTCTCTCTCTCTGTGATTTAAGCAGGTTACAAAAGCTGTGGGATTGTATGATGTTTAATCACAAGCACTGCACACAGTTGGTCTTATATTTTTTTCCCTCTGTTTGTATTATGTTCATATTGATTACTTTTTCTCTGGACCAGGGACTTGAAAGTCACTTTTTTTTATTGTTCACTGTTATTTCAGATATGTCGCTAGGTTCAGAATATTGTAAATGAAACCATATGCTAGTTTTCTTAAAGACAAGTGTTTAGCCAAGAGCTATTTAATGCTGTTTCTGGCAGTACACTGGGGCTTCATATTTTTTTTATAAAATAAATAGCAAACCATCTATTTAGTGCAGTCTGTCCTTCTGCACATTGCAAGAGGTGGTGTGGCTGGGGGTCCAGGTTGTTCAAGTCAATTGTTTTAACCTATTACTGTCCCTAGCTTTTCAATTATATAAAATGAGCCCAAGAGCTGCTGAGAAATGTCCCTGCAGCACACAAGGCCTCCTTATCAGCAGGATGGCAGGCTTAGAACATTCAGAAACCTATTTCAGCTTGCTTACGTTTGGCATCAGGAACTGATTTTTCTATCCCCTGTTTTCACTGGTTATTGCCTTCTGTTATTTTCTTCCTTGCATATGCCCAGTTATTTTCCATGCAAAAATTCACTTGTTTGTGATTAGTTTTACTCCTTTGCAGTGCTCATCTAAATATGTTTTCAGATATGCCAAAAATATATTTTTTTTGTATTTTGTTCCAATCTTCTTTGAAGCAAAATAAAAAAAATACAGATTGATTTAATTGTTTTTTGTGGTAGACAAAAAATGATTGCGCCATGAAAGCTTTACTTAAAACATACAATACAGTTAAATACATATATATATATATATATATATATATATATACATATATTCTATTATTTATACATTATATTAATTTTATTATCTGCAATGTTAGTTCATTTATAGAATACAGGTATGAGACTTGTTATTTATAATGTTCGGAATTTGGGGTTTTCCAGACAAGGGGTCATTCTGTAATTTGGATACTTAGGATTGTTTTACTTCCATTAAGGATTAATTATATCTTTTCAGGATGCTGTTTTACTATTTCAGAGAAAAAGGAAAGGAAGTAATTTATAAAAAAAAATTTATGTCAATGTCAATGGGAGAAATTCAGAGCTTTCTACATAGGGACTTTCTATATAATGTATACATGGTTGGACTTGGCCGGTGAGAAATTGGAAAAAACCCGGTGGGCCCCGGCTGACCCAGATCCAATCCCTGCCTGACCTGCTCCTTCACTCCCCACGCCTTCACCTGCCCTCTGCTGCCCTTCCTCCCTCTGATTATGCGCACTGAACCGGCAATGGGGAGGAGCCAAAGGTGAGTAAGCAGGTGGTAGGGGCCCTGGTTTAGAAGCCCAGGTGGGCCTATCACACCCAAGTCTGACCATGAAAGTATCCAAGGCCTGTACAACGAACAACATATACTTTTCAATTCAAATTGACCAACATTTTCTCATTTTTAGGGAGGCAATGAAAAGACATACCATATATAGTAACATAAATAAATATCTAACATTCAAAATTCGTCATAGTACATTTCTACATTACATTTATAATATTTATTTTTTATTGGATGTATGTCTAAACGTTTCCTTTAAGCTTGATGGAGATTCAGTGTTTGAATTTAGATTCACTGTTGTAAACAATGTCATTTGTTTGCTATGCCAAGAACCCACTGGTTAGCTGTAGAAATATCCTCCTCCCTGGATAACTGTAATTATCCTAAATTAAATTGCACAGAATTAATATTTATCGGTATTCCCCACCATTCACAAGATAACATGGCATTTTTAAATAATTATTTAATTGAATAAATTATCTGACATTTGAACGCCCTCTACAGGAGTAACAAGTGGGCTGGGATTTTGCAGTAATGCACCTTAGAATGCAATTTAAATCTGCATTGCAGAATACTACATGTAAAGCCATCCAAGAAAAAGTCATGATAATTAGGGTGGTCTATGCTCCGATTAAAAATAAATTGGAGTATCACACTTCCTCTGTGTTAAAAGATAAATTAATTAGCCCATGTTAATCTATAATAAAATAACCTCATTCATGTCTAATTATAAATTAACTTAGCTGATTCATCTCAAAGATGACATGGCCAGAAAATCTTTCATTCTGAAAACCCCTGAGAAAAGAGCTAATGCATACAGTTCAGCTGCCAGTAGATAAAAGGTTGGGTGAGCTAGTTAGAGATAAATATCATTTCTTCTCATAACCAGAAGAGGACGGTGGGAATTATGTTTCAGAAGGCTACCAATGGCTACCAATGTCTCTCCATGGGAGAACTTATAATTATATTCTTACAGTATGTAATGCAGTTGGTCTCATTTAGGGGAGAGCTCATTTATGAAGATGATAAGAAGCCTGGAACTACTGACACCTCGAACGTAGTGGTAGCTTTTGAGTTCCCACAGCTGCCAGCATCACAACAATTGCAAGCATCGTTTTGATGCTAAGTGCTGCAAATAGCAACAACTTAAAAGCACAACTGAGGGTGAGTTATGTTAAATTGCAAGTGGAGTTGTGCAAATTTTAACATACTGTATTGGACACAATTGTGCCAAGCCCAATGTCCCCTCACAGCTGCGATTACAATGGCACAATGGATAAAATGCTACATTGTGGGTAAAAACATGGTGGTTTGTACCAAAATTGTACCTTGCATACTGCACTTGTGGTAAATGGGCTTTTACTTCTCCTAAATCTTCATTATAGATGTCCTTTCACTTCAGTAATAACATTGAGATGTACAGTGTATTATTGTAGGTATGTATGTGATCTACACTGTATCTTATAATGATGCAAATAAATAGGGATTCCACACCCTATTTTATCTGCACAATGGAAGCATTGTAATTCTAATCAACTTATCAAGCTGCATTAAACAATTAAACAATTGTCTTAATGTAATTGATACATTTATTTCCAACTGAAGGCAGTATTTTCCCTTTCTGCACTGCTACTCTTAACTCTTGAAAACATTAAAAAGAAGCCAGCTCTCCTTCAACCAATACTCCAGATCCCAGAAAGCATTGCAAGCTTATTCACAGTGTTCTAAAGAGCTGGCATTGGTAACCTTTTGCAGTGTCAGAAGTGTCAGAAGCAGCAAAGAAAAGAATAGACAGAAGATCTTGAAGAAGGGCCTGTGAGTGCTTTTTCATACCTCCCAAATATCCAGTTTTTCACGGATAGTCCTGACTTTGACAGCTCAGATTGCAGTCCCGGTTCCTTACTGAAATATCCAGAGTTTCTCTTTGATCTCATGCATTGATGCCAGAAAAAGATACAAAATTTCTAAAAATTAAATAAGAGGCTTTTTGGCAGAAAGCCCAGAATACTCAGCACCTGCACTTATATAAATTAATTTGGAACTATTTAAGATAAGTAAAGACAGAATTGTGACTATTTCAGATAAGCAGGTCTCTTGGGAGAACTGCAATTTACAGCTTAAAGGGCAATGCTCCTTTGTTAGCAAAACTGTAATAACACATAAAACCTGACCCTAAAACCTCAAGAAATGTGTTCAGACTTTCCATAATGTTCCAAATTTTGTAAAATGGACATGGAATTTATGGGGTTAGGCCACAAAATGAGCATGGTCAAAAATGTTCATTGCATATACTGCATATATACTGTATTTAGGTAACAGGGTGATTAGTAGAAGTAATCTATGGTTAAATACATCTTCACTGTATGCTAAGCATCCAACTTTACACTTGTGCAATGTGTTCACACATACAGTACATATTTAGTAAGATGCAGGGTCGGACTGTGGGGCTCGTGGCCCACCGGGACTGCTATCCAGGGCCCCCCACCCCCCTTGCTGCGTATGTGCAGACTATGCAGCACTCGCAGGCATGCGCAGATGGCGAGGCGCTCCCACTTTTTTTTTAATAGCACAATTGAGTAATGGATAATGGGTTTCCTGATAATGGATCCAATTCCTGTGTTATTAAAATAAAAATTAACAATTTAATAAAATTTTTTTGCTATTTTGAGTTAAAGCAAATGTTGCATGTAACAAGCATTTCTTATATTTATTATCATATTTATTTTGACAAAGTTTGCAGTAATCACTAACATCTCCAATATGTGAGGTCTGAGCTGGTGAATTCTATTATAGCCATTTGGGAAATCTGTTTCTATTATTCTCTATGGGAAAATCACTATCCATTATCAATGTAACAAGACCATTAGTATGGTATTACTGCTTAATGGGTAAATCTATTAGTAGAGCTTTTGCCAGTAATGGTAATGCAGAAATGGTAGTTTTATTTTTCTTTCTACCCTATTTGTTTCTTTTACTTAAAGCAATGGTTCATATGGTTTAATGGTTTAATGATTAAATTAGTTTCTAGGAAAGGAAAACACCTCCAGCTAAATATTTTTTGGCTGTAGTATGAGCATTGTTTTGATATTGAGGGCATCTTTGTGGTTGTGTTTTTCTAAAGCTAGGCAGAGGCATGGTCATAAAGAAGTCTACATATAAAATAAATATGTGATAAAAGGATGACTAAAAACCCATGGTTAAAATGTTCCAAAATAGAGCATTTACATACCAGTGATGCTAAATCACCATGACAATTATCATATTTATCCTTTATATGGTGACATAACTAGTTCTATTTTGACCAGTCAACTGCAATGGGCCAGATACTTCCATAATTCAAGTATCTATTAGGCTACCCTAAATTAATATAACATTGACTATACAGGTGTAGAGGGTCTAGCTTTGCACACATGCTAAACGTATTAAAACATGGAGATAGAGACAGAGGTAACTAACAAAAACATATAGGAGGATATTTGCTTCTAGGAGTGCTACAGCTCTCATTGCATCTTATATGTCAGAACTGAGTGAGCTACATAATGAGTCACAAATGAACGGAAGAAACAATGGCACAACTTGGGTAGTGCTAGCAGGCAAGGCCTTGCTCGTTTAATTGGCTGCCAATTTCCTCCTACATTGTGCACCTGGGATTCACTTATATTCGGACGGCAAGGGTGTGCATGAGTGGTTACCTTTCTTCACAAATGAAAGGAACATTTGGGTTTATTAACCTCTCTTGATAAATCAAAACCTTAAATAGGGGATATAGAAATCCAATAAATATTAGATGCACTATACACTCCTGGTAACAGAGAAGGTAAAATCAGCAACAACCTCATAGTGTGATGGGGCATGTGCAGTTCTTGAAGTGAAACCTCACTCAGAACCAAGGGATAATTAGTATAGTGGTGGACTAGATATTGTAGCTAAAACAGTTAGCATATTAAGGAAACTTTTGAAAACTAGTGATGGTCGAATCTCCCACGATTCGCTTCGCCGAAATTCGCAAATCGGCGAAAAATTCGCCGGACGCTTTTGACGCTTTTCACTATTGAAAACTTTTCTTAGCTTGATTCTGATGAATATACTATAAAGTGTGGTGAGCTTAAAACATGGTTTTTTTAAATCATATTTATATCATGTTTTCAAATCATTGAGTTGTTGTATTGTCTCATATATTTGGGCAAATGCAGCAGAACCACATAAGAAAACACCACTGCTGCTACTTGAGGTTCAGCACCTTGGACAGCGGCCTTTTAGTGCAGCACAACATATTGTTGCAACTTATTTCTATTTAACCAGCAAATATCATATTGACTGAATAAGCAACCTGTAAGGTTTGTACTGTGTCACATACCTGTTACGGTTGTTTTTATTTCAGATACTTGTATACTAGGCTATGCAGCATACATCATCAGGTGGTTTTTATGTCACCACAACAGGACTTTTATGAATATTGTTTTGACTCTCAGTGTTCTATTCTAGGAATACAGCTTATGCCATGGTCATTCATGAGGAATATAATATTTGTCTTTTGCTTTGAATTTCCAATTTTATATTAAAATTGGTGGGAAGAGGTTTCTGCTTTTGCTGAAACTGTGGCTCAGAGTACTGGGCCAGCTCTTTTATATGGGAAACAGCTGACACATCAACCTGATATTTTGTCCTACAGACGATTTAAACACTTCCTGTATAATCATTTCTTCTGAGCACATTTGAGAAAAGATGTACAGCGTCCATAATGGCCCAATGCTATTGCTTCAAACCTGCTTAATTATCTCAGTGATCTGAGGTTCTCTCGTCATGTTTCGAATGTGGCAAAAATTGCTGAAACTTGGGGCCAGATTTACTAAATGTCATTATGGATCCATCAGTTCCAGATTTGAGTTTCATTAACAAAATAATACATAGCTTTCAAAGTCAAATTGGGCATAAAAAGCAATCCTGGCAAAAAAAAAATCAAAGCAGCCCACATATAAATATGCAACACTGGAGTCCATAACCCCCGCCCCCGCCCCCCACACATACGTTGAAAAAAATTTTTTCGGCAGCCTCCATTGGTGGCTTCGTTTCAACACTTTTCAGTGGTCCACTTTGTTACTTTACAACAGCCTGCTCGAGCTTTTTGTGGAAACTCGCTTCAACGCCCTGCGGTAACCCACTTCAGTTCCATTCGGCAGTCTACTTAGCATTAAATGCTAGTATAGGCCTGATTTGATTTAATCAGACTAAAGTAGAATAAATCGTTCTGAATCAGTGTAATTCAAATTAATGCACAGGAAAACACAAATTAAACAAACAGACATTGATCATTCAACATAGATTATGCTAAAAAATGCAAAGTACATTTTTAAATATATTCTGCTAAGGGATAATATTTTTGCTTTTAACTGATTTCAGGTATATAAACAATGCAAAAAGCCAAGATTTGAGTCTCTCACTAGGATGTGTCCCTTACAGGGATTCATGGTTTTCTAGTAGATTATATGACTATGCTCATTATACCCCAGGTATATTCAGAGGAATTAACCATATAAGCATGTCTGTCTATGACACAGCATGGCATGCAATAAAATGCAGCAAACTAGATGTCCCTTTAAAGTCTTCCACAGTTACCAGCTCATACAATGTACATAGAAACTGGTATTTCTTCAGTTGCATATGTTGCTAGCATCATGATGAATGATTAATAACTTTAAAAAGGGAAAGTACATTCATGCTCAAAGCTCAGTGAGTGCATATTTATATTAATGAACTAACTTCACATGAATCTCTGGAATTCTCAAGCTTAAATAGAATTGATGAGTCTATTTGGAGTCCTATATGGCAGTCTGGCATCATTGAGTAATTCAAATCCATTGGTAGTAATAGTTTCAGTCAATAGGAAATATCAAGCACATTTCCATATTATCCTCAAGTGCAACTTATAAATTCATGTTGTTGATGTAGTCATTTCCTTTGATAATTGGGAAGCAGGATGAAAGCAAGTCAAGTAAAATTTTCCATCTGAAAATTTTCTTCAATCTATATAGCTCTCTCCCAGAGACAAGGTTCACAATTCCATAAAATCTGATAATCTCTTTTCAACATTTGGAATATCACCTGGTAATTTGTTAAAGGAAAAAACACATTTCTTCGAGATCTCAAACATGCAGACTATACATATGACTTACTATCTCATAACATAAATAATTAAATTTGTAAGCTCACAGAGCAACAGTCAGTGACCCCCATTCATTGTTAGGAATAGGCCATTCTACAATATACTAAAAATTAACCATTCCTTTAAAGGGGTGGTTCACCTTCACGTTAACTTTTAGTATATTGTAGAAGGGCCAATTCTAAGAAACTTTTCAATTGGTCTTCGTTATTTATTTATCATAGTTTTTTAATGATTTGCAATTTTCCCCTGTTTCTTTGCAGCTTTCAAATGTGGGTCACTGAGACCATCTAAAAACGAATGCTCCGTAAGGCTTTGCATGTATTGTTATTGCCACTTTTTAATACTTATCATTCTATTCAGTCCATCTCCTATTCATATTCCAGTCTTTTATTCAAATCAATACAGGGTTGTTAGGGTAATTTGTACCCTAGAAACCAAATTGCTGACACTGCAAACTAGAGAGCTGCTGAATAAAAAGTTAAATAACTATAAAACCTAAAAAATCTAAACCAATTGCAAATTGTCTCAGAATATCAGTCTCTACATTATACTAAAAGTTAACTCAAAGGTGAACAACCCTTTTAAGTTGCATTGCCTGTGGAAAGCCACACAACTCTGCTGTTTTTCCTGTTCACTTTTATTATCTGTCATTCAATAGGATCAAACATATACATAAGGTTTACGTGTCCTTTAATGCAGCACTTTGCAGGAACAGTGCATCATTTACATCAGTTCCTGCCCCAGTAGAGCTACTCTCTTGGAGTATGTGAGGCAACCCACACAGACACAGGCAGAACAAACAAATGCCTTGATGAAAACAATATTGTTAGAACTTTATCTGCCAATTCAGCAGTATCTCCTTGCCGATTTTTAAAAGCTCCATTCAAACAAGACAACCAAGTCTTTTTCTGATATCAGTCATCTTGTCTTGCACCATACACAAACAGATATTATCGTACAAAGAAAAAGGCCTTTTGAACATAATTCATCATTTGTGTTGCCCATAAATGTCACTTGCCACTATAAAAGAATATGTGCAGATTTAGATAATTCTTGGAAATTAAAGATTATTGGGCATTAGGAAGCCTGTTAGTATTTATGGACAGCAAGATGAACAAGGCAGAAAAATAAAATGATAGATCAACAAGGAGAATGTTTCATTCCAGCAGTAGATAAAAATGACAGAACAGAGGTGGGAGATATTATGATGTGACTGCATTTTCTAGAAACTTATAATATACAAAACTGACAAGCATTATGGTTACAAAGGAGGTGAAAATTAAATTACTGATTCTATGATACTTCTACAGACAGTAAACAATTGTAGCTTATCAGCAGGTAATACAAGATCCACACAGGCTTATTATTCAAAATGCCATGAACATAATAAAGTCACCATGCAGGGAACCTTTAGTATTAGCCAGAGGGTAATAAAATGCACCTGGTAACATTTAAAGCAGACACAATATAAAGAAGGAAAAAAGTGGGTAAAAACACCGATCTTAGGAGAGAGACAGCCGAAAAAAGGACAGATGTATCCCTAGTACAGCAATTTAGTATTAACAGGCTTCTTGCAAACAAAGTTGATGGTGTTAAACAAGAGATGCAGCCGACTCTTATCAGACAAAATGGAATTCAAAATTAGGTAAATCAAGTTTCACAGATGTGAATCAGGAACAATACAATTATTACCGAGAAAAACTATTCACATCTGTCAAGTAATTTTCTGTTTTTCAAAAAACACAAATTGTGCATATAACATAGATGAGAGACATCTGTGAAGTATTGCCAACTATGCAAGGTACTGAAAAAGAGATAAGCCAAGAAACATCAATTTGTTTATTCTAGTATTGCTGTTATTAGAGATAGGCAGAGGTTGTACGATAGGACTAATCTGTGAAAAATATCATGAGGTATAAAGAGAAAAAAATAATCCAGAATAAATGTGCTACAGGCTTTTGTGGCCATTCCACTAAGGGAACACATTAAATATGACAAACATTCCATAGCAGTGCTAATCCAAGCATTTTTTCCTAGTGTTACTTGATGTATCTGCTATTAGGTGTGGGAGGCCAGTTTTGGACAGGTAGGGGGTACAGAAGAGGCAGTATTATGTAAGAGTTTTATTGACTTAAAGAATATCTCTGTCCATTTTAAAGTGGATGTAAATATTTTTGTTTATCCAATTGGTGATGGATTACTAGATTTATCTAGGGATGCACCAAATACAGGGTTTGATTCAGTATTAGGCCAGGATTCAATCTTTTTTATCAGGATTTTGATTCCTCTGAATCCTTGTGCCTGGCTGAACCAAATCTGAATCCTAAAAATCATGTGACTTTTATTCACAAAACAAATTAAAAAAAAATTATAAGCCACTCTTTTTTTTCCCCTCCCCACCCTAAGTTGCATATACAAATTAGAGTTTGGATTTGGTTTGGAGGTTGGCAGAATCCAAAATAGTGGAATAGTTGTTTCCAAACTCATTGCCAGATAATTAAAGGTCAGTAAGATTCCCTAAAACTGGTCATTTGCACCCTAGTTATCTAAAGTAAGCATTGCAACTTAAATGATAGAAGCCAGAGGAGTCTCCAATCAACATAAGCTTTGCCAACAGGTTCCTGGATCTCTGCTTGGTGATATTATATGTCAATAAAACATAAAAAGGTGGATGCAGGGTTGTTAAGGTGTTTGCTCAAGAAACATATGTCTAATATGTAAAATGTCTGGTGTCCACATAAAAAGATATGGAGATGGTGTCATAAATTGCTCTGTTCTTGTGTTTCTGGTTCCACTTTTGTTTACAATGTATGAATCAAAGAGTTGATCAAGCAACTCGGTTGTCTCCTCTTCAAACTTACACTCGCCATTTTGTATAATAGCTAGATGTATATGGCCACCTTTACAGTACAAATAACATGAAGGCAGGGGTATACAGAAAATGAAAGACTTGAGGATCTCTCAAGTTGAGAAGTTCTTCTTTAAGGGAGGGGACTTAAAACTGATTTTCATCCAATTTCAGATGTAAGGGATTCTCCAGCAAAAACACACCCCATTCTAGTGCTACACTTTTATCTGCATATAGTCATTACCGTCCAGTTCTTGGATGCTACCTAGCTCCTATGATACTAATGGATACTATTGCATCCACTGCGCAACTGACCCAGAAGCACTTGGAAAAATGTTATTGCCCAGTGCTGTTTTTTCTGTATTTTCTGGATAATACTGTAAGATGTAGTCCAGTTATGTGTGGGTGGAGCAACACTGCTATGGATGGTTTATGTCCCATTTAATTATCAATGCTTCAATTCAGCAGTGAGGCTTTATACAAAGATAATTATAATGTTTCCAAATGTTGCTAGGCAATCAAACAAAATAAGAAATTAGCCTCCAAGAAAAAAACACACTGTTGGTATTTTCTGGTTCATAGCAATTTATTGAATTCCAGCACAATACCATATTTTAGGTTCAGAGTCATTTCTTGGATATCAGCACAGTACCAAAACTAATCTTAAGGGTAGGAGTGAGCTTATGGATTTCATCAGCTTCTGTCAAAACAGGAAATATTGCTTTTACAATACAAGAACAAAGAATGTCGTGAAGAGTCAGGATCCAAAATTAATTAAATCAAAAAAGGATGCACAAAATACAAAACTAGTTTGCCCAGATTACATTGACAACGTAAAGTAAAATAAGAACTAACACAGTTCACAGTGATGAGGACATAAGCAAAAACCTCTACTAGTACAAATGAAGAATGGATTGAACATCAATGAAGCACTAATGCAAGTAATACTTCTACATGAAAAACAGTTTCAATGTTATTTCAGTCTCTAATATGTTGGACTCACTGCTGTCTGTACTGAACTATGGTTTAAGTGGATACACATGTACTGTATGCTTGATTTGTTCTGATTCTACCTTGTGCCCAATATGCTTTTTAACATCCTTCTCTGTGTGACCCTGTTTTTATAGCTTTTTCTTCTGCTGGTTATTTTATATTTGAACCTGCCATGGTATTATGAATAAAGGACTCGGACTGCAACGTTCAACTTTCAGTAAAAGTACAGTTATCTTTGATGCCATTTATAACAGATGTATTACCTAACACAAGCAATAACTTTAGATGATCAAGAAGCCAACTGCTCCTTTACCTGTAGATGATTCTCTACTTTTACTGGGTGACCATAATTCAATAGAGCAAATTCATTAATGGGCGAATTTTCACCAGTGACCAATTCTTCACACTTTGTGCGGCTTCGCTAGGAGCAAATTCATCATCACAACGCCAATTCACTAAAATGCAAAGTTATGTCTCAGCTGACGAACGCTGACGATACTTCGCATTTCATAGCGAAGATTTGCTAGCGTTAATTTGTGCCTATTGAAATGTTGCTAGTAGTCTTACGCTTAGGTCAGTTTGAATGGGTGTGAGATGGTGGAAATGCTTAAGTGGTCACTTTTTATTACAAATGTCCAAAGGAGCTTAATAGGCAATGTATTAAAAAAACTTTTACACAAAAATCTTTAATTGTTCAGACATTTTAAAACAAGCTTCCCGCGACTCGTTTCGTGAATTTTTCGCCGATTCGCAAATTTCTCTAGAAATTCGCGAATTTTTCGGCGAAGCGAATCTCGGGAGATTCGCCCATCACTATAGATGAAATAAAAGTGTAAATGATACTAATGGAAATCATTTTGTTAAATACATACTGTAGTGGTTCTCTCAACACTAAGAGGGTTATCTATCAAAGGTCAAGTTTGTGAGGTTTTTTTCTATGAATAAACTCACAAATCAAATGTTTACTTATTTGTGAGAAAACTCGAATGAATGCAATTGGGGAAAACTTGAATACTTGAATTGATCGAGACATAGCCGAAAAAAACTCTAATAGCTTGAAGTTATTGAGTTTTCATGAGCAAACCACTGAAAACCCCCAAAAATCATTGACTTCTACATGACCTCAAAAAGTTTTAGCTAGAGTATTTTCGGATTCAAGCTTTGGGATTTTTTTTTATCCAGAATAAACTACCCTAGAAAAACTTGAATTTTTCGGGAAAATAACTCAACCTTTTAATAACAATAATGATAAATAACCACAGTAGTCATACCTAAAAGTTGTAATTAATAAGCAACTTTGTCTGTCATTCATAGCTTGAAAAGAGAATTGTTAGTTAGAAATTAGTTGCCAAGAAAACCACAAATATCAGAAACAAGGGTGGTAGTGGAAACAGCGCAAATCAGTGAAATACATAGGGGCAAATTCACTAAAGTGTGAAGCATCTAACGCTAGCGCTGATTCGCCAGCGTGATGTCATTTCGTAACTTCGCAAATTCACTAACACCGACTCTGGCAAATTTTCACTAGCGAAGTAGATAGACTAGCGCAACTTCGCACCCTAACGCCAGCCGAAGTTGCGCACTGACGAAGGATCATAATTATGCTAATCCACTAAGATGACCATTTTACTGAACATAGGAGTTTGAAAAAAAAATTGCGTGTTTTACCTTTTGTAGGGTGAAAAAGAGCAACATTTTTTTTGGGGGTTACCCTCCTTCTCTCCTACATTTCCTAACATATGGCAACACAACTATACAGGGGGCACATGTTTAGGGCAATAGGACAACTTTATTTTATTTATTAAAGGTTTCCTGGGCTTGTGTAGTGCAATGTAGTGGCTGTAACATATACTTCTATTATACTTTGAAATTCGCACTGTATGCTAATTAGGCATCGCTAGCGTAAATGCGCTATGCCTAGCCCAACATACGTTACCGTTCGCCGACCTGAGCTTAACTTCGCGCTTTAGTGAATTTGCGTAGCGCTGGCATAAATTCGCCTGGCAAAGTGCGGTGAACGTTAGCGAAGGCAATGCTAGTGCCTTTTTTTTTTTGACCCATAGATCTCAATAGATTTTTCTGCAGTGACTTTTTCATGTGTTTTTTTCTGCTCAGAATATATTGTAGTCTATGGACATTTTTATGTGGTTACTTTTTCATAGCACCATTTTGCAGCTTTCACGAAAATAACAGCCAATAGCAAAATGTGGAATTTTCCATAAATCCATGCCTGGTGAAAACGTGAACTCATCACTAAAGGGGGGGGGTAATCATATCTTTCAATTCTGTATTTTTTTAATATCTAGGGGGAAATTCACTAAGCTGCGAAAATTCGCTAGCATTCAACATACTTTCGCCAGACGAATTTTCGACAAGTGCTACGCGAATTCACGAAGTGCGAAGTTACGATAAAGTCGGCGAACGGCACCTTAGTTGCGCTAGTGTTACTTCGCCAGGCAAATCGCATTGACGCTAGCAATGCCTAATTTGCATACGGCGCGAATTTCAAAGTGTAATAAAAGTATATGTTACAGCCACTACATTCCACTACACAAGCCCAGGAAACCTTTATTAATAAAAATGTATGTGTCCTATTGCCCTAAACATGTGCCCCCTGTATAGATGAGTTGCCATATGTTAGGAAATGTAGGGGGGAAGAAGGGTAACCCACCAAAAGAATTTATGTGCTTTTTTAGACTATCACCCAAGAAAGGTACAAGGCAATGTTTTTTTGGGACTTAGAAAAAATGTCAACATTTTTTTTCAAACGCCTATCTATTGTATTGAACTTCGCCAGGTCTGACCTGGTGAAGTAACGTCTAGCGTAAGTGGTAACGTTCAGTAAAATGTTCATCTTAGTGAATTTGCGTAATTACGATCCTTCGTCAATGAGCAACTTCACCTGGAGTAAGGGTGCGAAGTTGCGCAAGTCTATCTACTTCGCTAGCGAAAATTTGCCAGAGTCGGTGTTGTTGAATTTGCGAAGTTACGAATTGACGTCACGCTTGCACATTAGCGCTAGCGTTAGAAGCTTTGCGCTTTAGTGAATTTCCCCCATAGTATTTTATTTTTGAAATTGCGATATAGTAGACATGGTAGAAAGTTCTAATAATGATAGTAATAATACAGCTTTACACTTTTAACTTTGTTTAATTTAACAGGAGGAACTTCAGGGTGTAAGTCATTTAGCCTTGAAACTATTAAAAATCCCTGTCTATTATCTGACAGATAAAATAAAAGGATTGCTTAAGGGCACCTCATTGGTCATTAGCTTGCAACAGGACGTCATTAGGTGTTAGTTAGTGGAACATTGAGGAAGAAACAACGCATCTGTACATGATTGATAGCCTGTACTGTGAAAATAAATGTGTGCACTAGAGATTGGTTTATTAAGAAATTCAATCTATGGATACATTTTAATTGATTATTTGGGATATGATAAATCTTGAATGGGAGCCCAGGATGTGTCTAAAATGAGACAATTCAAAGAAATGTGGAAACGTTATCCATGTAATTGTGGCTGGTCTTGTATTTCAAAAAATAATTGCTTAGTACTGCTGACACATATTGACTTCCTTTCAAAACTTTTTCTCAAAATGTAACCACACAATTAGAATTGATATCTTTTTTTAACCGATAACTTTAATTTTCCACCAATATCAAGAGTGAGAAAATGAGAATTCCAATAGTATGACCAAGTTATTTGATGTGTGGACATATTATCTTTACAGCGATGGACTATTGCTCATGTTGAACGTGGTTTGCTGCTTTAATACTGTTAAGAAGGGCATTTCCAGATCTATGTTGAGGATGTAGATAGAATAGCTGTCTAATTCAAAGGTGGCATTGTGTGAAAAAAGAGAAAAATGCAGTTCCATTAGAGTTTTAAACCTAATAAAGCATTTTGTCTAATGAAAGGAATTAAAATTTTATGCTATATACATTCATTACAATTCCAGTAATTGCCAAAATTGTCCAATAAAATAATGTCCAATATATAATGACATAACTTCCAGTGAAAATCCAATTGGAGTTACAATGTGTCCATATATTTTGTAGCGCTGTGGAGAATAAAGGGTGCAACAATGTTAAAAATGTTTATGAATCTGCCACAACTAGTACTACCTATGGTTAAGGTCTACGTGCATCATTCTATAAAGTATATAGTATGTAATTAAAGGACCAGTGACATCATATTTTAAAAAAAAAATTGTTAGTATAGAATGAAATAAAAACACCAAGACAAATTAAACTTTAAAATAGAAAAGCCTTTATTAAAAAATAACTTACAGAAACTCCGCTTCCTGTCCAGAAAAGGCGACAGGGCTATGACGATTCATCTGTGCTCAATTTCTTCTCCCATATTCTATTGACAGCATGTGAGTGTTCTTGTACCAAAAGCAACTGCCACAGAGGAAGGCGATGTTGGTGGGCTCCCCATTAGCTTCCAGGTGTCCAACAGCAGGAGTAGTGCTCATTTTTGGTATCTAGACAATGCTTTGTGTATGACATGAGACAAGCAAATGCCTTCTGATTTCAGAAGGCTTCACTTTGCACAAAATATATGAACATATTGTCACTCCAATTAGATTTTCACTTGAAGCTATATCATATATATTGAAATGGGCACTATTTGATTGGACAATTTTGGCTTAGACTTTAGGCTAATTTCACTTGGGTGGTGGCAATCCATGGGGGGTTGGTTCTCTTCAGAACAGGTCACTTCCTGTACCACACCCGAGAATCTCCCGAGATTCTCTTCGCCGCAAAATTCTCTAATTTCCAGAGAAATTTGCGAATCGGCAAAAAATTCGCGAAACGAGTCGCGGGACGGTTTTTACGGCGCGTCGCGTCAACTTTGACGCGTCGTTTCCGACACGCGTCGCGCATTTTCAGCCGCGTGTCGCGTCGTTTCCGGCGCGTGTTGCGTCGTTTCCGGCGCGTGTCGCTTCGTTTCCGGTGCGTGTCACGTCGTTTTTGTCTCGACTTGTTTTTTCGGCGAATTTTCGCCAAGCGAAATTTCGCTGGTGATTCGCAAATTTATTCGCCAGCACCGAATCGCGGGAATTCGCCGCGAATTCGGCCCTGGCGAATAAATTCGCCCATCACTACACACCATCTGTGTTTTGCTGCACTGTTGCACTCACACTTGGCAAAAGACCCCATAGGTTTGAAACATGTTGTGTGTCAATTAAACACTTTTGAGCAGTCAATCTCTGCTGTAGTGTCTTATTCTTGTACAATCAATTTTTTGGATTACATTACAATGACTATATTGTATGTCCCATTCATATACGTAAAGGAACTTCAACCTTCAACCTAAATGCTAGCATGTCATGCAATTTTCTCATTTAGCCATCAAATGTATCAAATTAAAATCATTTTATCAGTATTGTATTTATAAAACTATGTTAATAGCTTATCTTGGCATTTCGCAAGCATACAATTACTGCAAAAATTGCAATATTGAAGATTGCCTGCTTTAAAATGAAAAATGCTTAAAAGCTAAAATTACATTGAAAGCTAAATAGCTGTTAATATAAGGTTTCAAAAGAGTAGGGCTGAATGCCAACAGATTGATGTAAATTTGTGAGAAAATGGGTGTTCATCCAACAACATACCTTCCGGACATAAGGGAATAAGCTCCTACGTGTCTAATTGTGGAAAGCAGCAAAACACTTTTTAAATACATCATCATGGGATTTTTTTTACCTTTTTGTGGTAAATGTGAAAGGATTTAATGAATATCCCTGCATGCTTGGATAATTGTTTTTAACAGAGAACTAGTTGTCAATAATAGCCTGTGGTGTGGAGAGAATCTCATAACACAAGTTCCTACAGAGAAAAGTCTCATTTTATTAAGAAAAAAAAAAAAGATGAAACTTGAAGACAAGAAACAGAAAGATTCCAACTCTTTTGGATGGAAACTAAACCATAATTAAATATTGCCAATATTGAGTTCAGCATTTCCCATAAGACTTTAACCCACAAAAAGAAATAAGGGGTATCTGGGGGGTTAAGTTATTTGGACCTGGGGTAGAAGTACAAGTGCACTAAGTGTGCCCTTGTCAGAAGCACTCATATTCAAGTGCTGAGGACGGACGTCATTGCACAGCACCGGGGTCACAGGATCAATGCCCGATTATAGGTCACGCTCACCAGTGTTCCTGGATGATCCATAATTCATGAATTACTGATTCCTGGACTTTTAGCCTCTTGCCTTGATTTACTATGATCCTTTGCTGCCTGCCTATTGAACTTTTGCCTGAATCCTGACTACACTTTTTCTTAACCCTTTGGGTAAAGCAAACTGGACAAGTGTTTCCTCCTTGGTATGAACCTCTTCATCATTTGAGCCGCAAGACCCTGACAGCCCTTTAGTGCTTATTCATGAAACAAGAGGTGCAGATCACAGTGTCAGCTAATGCAGATGATTCCTGCCCTTAACACCAGCCATAGGGCTGGCATCAATGTCAGACAGGCAGATCGTAGGCCCACTGTGGCTTAAATTACAGTGGCCCCACACCCTCCTTGGGCTTCCCTGCGTCTGCCGCAACCCCCCCCAACTCCCTCAATCACAACTCACACCCCTGGGCCCCCTGTCCTGGAGATGTAGCCATGATGGGGGGCAGAGCAGGCCATAGATGGGTGTAGGTCTGGGTCAGTGCAAAGAGCAAAAACACTTATTTTTGCACAGTCTTCATAATTGTAAATGACCCCATATTGTCCTAAACAACAATATCTATCAGCTTTATAAATTATAATCTGAATATATGCTACTGCGTTTGCAGTTTAGCTAAACAATATATTGATGGCCAGCGCCAGGCTGTCCACACTGGGAAGGAGCCCCCCGGAGCAGGCT
>CM044443.1:80568806-80610868 GCA_024363595.1 Xenopus borealis | reverse complement strand
AAATGTAGGAAGCCTCAAGGTCAAGAAAACTTACAGGGAATTCCTTCAATGGGGAAATGTAGGAATCCTCAAGGTCAACCAGTGTCCTTTAATTCTTTGAACTCCTTTTGCATCAACATGTAACTGATACTGATGTCTACAAAGAGAAAATACGATTTTCAGTTGTGTTTCCACTTAGACATTTTGGACCCCTGGATTTGAAGCACTCATAGCTGCATTAATTTATGATTCCTTTCTAGCTGTTATTGGCTCCCAATATGTTTTTATCCTTAGAAATATGTTGAAGTATAATTGGATGTGGTAGTCCTTCGATATTGTAGAAGCACACAGCAAAACTGTAGGTTTACCAAACTTTATTCAACTTTCTAGAGAGCTGTTTAATAAGATTGACATAAACAGTAACGTAACTACATGGGTCCTGGCCTGTGTGCAGGGCATGCAGCTAGGCCCCACCCCCTCCAGACACAGTTTTCTGTACACCATTGCATTGGCGCAAGCATTCAGAGGGCCCTGAGGGGGCGTGGTCATGGGTGTGATCATACCCCCTAAACCACCAGTAGTTACGCCCCTGGACAAAACCCTATCATAAGTACCGATCACCTTAATTTTTTTTTATTATTGTAACATGTGCAAATGCATGTTTTCTTGTAAGAATTAAAAATTTTGTACTGAAAAAAAAATATAAAAAGCTCATGCATAATAAAATATCCCAGCCAAGTTTCTCAACGATTTTCAGATCATACCATTATGCTTCCCATTACCATTGATAATTCTGTCAGCTTCTTTTATTAAACACTTCTTTGTTCGCTGAGGCATACGAAGACATTTATGAAGTCCAGGTACTGTGAAATTCAAAACAGGTCATTGGACACCTCAGACGTATTGCACAAAATAACTTTTGCTGAAAGTAATCAGAAAAGGCAATATATTTCCTGATTCGGTAGTGACTTTCCATGCAAAAATACAATTTACGATGGAATGAAACAGACTTTAGAAAAAGAGACACATGCGGCTCAATTTTCTATTTTAGTATTGTGTTCTGATCATGACAGGAGCGAAACAGGAATATCTTCACTTCAGGGGGTTGTGTAAAATATGTTACTGGCTGGAAAAATAAAAGCACAGATACCGATGTGTTTAATTACATTTATGCATACTTCTCAGCTTTAAAGCTATTTTGATACCCAAACAATAGGGAAACATTTCTGCTAATGGCCTGATAAAGGTAAAATGATGCTGAGTGTTATTTCAAAGGTAACTTCAACCTTGATTTATAGGCAGCAGGAAATATTATAGAATTGGCTATAGTAAAATGTGTTTTTTCTCTTCTTTGATTTCAAATGCTATGAAATCAATGGGACAAAGAAAAAGAAATCAAATTGAAAACAGGAATGCTGACATATCCCATTATTAATTATCAGCTAATAATAGAGCAATGTTCTGCCATCTTGCCTGGCTGTCACAAAACCATAGGCCATGCAGGAGATTTTGTGCAAATTCTCTGTTTGTTAAGTGGACGATGGAAGGGAAGGGTGAGGAGGTGCAGTGAAGGGAAAAGCACTGCAAGTAATAAATCAATGTGATTGTTGTGCTTAGAGGGAAAGACTTTGATTTCTGTCATTGGCGTAGGGTTGTTATATGTTGTGACATATAGGGGATACACGCCTTACTATTGGGAGTTCAAGCTCTGTCTGAGTTAGATCTACATCCCCTTGATGCCAAATTTCTATTCCCCAGCTGTTCTTTTGATTTTGTTTCTACTTTTTTTTTTTTAACAGGACAGGAACTTTCCCAGCCTGCCCTGCTTCTGTCTCATTTCTGGCAGCTATTCTATCCTCTATTGTTGATGAGACACCGTGGATGGCTCTAAGAGGCTGGGAGAAGCATTATGTACCCACCTAACGCAGCCTGAACATCCTGTGCACATTACATCTCAAGAAAGAGCTTTTGTGCGCTGAACAATAACTACCAGGAAGGATGTCCTTGTTGGACCAGTGAAAGATATCACAGAGCAGAGATCTAATTTTCTGTAAACACATAGCCAGCAGCTGAAGCTTGGCATGACAGTGGGAAGATTTCAGAGACAATAATGGAGATTTCCAGGGAAGAAGCATGCAGTGGGTAGCCAAATATTAGTCACATCCTTAATATTAGAGCATAAACTAAATAATAATGACATAGAGAGGAGAGAGAAGGTTGTCAGTATTTGTGTTGGTGTAGTGTTGGTAGACAAATCTCTAGCTTTCAAAGACAACTAAACAATTTTTTTTTTAGAAAATGCAAGGGGAAGTATCTAGCAAACTTACTGTGAACCAATCAAAATGTGTTTTGTTGTATTTTACGTTGGATTTAATTTTTTTATTTGCACTGGTTCACATGCCAAAGAAAATTGAATATGCAGTAACAGGTTGTATCATATGTTGAAAAGTAACGGCATCTGTGTCTAGGTTTATGAATATGCCTTTCCTTCCATCATGATCTATTCTCTCTCCTGCTACTTAATTAAATGCTGTATTTTGATGTGTTCATGCAATGTACAAGGAATTTATTTTTTCAGTAGCATGCTTGCAAGGTCAGTATGGGCCCATGTGACTTGTGTGTGGGCCTGCAAAGGCATATGGCATAAATAAACATGTGAAATAGAAAAAAAACAAAACAATCAATACTTGTTCTAGAGATCTGTTTGGTTTAAAGAGCAGCTATTTAATTGACTTCATTCAGATTGATGAAGAATTTAAAGTGACAGGCAGATTTAAGAGCAGAAAAAGCTTTAAAGGGCTAGTTCACACTCAGGGGAATATTTATTATGTGGTGTAAATGGCAATGGGATAATTAAACATACATCATCATCAAGCTTCACCATGTTGAAAAATGGCATAAAAAACTGTGTAGATTTTTTATTGGTGTGACTTACGCACAATGTGAAATAAGGTAATAATGTAAAAACAATGTAAAATAGCAGCAAATTTGACGATCTGGTCTTCGAAATAAAGACTTTTTCCAATGACTTTCTATTTTCCTATGTAACCATTTTTCTAATATTGTGTAAAGTTGAATTTTTCACCTTTCTAAAGCTGGTTGGGGGGGGGGGAGTCACAGACTCTCTAAACGGTTCTAAATGGATATATTTAATTGATACATTTCCTATCTGACTCTGCTGAGCAGAAAATCCTTTAGTTTCATTAAAGGGGTTGTTCACATTTGAGTTAACTTTTAGTATAATGTAGAGAGTGATAATCTGAGACACTTTGCAATTGGTTTTCATTTTTTATTGTTTGTGGTTTTATAGTTATTTAGCTTTTTATACAGCAGCTCTCCAGTTTGCAATGTCAGCAATTTGGTTTCTAGGGTACAAATTACCCTAGCAACTCTGCATTGATTTGAATAAGAGACTGGAATATGAATAGGAGAGGGACTGAATAGAATTGTAAGTAATAAAAAGTGGCAATAACAATACATTTGTAGCCTTACAGAGCATTTGTTTTTAGATGGTGTCCGTGACCCCCATTTGAAAGCTGGAAAGAAACAGAAGATAATTGCAAATGATTACAAAAACTATAAAAAATAAATAATGAAGACCAATTGAAAAGTTTCTTAGAATTGGCCCTTGTACAATATACTAAAAGTTAACTTGAAGGTGAACCACCCCTTTAAAGGCAACGGTTATAATCGATACAATAGTCGCTAATACTGCAGAGATGATGCTGAGAAATGTATCAATTAAATGTTGCAAAATTATAACAGCTCAGAATCTGCACCTGAATTACTGAGCTGCCTGACTGAAATACCAGAGACAGGAACCTTAAACTTTAAACTTAGATTTTGAAAAATGGTAAAAAAAATAAAACATGGAAAGCATTGAAAAAAGTATTTATTTCTTGAGAACAATTTGAAAACAACTCAACTGACAACGTTTTTGGAAGGTGAATAACACCTTTAAATGAGAATGAAAGCTACTGAGGCAGTTTTTCCAACAGATTAGCCACAACAGTGCAACCTAGAATGTTCTATATAGTGCTTTGCCATACCTGAGCAAACAACCATGGAAATTCTGTGTAAGATAGCAGCTGCTATATCAGCTTTTGTGGCACAACTTCCCTGCTTCTCTTTTGCTGCTGGCTCACCTCTCTGCAACTTTCTGCCCAAGACCAGGAGGTTTGAGAGAAGAAAATATGATATGGAAGCCTATTTATAAAGAATAGGAGCAAATTAATGCAGTGGTTCTAACATAGGACTCAGAGAAGTAGCACCATGAGTGTTAATGGGTGTATATACACCTTTCTGATAAAGCTTACTTAGTTTTAGCCTTTCATTCTTCTTTAACCACAATGTAATTGTACACTGTTGCAATGTTTTCCACAGTTTTGCAATGGTGAGGGCTGTTTTAGCAGCAAACAGTGAACTAACAGGAAACTGGAATGAGAGATTTAAAAGGCAGGTGTCCATACAGTATATGTATAATTTTTACAATGCATTTACATTTATTGTGAACTATATATGTATATATATATATATATATATATATATATATATATATATATATATATATATATATATACAGTATATATAGCATACAACAGCACTAGCTTTCCAATCTTTGTTATGGTGCTCAACCTTATAGGAAAGTTCTGTTGTTTTCCAAAATATACAGGTATGAAATAAGCAGAGGCGGCACTTAATGATTAAATGTAAAATTATATATTGTCAGTTCATCTTGATACAAAAATACAACCTGTTCATTGTAGCAGCAATGTATATGTATATATATATAGTGGAGTTCATTAACTAGAGAGATCTTTGTGCAGGTTAGTGATTCAAATTTTTGATCCCATCAGAATTGACATACAATGTGTAATTTTCACATGCAAAAGGTGTGTACTAAGGACTAAATGAGGCATCAAGGCCATCCATGCCATACATTCAATCTATGGCTATTGTTTAGCGTGTACATAACTGCATATGTGGCTAGCACCTGATAGATACAAAAAGACACACAGGCAAGAGATAACAGGCACTAACATTTATGGTAGACAAAGAGACCTCAGTGCAGTGATATTTAATTTCACACAGGGCATATAGCATTAGAGTTATGAAAATCCTTCAGGAAGAAAGAATACAGAGATAGAATATTGAATTGTTGTGAGTCCTTGGGATATAATGTCATGTTGATTAATGCAAGCTTTTATTTTTTTCTCATAGAGAAAGTGGGGCCCTAAGCATCACCATAAGGCAAAGTAAAAAATGTGAGTAAAAATAATTAAAACCTAATAGCATATATATATTTTTTAACCCATTAACCTGTTTTAGAACCAAAATGTATTTTTTAAAATTAAAAAAAGTCTATGAAAGTCTATGAAAGATTTTTTTGCTTGCAATGATTGCTTTCAGGGATATTTATATATGATTTTATAGAGCTGTGTAAAAAGTTTAAAAACCATGTAACAATTATGTGAAATAAATGGTAAGCTTTTTATATGGTATTTTGCACCCAGCTATACAAAAATATACAGGTATGGGATTCCAAATCTAGAATCCCAACACCTAGAAAGCTCTGAATTGTGGGAAGGTAATCTCCTAAAGATTCAGTTTTAAGTAAATTATTCAAATTTTTTAAATTTCATTTTTCCTGTATTAACAAAACAGAACTTTGTACGTGATTGCTACTAAGCTACATGGATCAATATACATGGCAAAACAATACTACTAGGTTTATTTTGGGGCAGATTTATTAAGGGTCGAATTGAAAATATGAATTCTAATTTTCGCATTTTTTATGGTCATAACTGTCAAATTCGACTAGGGAAGTATCCAAACTCTATTTGAGTGTTTTAAAAAATGTGATTATCGAGATTTATCATACTCTGACCCTTTAAGAATTAGAATTTGACAACTGGCCACCTAAAACCTGCCAATTTACTGTTTAAGTCAATAGGAGAGGTCTAGGGATCAGTTTCATAATGTTTCATGATGTTTTATGATGTTTCATGAGGTTTGTAGCCTTTCTGTCAGAGTTTTGAGGTAAAATTTGATTCAAATTCGATTCGAGTTTTTGAGTAGATAAAATTAGTCAGAGTTTTACATATTCGATTTTATTAATAAACAGTTGAATATTTGAATTCAGGTATGTGATCCATTATCTGGAAACCCGTTATCCAGAAATTTCCGAATTACGGAAAAGTTGTCTCTCATAGACTACATTATAATCAAATAATTTTTAAAAAATATTTCCTTTTTTTCTGTAATAGTAAAACAGTAGTTTGTACTTGATCCAAACCAGCAGATTAAGCAGGAGCAGATTACAGAATGTTGGTAACAAATGTTGGGAACAGAATGTTGGTTAAAAAGTCTGCATCTCTCAGTATGCCACTTGTGATGAGTAATAGTCACATGACCGGGGCAGCTGGGAAATTGACAAAATGTCTAGCCTCATGTCAGATTTCAAAACTGAATATTAAAAAATATGTTCTTTTCAGAAATGGATTTCAGTGCAGAAGTCTCCTGGAGCAGCACTATTAACTGATGTTTTTTGAAAAAAACATGTTTTCCCATGAAAGTATCCCTTTAAATCCTTGTCATGGCAAATACTGGGAGATGCAGAGACCAAAAGATATACTGGCATTTATAGATCAGCATTCCCGCTGGGACACAAGCTGATTTTGCCTGAATTTTCTTATTCAATGTCACCACAGTATGTTGGATTCAAGTATGGCATCTTACTTTACTTTTTTTGTATGGAATAAAACTTAATTTCATCCTCAAGTTCACTATGTTAGCATGTAGCTTCATGGTTTCATGTACACAACCATGCTGTACTATATGTAGTGGCATTCTCTTCTTGAGTTTTTTTTTTTTATTAGTTTAATGGTATACATTATTGCAGTAGACAGCAACTAATCTGAAAGACAGAAGCAGTGAGTTGCTGGAATATGGCATAAATTCTATAGCTGGCATTAGGGCATGTTTGCATAGCATTTTGTGGAAACAGAATTTTGGTTATTTTACCTAGGTTCATTTGCTATTTATACTGCATTGATTTTACATAATAATGATACATTTTTGGGCTAGTTTAATTACTAGACAAGATGTGACTTTATGGCCTGAATGGCACTGCTGATGCATACAGCAGATAGAATATACACTACAGAGAAAGATAACGTTTTGTGGCCAATGGTTGTACAAGATGGTCACTGTGCTTGATCTTTTGATTTCTGCTTCAAAGAATGATCACACAGAATACAAGAAAATATTGTTGAATATAAAGAAACAGGTGACATCATATGTGTTATTGTAGGAACATTATATATATGTAAATAAACCATTTTCTTAACAATATCCTTTTTTAGTAGTATGTACCATATCATAATTAGACAATTGCGATTTTAAAAAATAAGGGCCACCCCCTGGGATACTAGGATTCATGGTGCACACAAACAAAGAAAATAAACTATACTTGCTAGGTCACATGAGACAATTAACAGACAGAGTTCTGTCTTTTGCTTCAACACTTCTTCCTGTTACAGTTAGAGTTGTAGTATTTCTGGTCAGGTGATCACTGAGGCAGCACACAGACCATCACGAAATGGTGGTTCAAGGCAAGAGATGTAAAAGGGCAAGAATTACTTAAATATATATTCTAGCTTGATAAGATTCTTTAATATGCCACTTAAAAAAGGAAAACTATACCCCGAAAATGAATTTTTGAGCAACAGATAGTTTATATCAAATTAAGTGACATATTAAATAATCTTACCTACCTGGAATATATATTTAAGTAAATATTGCCCTTTTACATCTCTTGCCTTGAACCACCATTTCGTGATGGTCTGTGTGCTGCCTCAGAGATCACCTGACCAGAAATATTTCAACTCTAACTGTAACAGGAAGAAGTGTTGAAGCAAAAGACAGAACTCTGTCTGTTAATTGGCTCGTGTGACCTAACTTTATAGTATTTTTGGTATGTTTGCGTGCACCGTTGGATCCTAGGATCCCAGGAGGCTGTCCTTATTTTTTAAAATGGCTATTTTCTATTTATGATTACCCAATGGCACATGCTGCTAAAAAGTATATTATTATGAAAATGGTTTATTTACATGAAGCAGGGTTTTACATATGAGTTGTTTGATGCAATATCTGTTTATAGAGACCTACATTGTTCAGGGGGTATAGTTTTCCTTTAATCTGATATAAATCTGTTTCTCAAGTATTCATTTTGGGGGTATAGTTTTCCTTTAAGAACAAGCTCTGCAACTCTGTTCTTTTTTCATCTTTTATTGGTAGAATATTTATTTCTCATAACCATGTTAATAAAGCAAAGTCAAGTCTACTGAGTCATTAAAGAGAACTATCACAAACAATTACATTTTAATATAAGCTTCAGATCACTAAAAGTAGAAACTTTATAAATACAAATCAATTATTACTGAAATAGTCAAATTACTCTTCACATTCTTAGCAACTGGAGTCGGAGTCAGAGTTTGATAAATAGGTCAAATATGTCATTGGTCTGTTTTCTCCTTGTCTGCACAATGTATTAGAGCTAAGGATGGTATGTAATAGACATAAACTGAATAAACATTTGAAAAAAAAACATTTGAAAAAGTAATAATGTCAGTTACACAGCATATGTTGTGAGCTTTAATTGAGCATTGCACATTTTTAAGTTCAGTTTGAAGGTGGTGGATACATACTTACTACATATCTAATATAAGTAATTCAAAAAACAACTGGCTTTGCTGAGAAATTTTAAAGGAATAGTTCAGTGTAAAAATAAAAACTGGGTAAATAGATAGGCTGTTCAAAATAAAAATATGTTTCTAATATAGTTAGTTAGCCAAAAATGTAATCTATAAAGGCTGGAGTGAGTGGATGTCTAACAAAACAGAACACTACTTCCTGCTTTTCAGCTCCCTAAATCTGAGTTAGTCAGCGACTTGAAGGGGGCCACATGGGACATAACTGTTCAGTGAGTTTGCAATTGATCCTCAGCATTCAGCTCAGATTCAAAATCAACAGTTATGACCAATGTGGCCCCCCTCAAGTTACTGATTGGATACTGCCTGGTAACCAGGGTAACCAATCACTGTAAACCAAGAGAGCTGAAAAGCAGGAAGTATTGTTCTGTTTTGTTAGGCTAGACTTACAGTCACTCCAGCCTTTATACATTACATTTTTGCCTAACTATATTGAAAATATTTTTTATTTTGCATAGCCTATTTACCCTGTTTTTACTTTTATACCGAACATTTCCTTTAATGAAGACATTTCACTTTGCATCCGAGCATCTTCTTCATTCCAACTGACTGGTGTGTGGCGTTCTTGGCATATAGACAACAATCCAATCACAACGGCACATTGTAACTCTTCAGAGGTGTTGATTCTGTGTAGTTACTGTGATAAGATTACCAATGAGTCATGCAACTCCTAGAAACAGGTGTTACTTGTGAGTGTAACATGAATGGATGTGTGAATTGTTCTGAAATTGCCAGTCTACAGATGTTAGAACAGCATTGTATGTAGCAGACAGGTGGTGCTGAAGGATCTTTCAAGCTTCTTTGAAACCAGCTGTCTTTTTTATCCAAGATTTGGACATTGCTATCTTCAAAGAAGGGTCTCTTGTATTAAAGGTGTAGAAAGACTATTCGGGCTATTCGAACAAGCCCAAAATAAATTCGAATTTCGAATTTTTTTAGATTGAATTTGATTTGAATATTCACTTCGAATCAATTTGAACCTTAGTAAATCTGCCCCCTAGTAAATATGCCTCTATATGTCTCCTGGCGGTTATTTCTTTTGGTGTTCCTGTTGGGCTTGGTTGCTGCTGTTTTGACAAAGGCCCAGTCTGAGTAGCCACAGACTTTCAAAGCTCCTCTGAGATGTTTATGCTCCTTGTCCTTGGACTCTATATCAGTTGCCACAGATGGTGGGAATGGAACAACATATTGATCCATAGGAGTGGGTTTCCGGTATATTTTCCTCTCTTGGATGCATATCAAACAGTCTAAAAAGACAAGTTTGTTCCTGTGGACATCTTCCCTTGTGAACTTGATGTTATCGTCCACTGAATTAATGTGTTCTGAATCCAACGCCTAAAGAAAAGCAGTGTGGTATATACTGTCCAGCCAGTGTAGCAAGGAGTGCACTGATCTATACATTGGGGAGACAAAACAACTGCTCACCAATGCTTGCTTTCACCAATGGAACTACTTCTATAGCTGCCGTCATTAGACATAAGACTCATAGCTTGATGAATGCTAACTCTCTGGCTTTGTTTGAGTTGCTTTATTGCAGAGGAGAGGGCTCCTTTGCCCCTGTGAAAGGAACACCTCCATCTCTCCTGAAACCTATTGCAGATCCAAGAACTGAGATAGAAGATAGAAATTCAGAGTTCTCTCTGTGATTAATCCATCCATCATCCATGCACTGAGTGTACAGAGATTGTTAGATCTTGACAAAGACTTAACTGAGAAAGAGAAGGAGCCTTGAGGAGCCAGTCCTCTAGGTAGGGAACAATGAACATCCCCTTGCTATCTGAGAAAACAACTTTGTGAACACTCTTAGGGTGGAAGTAATGCCAAAGAGCCTTGAACTGCAAATGATAAGTGGAATATAGAAAAATAGCCACTTTGACTTAGGAATTCAACCTTTGCTAAATCTGCCCTTGAATGTATTGAACCATATTTTGAACAATGCATTATGTGTGTGCCTAGAAGAATGAATAGGTGCTCAACATAAAAAAGATGACAACAGGAAAGTGGTTAATACATAAAGTAGTAGTAGTACTATTTCTTAATTGGTGGTTAAATAACAGATTGTTAAGTTGTATGCTTTATTCAGTTGATCAACAGCTATACTTTTATATTTTCATCCAAAATCGTTTTCTGATAAAATCAGTGAATTCCTTATATTGAAGCATACAGCAAACTAATTATAATGGCTCATCCAATGAAAGCTTTAAAAGTGATCAGGAAAAGATTTATGTTATCTCCGTACTTCCAACACACAGAATAATGCCCTGTTGATGTGAATGGCCTGTGAAATTTATATTATATACAAGGCACCAATGGCAGGTAAGAACGTGGATTTGGAGGTCAGGAATAAGCTGCTGTTCAGTAGTGCAATGCCCTGATATTGCTGTGTGGAATACCATAGTTTTACATAGTTGATGGATGATTCAATGTCTGAGCGGAAGGAAAGCAGAGGTGAAGGGTACTGCATTGTAATTCTAAAGCAGGCAGCCATTTCCAAGAAATGATATTGAAAACCAGCACATTTTATCATAGTCAGTTAAGGTCTTACCATGTTTTTGCTACTAATGGAAACTGACTGATTGCGGTTGAGCATAAAACCCAAGTGCAAGCTTTCACTAAGTAAGTAAGACAAACTAGCTTACTGCAACTTTTTAGTCAATACATTTACTGGATTTCAGTGCAATGTGTTATGGCTGCAATACAGAATGTTCAGTGTGTAGAAAAAGTATTGTGACACTACTCTCTGACTTTGACAAAAAAGAAGTCATTCTGGTTTACATCCAAACACTGGCCAAAATTATGCAATAACTGTTTAATGAATATTAGCACTAGGGTATTTCTGTAATTTGGATATCCACACCTTAAGTCAACCAAATATTGTATAAACATGAATTAAACCCAGTAGGATTGTTTTGCCTCCAATAACGATTAATTAATAAATCTGGGATCAAGTATAAGGTACTGTTTTATTATTACAGAGAAAAAGTAAATAATTTAAAAATCACAATTAGATAAAAAATGGAGTATATGGGGGAATGCCTTCCCATATTTCATTTCTTTCTGGATAATGGGCTTCCCAATAACAGATCCTATATGGTACAGCATATAAGAAGGGAGCGAGGAGAAGGATCTTCAACACTCTCTTGAGTTTTCCCCTTAGAAAGCTGCAGAGTATGTGAAGTTTCTTAAATAGATATACCACAATGTAATCCATGCAGGGTATGTTGCTAAAAATACATACATTGGAGTGTACCCAAAATAGTACTCAGAACAGAGAATGTAAGCATAAATGAAAAGGGTTACAAATTGAGTAGCTGCATATTGATAGCCCAGAAAGGCAATAACAGTGCAGGCACAGTATTAAATTATTTGAATACTAAATTCCAGGTTTTCCCTTTAATGGAGTTTGATGGAGAGAAACCATGAAATAAAGTTCTCTCATCAAACTGAATCTGGCCCATTGTGTTCTATTATACCCTGGTCCAATAATAACCAATAATCTGATGGGTCCATGTTTAAATCTGCCCTTGGAGGGGTTTATATTAAATGCCAACTCAGTCACTCACAACTGAATTTGCAGCTTGTAAGTCAAAACAATGGCCTACATGTTCACTTCCATCTGGAGCGTTTGCAACACTTTGCAGCTCTATACCTAATGCAAAATCAAAGATAGTTCTACATTTAAACAACTACATGGTAATGCAGTATCTAAACCACTATATACAATACATATATTTTTTAAATCAAGACACGTTTACTTTAGATATTGTTTGCTGAAGCACTTGGCATTTCAATTAATTACCACCATTATCTTTTTCCTGATTACATTCACTTCTCCAAAGCGTCAGTTTCTGGTGTGCATGCACCAATTTTTTTTTCCTTCCTTGACCCCACAGAATACTAGAATTGTGAAATTCAAATAGATGTGCAGATGCACTGGCCCAAGACCAGTAGGATAAGTTAATAAATGGAAATGAGGGGACTTCAAGCTTTGAGTATAAGGTTACATTACCTTTTAATCTCTGTCCTACTCTAGAATGACCATTTATTAGGGATGGCGCGAACTGTTCGCCGGCGAACTTGTTCGCGCTCGCCGGAAGTTCGCGAACGTCGCGCGACGTTCGCCAATTTGGGTTCGCCTTAGTTGGCGCTTTTATTTTGCCATTTCTCCCCCAGACCAGCAGATACATGGCAGCCAATCAGTAAGCTCTCCCTCCTGGACCACCCCCACACCCCCTGGACCACTCCCCTTCCCTATAAAAACCGAAGCCCTGCAGCGTTTTTTCACTCTGCCTGTGTGTGCTGAAGAGATAGTGTAGGGAGAGAGCTGCCTGTTAGTGATTTCAGGGACAGTGGATAGTAAGTTTGCTGGCTAGTAATCTACTGTACTTCAAACAACTGCCATCTAGCTGTGTGAGCTTGTTCACATTCTGTCTAAATATCCATAATATTACCCTCTCCAGAAAAAGCACCTGAGTGACTTTTTTCAAGCAGCCATAATATATTTTACGTAATCCGTATCCACCGCTGTAGTAGTGTATACGTTGACCTTGTAGGCATTATTTGCCCTGTAGCCATTTTTTGCCCAGTGTGTTCTTCAAACAACTGCTATCTAGCTGTGTGAGCTTGTTCACATTCTGTCTAAATATCCATAATATTACAGTCTCCACAACCACCCTGAGTGACGTTTTTCAAGCAGCCATAATATATTTTACGTAATCCGTATCCACTGCTGTAGTAGTGTATACGTTGACCTTGTAGCCATTTTTCGCCCAGTGTGTTCTTCAAACAACTGCCATCTAGCTGTGTGAGCTTGTTCACATTCTGTCTAAATATCAATAATATTACAGTGTCCACAACCACCTGAGTGACTTTTTTCCCTTTACAGCACAAAACGCAGCGCTGTGTCAACAATGGATTTTTCAGATACATTTTTGCCCTTGATCCCCCTCTGGCATGCCACTGTCCAGGTCATTGCACCCTTTAAACAACTTTAAAATCATTTTTCTGGCCAGAAATATCTTTTTTAGCTGTTAAAGTTCGCCTTCCCATTGAAGTCTATGGGGTTCGCGAACCGTTCGCAAACCATTCGCAAATTTCCGGAAGTTCGCGAACATGTTCGCGAACTTTTTTTCGGCGGTTCGCGCCATCCCTACCATTTATGAATTCCAGATGTGATTTATTTATTTTTTATTAAATTAAGTAAATGCACTAAAATGGCAAAAATCTATTGAAACCCATCACTATTTTAAAAGCAATCACTTAAAAATAACTTAAAATATATGGAAAAGTGAACTTTTGTTTCTGGAATGAAGGAAATAAGTGACTTGCTTTGTCTCCTAGCAAAAAAGAAGAGCTAGAAGAAATAGCTCTTCTTTAGCATGCTTTAGGACTGGGGTTTTAAACATGTTTCTTGACCTTCACTGCTGCAGGGGTTCTCACGAAGGAAGAACACCACCTATGGCTATTTGTCACTGTACCTTTAGCCAAACCTTGATATTATACTATATATGACTGAGATCTGGGGCCAGCCAGTCTTTGCAATTCATCTTGTGAATACAATGAAAGAAGAGTATATAAAAATGACTTGCAAGCAGCGAAATGGACTGGTAAAGCTGATTCAGTCAAGTCTAAAAAAAAATATCACACATTGAAATGGTATATAACCAAAGTGGAAAATATTAAATGCTCTTCCATGTTAATATACCATCTTAGCATAAAATATCCTGTTCATAAATCTTGATTTAAGATAGCATTAGCACTACATTAGTGCCTGTGTCTTAGATCACCATGGGGGTTATGGAATAAAGAATAGAATACTGGTGTGCTGCATTAAAGGCTAACCATTGCAGGAAAGCATAAGCTTTGTCCCTACTGAGTAGAAAAAAAAATCTAGGTTTACTGGTTTAAAAAACTAAAGTATGTTTTATAAGAGTAATCCATTAAAGTGGTGTATAATGAATAATCATTGTATGTGCGTGTTTTATCCTTAACTTACTTGTAGTTTTATCCCTATTTATCTTGCCAGAATTTAGAGACATGAATGGCAACTGAGTAAATCCCTTTCCAGAAGTTAGAATCAAAGTAAGATTGTAGAGCTCTATCATTTGCCTCCAGGATTTAATCTGCTGATCTTTTTTTTTTAAATATGATTGGAATCCTGGAAACACTGTTTACAATCTTCTATAGATCTTCTGATCCCCTACACAGAGCATATTCTATGTTACATATAGATGCTTTATGGGCTTTGGTAGTATTTTCCTGCCTGTACAAGTTATAAAATCTAAAAAGTAACATATTCATCCATTACCAATGTATAAATATAGCTATAACTACTCTTGAACAACTGAAGGGTATTTTAGAACGCACCATTTATGAATTCCAGATTTTTTTTTTTTAACTTAAATTCAGTAAATGCACTATAATGGCAAAAAGCTATTGATACCCATTACTATATTAAAAAAGTGAACTTTTGTTTCTGGAATGAAGGAAAGTACATAAACTGTTTATTACATAAACAGGAACTTGACATTTATGCAGGGACGCCAGGACATTGCAATATTAAAAATGTATATCCCAATAATTGCATTTCTTACCACAACTATTAACAATTTTTTGGCATAAAAATGGGTACCAGGGTCTCTTCCAGTTTGAGTTATAGGGTTATTGGGTGGCAGTTATCATTAATTAAGATTTCATAGAGAAAGGGTTTAAAACATGTTTTTTTGGGGAAGATTATTATTATCCCAGGTGATATAATTAAAATGTAAAAGGATACGTATGGGTCACTTAATCTTCCCTCTCCATTAGTTTTTAAAGGAGAGAGACTGCCAAGACCAAAACAATGGTTTCACAGGCTTAATCTTCCCCTGACGGCAGCTTTTAAGAGAGAGAACTGCCCAGACCAGCTCCCATTTTTAAAAGACATAATATCCCTATTATTTATATTCAAGTATCTTATTCAAAACAATCCATGGTTGATAGGGTGATTTGGACCATAGTAACAGATTTCTGAAATCGCAAACTAGAGAACTGCTGAATAAAAAGCTAAATAACTCAAAACCACAAATAAAGAGATTTAAAAACAACTGCAAGTAATTTCAGAATTTCATTCTCTACATCATACTAAAAGTTAACTCAAAGTGAACAACCTTTTCAGACATGTCTTTTTGTGCTCGTTTAGTGGCTTGAGGCTTATATGTCAGGCGGTAGAGTGTTGATGTGAAGGAGTGTTAAAGATGTCGTGTTAAAGTTTACTTAATCAGAAAATATTTTATTCAAAGGATAGGAATTATGCACTGTAGGAGGTAATCATATTGTTGTTATGGATTGGATCAGAGCTGATATCTTACCTTGCATCCTTCTGAAGTGAACCAGCATTCAGTGAAATAACTTGTCAGATCTTGGGGAAACAGCTCCTGCTAGCCTATTTACTGTACACAGCTTTGGTTGAAATCTAGGCAGTTTTCCCCTAAGCTACAAATAAACTCACATGGGAAATGTAAGCATGATAGAAAATCTCAAAGATAGACGTCTTCACAATCATAAATAAAAAGGCTATACAGCATTATAGTAAATTTCATTCCAATTCTATAGACAAGCAGGGTATAGATAAAAAAGTGAATGCCAGTACACAGAGCCACCGATAAAGAGTTTACAGAAAAAAATGCTTGCTTCTAGCTCAGATTTCTAAGACAAATGCTTTTTAAATAACAACTCCAGTATGTTTTAGGCTATATGCCCTTCATCAGCTGCAGTAGAAAGATACTACTATTGTGCAGTCTCAGAAATACCAAGAATGCGTTGTTTATTAATAGCTTTGGAAGCAACCTTTTTATATTTTTTGCACGGAAAATGTTTTTATTTGCTTTTGGTTTTCTCCTGAAGTTCTTCTTTCCATTTAATTTATGAGGGTACATGTAAAAAATAACATTAGCTTCATCTCTTGGATATAAAGAAAGTGGATTGTTTATAAAGCACTTTTCTCCTATGGGACTCAAAGTGCTTTATAGCAATCAAGGCAGCCAAGATAGGTACTGTATAAGTACTGTATGCTGGGACACAGGATATTGTCTTGCATAGGATCACAAGAAAGGAGTTGCCATAGGGTATCAACCCAGGGTCTCTACCTAAAATCCCACATCAAAGGTTGATCACTTATCCTCTCTGCCATTGGATCATTCCATTGTCCTAGAGCTTTACTGAGAGGTTTACTTTGCTTGGAAGTAAAATAAAAAGTACCCTTCCTGATATAATCAACTTATTCTTCACTATCCACTTCTTAGTAATCGGTCTCTAGGAGGATTTTTATTGCTGTTGTGATAAACAGTTTAAATACTTGATCTAGGCTAAGTGCCCACAAACCACTAGATGGGGCACAGGGGGCATTTTTAGCAAGCATCAGGGAGCTGTTATCTGGTTACCTTCCCATTGTTCTGCTGAAGGGCTGCTGGGGGAAGGGAGTGCAAAAAGAATGACTGAAACTTATCACAGACACATAAATTAGGGCAGCTGGGATGATAATAACATGTCTAGCCCCATGTCAGATTTCAAAATTCAATATAAAAAATCAATTTGCTCTTTTGAAAAATTAATTTTAGTGCATAATTCTGCTTGAGGAGCACCATTAACAGATGCATTTAGTAAAAGACACGTTTTCCCTTGACAGAATACCTTTAAGTCACAAATTATTTGTCTAGGTCCCAACGCACAGTATTAAATAATGACAATCTACAGCAAGTCCTGTTTTGTTCAGCTCTACATCTGTGATGCAGTAAGCCCAGGTTACCCAATTACCAAGATTACTAAGATAATTGACTGAAGGGCATGAATTACACTATAAGGTGATAGATTCTGTTTGACCTTGCTAGGTCCTAATTTTCCCTGAAAGGCCAGAAAATATTAGGATGGGAGCAAATAGATATGGACGTCACCATTTTATAACTTTCAGACAAAGCGAATGGGGTAGACTCTGTGTGTGTAGTCTGTTTTTAGTCCAAACTTCCTGTTTCAGGTCTGGAAAGGTGTCAGTGTTGTGCAAAAAATATTTTGGAGGTAGTTTCAGATTTTCAGGTGATATCATATGCTTAATGATTGCCCACATAAGGTAAACCATATCAATAAATGATGCGTTATAAACACCTAACTAACAAATGCTTCCTGCTGATTAGTTGCTATGAGTTACTAGACAAGTAGTAAACTTATTACATGACCCAGGCATTCACCACTTCATACACCTCCTCCATCTAAACAAATAACCACTTTGTGACACTTCTTTATTGGAATGTTCCTGGCCACAGCTTTATTAACCTTACCACAGAATCCTCCAAACATTAACATCATGTGTATGTAATAAATAACATAACCAAACGTTATTATACATTCCAAACATTAAAAATAGAATATTGACATTGAGTAAACCAATATCCCCTGAGCCTATGTCAGTTTACCCAAGCAATATCCTCTAGCTGCAACATTCTGGCTCTGAGGATACGCCATCAGCCTCGAAATCCTTTGAGCCTCCAACTAACTGGAGCCCTCAATTAATGCTGAATTTACTGCCTGCCTCTAATTCCCCATGATGGTCACCCACCTTAGGGGTTCAACGATCATGTCCTGACTTTGCCTCTCCTAGCGGCACCGTTTTAGTACCCAGCAGACTGACACGGTCTCGCCCCCTTCTGCTGTGACTAATATCTCTAATTAGGCTAGATTTGCCACCACCCCACCTCATCCGACTCTAACTTAATACCCCGCAACCCTCTTGATCTCTCCTGTAAAACTCCCTCTCAAGGAGGGTGGGTGGGAAACCTCTCACTCTTTCCAATGTTATCAAATGGTAGCACTAAGCCCTTACATTGACACCAAAATGGCCACCAGAGCCCACCCTTAAAGGAACAGTTCAGGGTAAAAATAAAAACTGGGTAAAAAGATAGGCTGTGCAAAATAAAAAATGTTTCTAATATAGTTAGTTAGCCAAAAATGTAACGTATAAAGGCTGGAGTGAGTGGATGTGTAACATAACAGAATACAACACAACATCCTTTTCAGCTCCCTAAATCTGAGTAAGTCAGCGACTTGAAGGGGGGCCACATGGGACATAACTGTTCAGTGAGTTTGCAATTGATCCTCAGCATTCAGCTCAGATTCAAAAGCAACAGTTATGACCCATGTGGCCCTCCCTCAAGTCACTGATTGGTTACCGCCTGGTAATCAGGGTAACCAGTCAATGTAAACAAAAGAGAGCTCAAAAGCTGTGTTTTGTTCTGTTCTGTTACATTAGACTTACACTCACTCCAGTCTTTATACATTACATTTTTGCCTAACTAACTATATTGAAAACATGTTTTGTTTTGAACAGCCTATCTATTTACCCAGTTTTTACTTTTATACTGAACAATTCCTTTAAGCTAACCACCCCCTTTTCCCCAAACCCCTCCAATAGAGATCCTGCCTGTGTTAAGTCCGGGTCATGATGCCACTCCCCCTATCCTTGTTGCTATTCGTGGCATTACTTTCTCAGTCTCCAAACACATTTAGTCATTATAAGTACTCAAGGACATGCCTTCACTATTGCTCAATAAAGCAACCAGCAGGAGTATACACAGGAGGATTTGATGTTTTGGGGTGACATGTCGGATTGCTGGTCAAAAGCAATAAATCAATGAAATTTTATTACTCAGATCTCAAAATGATTGCTTTAACATTAAAAAAAAAACCACAAACTCTCTGCTATTTCATTCTCATTGGTAGACTGACAGTGTGTATGTTGTGCTTAATATTAAATCATAAACCTTTCTGACATTTCTCTCTAAATAATGATATCTTTGATACAGCTCATCCGTCGTATACATTGCGTTTATAAAAGAAAAAAAATCAGCTGAGATGACTCTCTGCCCTTTCCAAGTTTCTGTGATTTGGAATCCCAGTGGTTCATTTATCATGTTAGATGTTTATAATTGAACATTGGAAATTGCCCAGCAAAACTCCAGTCACCCCTAATATACATCAATACATTGTCATATATCATTTCGTTTGCACAGCAGAGACAATATTTCATCTTCAGACTGTATTTAGAGTTCATTCATGTGAGAGCTCATTCAAACTGGATAATCCCAGCTATAAAGCTCTCGCAGAAACCTTTGTGACTTCTATCCAGCTGGAGATTTGCAGTAGAACAACCCCATGACAACTTGCTTTTTCCTCATCTTCTTCACTGAATCCTCCTTACAGTTATCCACTCAGGTGTTGGTTCAGTTACATCTGCAGTTTCTGTCTCTCTCATTCTTTCACTCCCTTTTTCTTTTTAAATTGTCAAAGCAGCTTGAGCTTGTAGAAACAAATCGAAGCATCTTAATTTTTAAGAGAAATGATCCATTCAGCCAGCTGCACTGCTTCCATCATTTCATCAAAAAATCTCTGACAGATGGCGAAGTACACAGAAGCTGCTTCAGTTTTTAGTGTTTCCTATCTAATCCCTAGCTCGAGTGCCAAATGCTTTAACACAGCTATTTGTTCTTAGATTATTGCAACTTGTTACAGTACCACCAAGTCCATAATCCTGCAGAAATGCCATCAAACTGGTCAAGCAATAGGAGAAATATAAATAAAGGCACCGGCTTCATCAGCATCCGCTGCAAGTACAAAAGTGTCCTATTGCCCCTTGAAAAGTAATAGCAGATGTTATTCTTCATTGTTATTCTGCTTTTTCATGTTTTTCTTTTCCTGCTGAAAATGCAATATAGTAACCTTGCATGTCAACTTGGAAAACTGTCCTGCGTGGGTGTCCACAGAAAGGGGAAAGAGGGGGCAGTTACCCCACCCTGATTTCTTCAGCTAGTACCAAGAAATTGTTTTTAAATTTGATTCCCAATAACACAAAATCTTTTTTAAACTGTCCTTAATTAGGATATTTTCTGGATTGTCATGAACAGGTTCATCTTCAGTGGGATGCTACCCTATGTGATATTCGTTCACTTGCCTCCCCCCCACACAGAAAACTTTTCTGCAGACACCCATGCATCTTGTACATATCACAGAACATTCTAATCGATTCTTTTTATAGAAAAGACTTGCCTTAAGCTAAACTTGCCAGATACATTTAATCCATGTAACTTTTTAACATTTCCCAGAATTGTCATACCTCTCCAACTGCTCACATACCACTGGAACATAGCACGTTGAGAAAACAATTAACCTCTTCCCTGCTGGGTGCATTAAACAAACTATAAACAAACTATAAATGTAGACTCTATGGGGGTAGATTCATCAAAGAGTGAAGTTACGACTGAAGTTCCGCCACTAGAGGGAAATTCCGCCACTCTCCATTCATTTCTATGGGATTTTTAAAGGCGTATTCATCAAAGGGTGAACTTTCACTTCACCCATTGATGAATACGCCTTGCAAAATCCCATAGAAATGAATTGAGAGCTGCTGAATTTCCCTCTAGTGGCGGAACTTCACTCTTTGATGAATCTACCCCTATGACATCTGGTTCTTGACAGCCATTGGTTCAATGGGACACTTTGAAAAAACAGTGGGCCCACAGCCCAGAACTGCTCCCCATCAGCCCAGACACTCTGCACCAGGCACTCCCCAAGATTACAGCCACCAGGAGGGGAATTGTCTTTGCAAATGCAGGAAGACGTTTGTATAAGGGGTTGCACAGGGAGTCCTAGATTTTGCAGTCCTGGTGGGCCCAGACCTCTTCAGTCCAACAATTCATCAACATATAGTCTTCATCTGTGGCAAACAGGCAAACCTTGTGTGCACATTATGTGTTCACTGGGATAGTTAGGGAAGCCCATAAATTATGAACAGTCTAATTTACACTATTTCTAAAAATTAAAGAACTTTATAGATTTACCTTTATTTCTGTTCTAGTACTCTGCTGCAAGTTTTCTGGGTTTTTTTTCCTACTGCCACCTGCTCCATCTGCATGTTTGATTTTGGCATTTTAATAAATTTTTGTCTGTGCATTTAGAATATGTGCCAATAGATTTATTGCTGCAATGCACCCTGGTGACACCCCTGAGATCCAATAATCAAACACACTAAAATAGCAGTGCAACAGGATTGGTTAAGAATTGTCAACATCAAGAAATGTCAATAAATTTGTCAAAAGCGACGCGCATCAAAAACTCTCCTATCAATATTCCAGTCTCTTATTCAAATCAGTGCAGGGTTGCTAGGGAATTTGGATCCTAGCAACCAGATTCTGAAATTGCAAACTGGAGAGCTGCTGAATAAAAATCCAAATAACTCAAAACCACAAATAATAAAAGTTGAAAACCAATTGCCAATTGTCTCAGAAAATCACTCTCTACATCATACTAAATGTTAATTTAAAGATGAAAAACCCATTTAAGGCCTTTTGCTTCAGTCTGCAAGCAAGCATAAAGAATGTTTTGTTTTAGACATTTTGTAATTACATTGTGGTGTCACATTAACCATGTTTTTAATTCACAGACCAATATGCAACCTCTTGACACACCACATTTTAGGGCAGTGGCCAACAAGGATATTTGTTGGCCACAAATGCCACTGTGGGAGAAAAATCTGCCCTTAGGCTAATCACTTTGGCCCCATTTGTGTTTGGGCATTAAAAACGGCAAAACCACTGTGTGCCATTGTCCTTTTTATCTCTATTGCTATGCTGATTAATACTGTTGAGAGCCTACTGAAAGTAAGGAAGATAAAGTAACTATTTCATGGCTCTTGCCTAGGCAAGTACAAAACATATGATGGTTTTTAATAATGTGTGCAAATCAGTTTTATCAAAATGATTCAAAAAAACTTTACTGGGCAGAGTACATTGCACACTTGCTAATGAGACTGTAATGATAATGTTGCTGTGATGCTACTGCACAATGATGTCTTCCTGATACAGTATATTTTTTCTCTGCTCCACTTTTAGTTAGATAATTTTGATCATTCTGTTTGCTTCCACACCAAAATCTGGACCCCAAATTTGATGTTGAAATAAAGGCTAGAGTATGCCACCATAACTATATACGAGGGTCCCCAACTTTTTTTTCCTCATGAGCCACGTTTAAATGTAAAAAGAGTCAGGGAGTAGCACAAGCATGGAAATCATTCTAGGGAGTGCCAAATAAGGGCTATGTTGGGTATTTGGTAGCCTCTATGTTGACTGGCAGCCTACAGTAGGCTCTGTTTGTCAGTACACCTGTTTTTTGGTTGTGAACTAAAAATGAAAAAATAAACACTTTTTTGGCACCACTGGGAGCAAAATACAAGGAGTTGGTGACCGTGTTGCTCCTAGTACATCTTTGACATCTTTACAAGGTTCAGATATGATGAGTCGTCTTTTTCTGTAGGGACAGATTTACCTAGCGGGTGCCCCTAGGACTGCTGTTTGTTGCCCCTGTCCCCTCCCTTTTGTTTGCTCAAATTTTCATCAGGGCAGAGCAATGGGAATTGGCACACAGGAAATTTACATTTTTGAACCAATGTGGGTGTGGTTGGGCAGCATGCTGCCCTAGGCTGGGGCCTAGGTTGCCTCTCCACAAATCCGGGCCTGGGCAGTATAGGCATGTATACCTTTTTTAATGTAGGTGGGTACAGGTTTTGCTAACCTTTAGGTCCTTTGTTCCTATGCGCATAATTTAGACACCCAGATTGGGTTACCTAACTCATCTTTTTGTGGCTACATGAAGGAAAATCCAAGCAAGGATGTTCCAAAATCTAACTGAAATGAAAAAAAAATGTCCTTTGTTCCCATGGGCATAATTTAGACACCCAGATTTGGTCCTCAGTAACACAAGGGAAGCTTTTTCCAATGTGAAATTATTGTGCTGGCAGTTCAGTGACTGGCCAGTAAATGTCACTATATCAAAGGTTAAAGGTTTTTCTATGACCCAGTGAATGTGTTAGCCAGCTAGACTGGGTCCTTTTTCCGATAGGGGAGGGGGAGTAGTTCCCAAAGGTTAGAAAAAAGGATGTTTCCGTGTGTTCTGTCTCTGTCCAGTGCACCCATTGGAAGTGGGTGTTCTTCTAGGGCCTGAGGTGGAGGTAGGCCTCAGTATAGAAGCAAGTGAGTGTCAGGTTAGAAATTGTAATAGGTTACTTTAGGAGTGACAGATGAGTTCAGGAAAGTTTGTGAGCAGCTAAGGCTGCAACAAAGAGTTTAGTGAATGGTTAGCACCCTGCAGTGTGACAAGTCCGCCAGGTTAGGGACTCAAGTGGTTAAGCTCAGGGATAGAGAGATTCCTGGAGTGTCCAACCAGCTGTGAGGTTGCCTTCAATGGAGTTTTTGCCCCAGAGGTAGGCAAGTAATACAATTGTGTGTAAATGAACTGTTGCACTACTTGCCATCAGTTCAATAAATGTTCTGCTGTTTTAAAGAACCACTGGCACCCAAAGTTTATTTGATCAAGAGTGAATACTGTGTGCTTATACCAAGTGGTTATCCCTTCCTCCATAACATAAGCGGGGACCCCACCTGAGGTTAAAGAGTCTAATTATATTGTGCCTACCAGGAGCTGGCCTCAAGTTTGTCTCTTACAGGTGTAGCATGATAAACGATTAAATACAAGCAATGCAGTTCAATCAGTGTGATGCACACTCACAAATGATCATAGGTGGCCCAGGTGCAGCACCCCAAACCCATAGCTTGGGGTGAAATCAACAACCTAAGATGGTTGTTTTTACCCATGGAATAAAGATTTACGTTTTACCCAATTGGTGTGTCGCAGGAGTGTGTGCCTTTCTACACTATTTTTGTGTATTTGTAAAACAACAACATATTCCACAACTTTGTACAATAAATGGGCATATAAATTAAACATACAAGAAAACATACAAACACAGCCAACAATCAATACAAGCGGTAGGCCCTGTCCAAAATCTAAAAGGAGAACAGGTTAGTAAAATGTCCTTATACTTCTGACCATATAGCAGGCAACACAATATCATCGTTCGGTAAAGAAAAGAAACTAGTCTTATGATACAAGGTAACACAGACACTCTTCAGATACTCGAAGATAAGGACTATCATTGCCATATTCATTAATTATCTAGTAATGGATATACAGCTTTAATTATTACAACAAGCTAGTACACCAGTTACGCTGATTTTAATTGCTTGGAATTTATAGCATTAGAAAAAAATCATAGCAATGTGTATTTTTTTTTACTATGGAATGGTGCAGGAATTCTGCATTCTATAACAGAAGTTCCCAAGAAATGATTCCTGTAGTGCCCTTTCAATCACTCTGATTAGTCGTATAAAAATATTTCTTGCCCTACACTGTAGATTTTCATTGGTACCATGCGGTGTAAGCATCAGTCAGGACTCCACATGGCTCTCAATCTTTGTCCACCAATAGTTTCTGGGTCTCTAATTGTTAAACCCTTTGAACCATAGAGAAATATATGTTAAGATCATGTTCAATTTGTTCATAAGTTTGATATTCACAGCTTTTTGTGTGCATTACAGTGGGCAAGTCCAGATTTGAACTGTTAGCATCAGGTTTGATAATCAATGTGTTAAACTAAAGAAATGGGAGTTACATGCAATGTGGCAGAAGAAGAGTCTAATGATCAGCCGTAATAATGAAAGGGTATCAAGCTAACCAAGCCACTTCAATCAATTTTTGACTGGTGAATCAGTGTAAATTACTGCTATGAATACCTTTTCCCTTACTTTTAATGCATACAATAATTGGAATTTAAAGTTGGACTGCGTCAATCTTCCATTGGTTTCATGATGTCAAACATATCTTATTACACCTTAGAATGTTTGCTTGTATGACCCAAATACTGTGCTGAATCAAACAACATTAATTTCTGAAATAAAGGTGAGGCATATGGAAATGTAAATAAAAGCCTAGATCATGCTGAATCCTCCATAGCCATTGTCCTTTCATGGTGGAAATGTGGTTTAGGAAGTAATGCAGCTTGATTCAACCATGTGAAATTAAAAATAAATATGTGCATATATCAAACCCCTTGGTAAGAGAATTATAATTTCAAGATAAGATGTTTATTTTAAGAACTACATTTTATTGTGCTGGCAATAGCCTGGTGACCAAAATAAATTTTCTACCCCATATTGGGAGGGGGGGGGCAAAGGGTCACTTAAAAACATGAATGAAGAGAAAACTATGACAGGCAATACATGCACCAGATGCTTTCAGCATGCTGAAAACAATGTCATTTAAAAATATGTCGGGTTACTCTGATTTAAAGGAATTGTTCAGTAAAAAAATAAAAACTGGTTAAATATATAGGCTGTGCAAAATAAAAAAGGTTTTCAATATTGACAGTTAGCCAAAAAATTAATGCTACCTTCTTTGCAGCTCTCTTGTTTTCCACTGATTGGTTACCAGTCAGTAAAAGTAAAAGCAGGAAGTAGTGTTCTGGTAGACATCCAGTCACTCCAAACTTTATACATTACATTTTGGCTAACTAATCCTATTAGAAACATTTTTTATTTTGCACAGCCTATCTATTTACCCAGTTTTTATTTTTACACTGAGCTATTCCTTTAAGCCACGTTACCCAGGCACTGGCAGTAACAGGTCTGTCATCATGGTCGAAACCTAACTTACCCACTTGAATTGCACAGAATTGTCACCTGAAGTCCTCAGATATCTGTCCAAAGCAGTGAAACAAGAAGCATGGCAAGGTGATGGGGCCACACAGAATGGTGAGGGTCAAAATGAGGGGCAAGCTACACTCAGATTCCATTGGATCCAGGCAAAAATTCAAATTGTATGCCATTCCTTTGCTTTTCACATAAGCCAATGGGATCAGATACTTAATTGAAGGATTTCTGGCTCGAGCAGCTGGAATAAAATATATCTAGATGGTACAATATTGATGCATAGTAAATGCTATTGCAGAGTTACAAGCACCTTAACAGTAATATAATTCTGCCTACTCATACATTTTGGTGAAATAACTCTAGTATAGGGAAATTTCAAATGATATAAAATGCAGGAAGTTGCTCCTCACTATGCGTAACGCATGCGGTGTATGCAGTAAAAAAATTTTGAAGGTCAAATTATCTTCTCTAATAACTACTGTATCAGAATACAAAGATTGTTTTTTCATAAAAACCCTGATATTGTCAGTTTAAATAACTGACCAACTATAAGGATTTTAGCACTTATTTTTACAATTATTTATTGATAAAGAGGAAATGTGGTGTGCAAACATGCATAATATATAATTGTAACATAATTAATTTAAAAGCAGATACAGGTATGGGAACTGTTATCCTGAATGCTTGGGACCTGAGGTTTGCCAGATAATGGATTTAAACATGAAATAAACCCAATAGGATGATTGTGCTTACTGTAAGGATTTATTACATTTTAATTTGGGTCTAGTACAAGTTACTGTTTTATTATTACGGTTTCTATTTTTGCAGATAATACTAAATTGTGCAGAACTATAGGTTCCATGCAGGAGGCTGCCACTTTGCAGAGTGATTTGCCTAAGTTGAGAAACTGGGCAGCAATCTGGAAAATGAGGTTCAATGTTGATAAATGCAAGGTTATGCACAAAAATAATATAAATACATTGTGTGTCCAGTGTGTTGGGCGTTTCCTTAAGTGAGAAGGATCTTGGGGTTTTTATAGATAACAAGTTGTCTAATTCTGGGCAGTGTCATAAAAAAGGCATAAACACAAGGGATGAAAACATAATTATACCTCTTTATAGATCCCTAGTAAGGCCTTATCTGGAGTATGCAGTGCAGTTTTGGACTCCAGTCCTTAAGAGGGATATAAATGAGCTGGAGAGAGTACAGAGATGTGCAACTAAACTGATTAGAGGAATGGAAGACTTAGGCTGGGGACAGACAGGGAGATTCGGGGAGATTCTGTCGCCTGGCGTTTAATAGCAGGCGACAATCTCCCCAAACTTCCTTCTCCCTGTCCGTCGCTAGTTTAAATGTAAAAGCGCCGGCTCTGTGCACACGCGATGTGGCGATCACCCCTTCAGACTCGAAGAAAAGGACTTTCATTTGAAAGCGTACAGTAGGTGGTTCTTCACAGTAAGGACGGTGAGGTTGTGGAATGCACTGCTGGGTGATGTTGTGATGGCTCATTCTGTTGATGCTTTTAAGAGGAGCCTGGATGATTTTTTGGACAGACATAATATCAAAAGCTATTTTGATACTAAACTCTACAGTTAGTATAGCTATTGGCATATATGGTTTGTGTGAAAGAGTGGAGGGGTGTGTGTATGTGTTTGCTGGGTTTTTAATTTGGAGGGGTTGAACTTGATGGACTTTGTCTTTTTTCAACCCAATTTAACTATGCAACTATGTGACTATGTAACTATTACAGAGAAAAAGGAAGTCAATTTTAAAAATGTGGATTATTGAATAAAAAGTGTATGGGAGATGGCGTTTTAATTCGGAGCTTAACAAGTAACAGGTTTTTGGAAAATGGATCCCAAACCTGTATTAATTAAAATCGAAACACTTGATGGTAATAATTTTGATGGCTGCACTCAATGGTATGAACATGCAGTATGACTTCTAGAGAAGTGAGAGTCCAACCTTTAATTACAGATACCTGTGAAAAAAAATGCCTAAATGCAGGAATAACCAATATTAACATTTTGGATTAAGTAGCTGTATAGTTGATTTCTATTTTCTGCATTAAATATGGTTGTTGGAAGGGAATGCAATTCCAATAACTGGATGTTATACGTTTCCTAAGGACGGATATGTGAAGGTGAATATTTCAGCATGATGATTGTGCTGAGCATAGCATACAGGAACAATGAATGTGCTTATCTGAAGCAGTAGCCCTAATATCTGATTGTGCTGCAGGTACCTGGCACTGCATTAAATTGTACAGGAAGAACACTGCTGAGACTTGTACGAAAGGAAATGAATAAGCCAGGCATCCATTCCCAAGGATAGCCAATATTCCTGGGGCCTGGGTGTTACTGGCTGTGCTGCTGTACTATTATTATGTCAGTTTATAACACTGCAGTAGGAACTGGTCTTGTTCTATAGAGTCTATAAAGTGCTTAAACCAATGTTTTCTCTGCAGAGCTGTGTGTGTGTAAAGCCTGAACAAGTACCACTTGATTATATGATTGTTGGGAATCTGAAGACAGAGGCTATTATAATGTATTTTATAACAGAAGTTGCCGTTTTACTGATATTTATATAACCACACACATAAACACAGGATACCATAATGTACATCTTACAGAATGCATGTCCAATGATAGGAAATGTTTCTGCATTATTCTGTTTCAAAGTAGTCTGTCTCTGCTCAGCTTTAAAAGATCTTAGAATAATAAAAATAATTTCTTTGTCATGTCATTTAAACAGCTTGATTTGGTTAACATGATTAATTATGAATGCTGGTTATTTTGCTGGCACCTACTATATTACATGGGTTAGGAGAATAAGGCAGAAGTGTGAGGGTGGCGGGTTACAGAGTGATTAATGCAACACTTTGGCTTGCTAATAACAGCAGATTGGCATAAAAACTGTCTTTATCCTCTTGTGCTCCAAGCACCTAAAGGCGTATATATGGCTTTAACAGCGGGCAGCTCATTATCTTTGTTTCTGCTTGTGTCAAACTGACATGACCCCCACAGTCTGCCAGTAAAACCCACTAACTTCTGAAAATGCTGCAGTCTCATGAAAGTGCGACTATATATTTTTCCCAGAGATTCATTTCCACTGAGTAAAATCAAGAAAAGTCTGAAACTACTGGCAACACTGTAATTATTTTTGTTATTATTATAATAATCAGTAACAGAGATTCATATAGCATCTAACCAAGTTTTAAAAGATGTTCAGCAAATAAATATATAAATATATGTAATTCAATGTTCAGTTTGGAGGTTGTTGTGCACACGGGGAAGTACCAGCTAGGTAAAAACATAATAACACAATAGAGTGTGAATGGACAAGCCTTCTAAAAGTTTAAATCTCAGTATATAGCTGAAAACGGTTCTCACATTCCAAGAGACAAAAAAATAGCACATTAATCATTCTATGGTGCAGGACAATAAACAAGGGGACAGAGAAGAATCCTCACTAAACTCTATAGGAATACACAGTCTCTGAAGACACCAAATGAAATTGCCTATAAAACTGTATTTATTATATCCAGCATTACATATACAGTAGATCTATCAACAAAACAAGGATAGAATATGAAATACATTAGTACTGGTAAAGAAAACAACACAAAAAAGAGAAGAGTAAGCAAGCAATGAACAGATATCCTAACACTAGCCAAACCATGCTTTGCATTCATTTTTAAAAGATAAGAAATATAAATAAAAAAAAAGAAATTACCTAGAAACACTTATCCTTGCATTAATCTGTGTCAGTGGGCTAAGGAGATTGCAAAAAGCAAAAAAGTTTCATCTTTTATATTTTATAATGTGGCAGTTTAGGATTAAAACAGTGCTACCCATATTAATCCCATGCATGTATAAATACACAGCTGTCTGTCTCTGTCTCCAGCATGATGCTGTTAATTTGATGTCTTTTGTACTGAAAAAGCAAAACAGTACCATTGTGTAACTCTATTTTGGCTTAAAAGTGCCTTTCCAGCTACTGCAATTAGAAAATAGGTCATGCTGGATGGGCCCTCGCTAAGTGGAAAAGGAATGGAGAGGTTGCTGTGGAAATACACATCTCTACTGCTGTGCAGAAATTAAAAAAAGATTCCAGAACAAAACACATTTGATCAGATACAATTGAGGGTACAGCAGGGTTTTGTGACACCACTATTGAGATGGTTTGGAAGGTTTTAAGATACCCCTTTAGATTACCAGCTAGTGGTCCAGATCCACTACAACAAAAATGGCCAGGGAGTAATGTAATACGTCTGAATCTCTCTTCAGTACTGTGGTCCCTTCAGTTATGGAAAAAAACATTTCATGAAAGAAAATGTAATTCCTTAACAGATAGGTGTTGTCTGTCTTCAGAGTTCTCTTATCATAACCAATCCTATCAAACGTTTTAATGAATGTATATTTTCTAGTTGCTTAGAATAAATTTTCTTTCATTATGCAAAACCAAACATTTGGTGGAGTGGAGTGGAGTGGAGGACCCACTTTAATGTTTCTTATCTTCCCTGGACTTGAAGAATTCACAATTTAAATAGGTTGTACTGAGTAGTGATTTGCGGGTCAGGAAAGATTCAGCCTGCACCCTACCCTAACCTGCAAAATGTTGCCATTATAGAACATGTCCCCAACCTGTGTCTTCCCACTTTGAATGCTACTTCTGTGCAAACCTCTGGTTCCAAGACAGTCAATCTTCAGGAGCAGTGGAGACGTGTAGTGATGGGCGAACCTCACCCGTTTCGCTTCGCGAAAAATTCGCGAATTTCCAGCGAAATTCCCGAATTGGCGAAAAAATTCGCAAAACGAGTCGCGCGTCCCGTCATTTTAGGCGCACGCCGTGTCGCATCAAAAACGACGCGCGACTCGGCGAATTTTTGCTGGCGTTTCGCGAATCGCGGGAATTCGCCGCAAATTCGCCCCTGGCGAATAAATTCGCCCATCACTAGAGATGTGTACTTCACCAGTCTGATCTGTACCCAACCCTAACCCACAATGATCACCCAAATTTCTACCCAAAGCCACCCAACCAGCACTTGTTCTCAATCCCCTGCCACTTTTAGGTGGCTTCCATCACCTTCAATGTGCCTTCAATCATTCTTCTTTTTTTCTGCTGCCACCCCACTCGCTTAAAGTTACCAGGACCCGCTATTTGCTGCCCCTGCTGGGAAGCTTGCCTCATTAGCGAAGTTGTACCCAACAGGTGGTCAACTGACACATAACTACTACTGAGCCATACAGAGAACAAGAATTCAGTAACTGTAAGGAATTAGAATGAAATGTATTCCATACCATATATAACCAAATAAGGATTTCATTTTACAAATTATTTAAAGAAATTGTTTGCACATTGATTATCTAAACATAATGGTGCCCCTTTATCATGCAGTTACATAAAATATATACTTTCGTTACACAGAAGTATTTAAGGTGTGTAGTCCCACCTCCTTTAACATCATAGTCGTGTTAATAAAGAAAGTAGCAGCACAGTTTCTGCATAGGAGTATCTGTTCCCTCATCCTATCCCATAAAGTTTGGGAACCAGATGTCAGATAAAAAAATGAATTTCACACCCTGGCCTTTCAATTCCAGTATTATAAAATATATAGTGTTGGTTTAGACTGTCTCATTTTCTCTGTGACCATTCAGTACCCAAGAATTGAGAGCAGGAAGTACAGGTTTTACATTTTGCCTCAAATACTTTTTTCTGCATTTGATTTTTATAGAAACAATATGGACACCCTAGGAATTCCATATTCTACTAACTAAAATGTTTGTCTAAAAATCAAAATGTGGATGAGCTCCTTTACCCACACCTAACAAAGTCTACTTAGCCCATAAGATGTCAAGCTGACACTAGCTTGTTCAGAGCGATATTGATCTAGGATCCTGAATGCTGTTCCAACCAAGTGCTTCCCCTTTATGTTTTTTTATGAACCTGGATTAAAGATACTGACAGCTTTTAACCTGGGAACTTTTTTCAGAGATGTAATATGTTCAGCAGTATTGCTGTCTGAACATGGCGATTTTTGTTTTGAAAAAGAGGTGTAAACAAACTGATAGCTCCTAATGAAATCAGATATCAGCAATTTTGGTTTATGGGAGTTTAGGGGAAATTTGAAATTCAACCTTTGATAAATGTGCCTCCCGTGTCCTGTATTTGCAGAACAGCCTCAGATATTCTAACACCTTCAATGTGCCTTCAATCATTCTTCTTTTTTTCTCTTTTATAGTCTTGGAATTTGCCACCTTCTTCTGACTCTTTCCAGTTTTCAAAAGGGGGTAACTGGCCTCTTCTAAAAAACAAATGTGCTGTAAGGATACAAATGTATTGTATTGCAATTTATTGCTACGTTTTATTACTGATATTTCTATTCAGACCCTCTCCTATTAATATTCCAGTCTTTCATTTTAATCAATGCATGGTTGCTAGGGTAATTTGGACCCTAGCAACCAAACTGTTGAATTTGCAAACTGTAGAACTGCTGAATAAAAAGCTAACTCAATATCTCTCTACATCATTCCTGTACTTTCAATCCTATTTAAACTAGTACCTCTTTAAAATCCTCTTATGAAATAAGAGAGAAATTAAATGTCATTATTTGTTGTTATTTGTTTCTGAATTACATTTTCAGCCCATCACCTTTCACCTATAATAATGCATGCTAATAATAAATATTTTACTAAAGTAATTAATTATTTTTGTAATCAAACACAATATTGCAATTTATTTTTGTATTCAAATCATTGTTGATTTAGAGAAATAGAGATATGTTGTGATAATGATACAGTTTTGATTAAACAGATACCTTTTCCTATGCATCTATATTTCCAGCGAAATTCGCGAATTGGCAAAAAAATTCGCAAAAGAGTCGCTCGTCGTTTTTGACGCGCGTCACGTCCGTCACGTCATTTTTGGCGCGCGGCGCTTCGCCCCTGGCGAATAAATTTGCCCATCACTAGTGATGAAGGGTGCTTGAACTGGTGTTATTAAATTAAAGTTAATAAGTTAATGTTTTAAAGTTTATGAAAGTCTATGAAATCATGAGTACACATGGTGACATGTTTTTGGCAGTAAAAAATTTAGTTTCTGCTAAAAATGATCAATGTAATTAATACACATTCACACTGTGTTTGAATGGCCGGCTTTATATATCGTCTGATGAATCTTTGAATTCAATTTGATCTTTGGCTGCTCTCAAAGCATTTTGTAGAATGTTGTGCAAAATACTGGCAATAGTTTTTCAGCTGTATATTTGTGAATCATCTCTCTTTGTCTCTCTGAAATATATAGCCTTTGGAAACTATCACACCCATTTCGCTTAGCTGTAATCATGACCACTAGGGTTAATGGCTTAGATGAACTGTGCACCAATTACATGCCTACAAAATGTCACAGTAACCGACAGGGCAATTAACATGGCAGTCTTTTCAATTCACATGTGTTCACTAACTGCTTGACACAGAAATGGTGTAATGAAATGGGGAATTATTTCAAGGTGGGGCAGTGATAAACTGCTCATCTTGCTTTTTCATTGTAAATATCAGTCTTGAGGCATTGAACTCACTAAGCCCTGCAGGCCTCAAGCAAGGATGATTCTGATGGACTGCCAAACAGCTAGCTGGAATGGAGCCCAGTATAGCAGAGGTTAATCATCAACCTGGTGTTCCAGATTTTAATGAGCTTTGTGGCTTGGTTCTTCACTTTACTAAGCAATTTAGGTAATAAATACATAAAGACACTGCATCTCATGGGAACGTTTGATTTCTGGGGAATCAGTTGCTTTTATTTTATATGTACAGTAAATACATATATTGTGTTGTCACATGGGGTATAAATGCTTTAAAAAGTTAGGGAAGTAACAAGGGATATAAAAAGAGCTACAGAAAAATGAGAGTGCTTCTGTATAATAGTCACAGGTTGCACACCTTAAAGGAATTGTTCAGTATAAAAGTAAAAACTGGGTAAATAGATACGCTGTGCAAAATAAAAAATGTTTCTAATATAGTTAGTTAGGCAAAACAGCTGGCGTAACTGGATGTCTAACATAACAGAACAGAACACTACTTCCTGCTTTTCAGCTCTCTTGGTTTACACTGACTGGTTACCCTGGTTACCAGGCAGTAACCAATCAGTGACTAGAGGGAGGGCCACATTGGTCATAACTGTTTGAATCTGAGCTGAATGCTGAAGATCAATTGCAGATTCACTGAACAGTTATGCCCCATGTGGCCCCCCTTCAAGTCACTGACTAACTCAGATTTAGGGAGCTGAAAAGCAGGAAGTTGGATTCTGGCTATTATATTAGACATCCAGTCACTCCAGCCTTTATAGTTTGCATTTTTCCCTGACTAACTATATTGGAAACATTTTTTATTTTGCACAGCCTATCTATTTACCCAGTTTTTAATTTTACCCTGAACTGTTCCTTTAAATGTATCACGGTGACCTGGGTGCTCTGGTAGAAAATTTTCTAAATAAAGAGTTAGAAGTGCTGGCACTCACAGGATTTTAATAAAAAAAGTCAAAGAGATGTTATGTGGTGAAAAGAAAAAGTAGATTTATTAAGCAGACTTTTCAAGGACAAATAGTGTTTGGAAAGAGACAGCAGTTTAAATTAAAAAAAAAAAAAAGGTGCCAAAACTGTTGCCTAGCAACCAATGGAACCACCTCCACCAATAGCTGTCAGCCCTAATTACTATGTGACCGTGTGTGCACCAATCAAAACCTAATATAAAGGAGATGTATAATGGACATTCAAAGAAAAGACAGAGAAATAATATGCCATTTGGTCCATTACACTGGGTGTCAAGGTATGAGATCAATGTAGTAGGCCCACTCAAGCATATATTCGCAAACTGTTGACTAACCGCAAACATGGACTGTGGGAATTGAGGGGTGCATATGCCCGTCGTCCTAAGCGTGTGCAATTAATGTACTGTAGAGGTGGGGAGGCTATTCTGAGGAGTTGGCACGGGTAATGGCAGCAGAAGAACATGTTGTCCCATTCAGTATTTAAAATCCACAAGGTCATCACCTTTCAATTGCCCTGTGTTATTCATTACACCCGCTCACCACTATATAGAGTCGGTGTCCAGCTCCACCCTCCTTCAGTGAGGGATAACCGAGGAGCTACGCTGTGTCACCAGTGCCACATTAGGCTTTTATACACTCATGGTGGTACATTGCAGGCTTTAGGAACACACAATTAATGTTTTTTGCAGTTTACCACTGTCCACATAACAGTACTGCACTGTGCTATTGACTCGGATGCTATGAGTGCCTAGTCCTGCAATTCATACCGACAGCCACTTACATGTGTCCATGACCAGAGAGATGGCATATAAATGGCAGGGTATCTGTAAACAAGTAACGAGTGAGAATAAAAAACAAATTCAAGACATTGTTGGATAAGTAAGCAGCACCACACTGGCACAAAACCTGAGCCACAAAGCAAAGTCATACACATATATGTGCAAAAATAAATATTAGATAAAGCATCCCAGGGTTAAAGATTCATTCAACCCCTTAGGAGTCAAACAAAGTGTTCAGTTTATAAATCCAACGGGATTCCCTCTTTGGTAACACAGTGTCTCTGTCGCCCCCCCCCCCCATTGAGGTGCGGCTGGTGGTCGATAGCCATGCATTTGACAAAAATTGTCTTGCTACAGGTTGTGCTGATCATCCTTCCTTGAGGGCCTTACTGATGGCAGACTGGTGGTTACTAATATGTTCCCTAAGTGCGGTGATTGTCTTACCCACATAGTACCTACACAGGGGCAGGTTATAATGTACACCACATACGTGGAGGTACAAGTAAGTCTGTGGAAAATTTTTATTCTCTTGCCCGTAAGGGGATGTGGAAAGTTAGGTTCACTTAAAAGCAAACAATGGCAGGTGGTGCAGTCTGGACACCAGTAACAGCCTAGTTTCTTATCTTTGGACAGCCAGTTGATTGGATTGGAGTCATGTCCTTTAAAGTCCATTTTGATTAGAATATTTTTTAGATTCTTGCCCCTCCTGTAACCCATCATTGGGGCTGGGGCCCCCAGTAGAGATAGTGAGTCATCCATATTCAGCATGGGTTAATAAGTCTTTATTTTCTGTGTGAACTTCTTAGACCCATATGTATATGTAGTTGTAAAAATTAAAGGTGTTGGATCCTTTGGGATCAGAGTTTTATCTGTTAATAGAGACTCCTGTGTGTGTTGCCTGGCCCTCTGCAGCTGCATGTGTAATAAGTGGTAGCCATACCCTCTATCCAAAAACTCTCAAACATAGCCTGCAATTGTGTGTTAGCTGATTGTGGGTCACTATTGTTTCTAATCACCTGAATAACTGAGAATAGGGGATGCCCCTAATCGTAGAAGGTGGATGGTTGCTCGTAGCACGTAGAATCGAGTTCCGATCAGTGGGTTTTCGGAACAGTCTAGTTCCCAACCCACCTGCGTGTTTGCAAATATTTAAGTCGAGAAAATTGATCTTGTGCATGTGATAGTTCAATGTAAGTTTAATTGGAGCATCTAGCGCATTGAGTTCCTGATGGAACTCCAACAGAGACTGTTCATTGCCGGCCCAGATAAACAGGTCATTGATGTACTGGAAATACATAAGTATTGAATTACCGACCTGTGGAGAAATATATGCCATGTCAAAACATAGCATGGATAAGTTAGCATATGCAGGAGCAAGGGCCCTTCCCATAAATGTTCCAGAGACTTGCAGATAAAATGAATTATCAAACCGGAAAAAGTTTCTTGTGAGAATGAGTTCAAGTAGTTGAAGTAGAAATTCACATGGAGTTTGAGTTTCATTAATTTTAATCAGTGCATTCCTGCAGGCTGCAATACCTTGAGTATGAGGGATAACAGTGTACACGCTTTTTACATCCATGTTTACGAGGAAACTATCACTAGGGATTTCACCCAACCCCTGCAGTTTTTTGATAACATGAGTAGAGTCCTGCGTATACAATGGCATTGAGTGTACACAGATAGTGGTCAATGTATGGAGATACTGCTTGATAGAGTGAGCCTACTGCTGAGATTATGGGTCTACCTGGTGGTGCAGTTTGGGACTTGTGGATTTTGGGTAGGGTATAAATGATAGGAGTACGTGGGTATTCTTTAGTCATGTAGTTCAAAGTGTCCGTGTCAATCCACCCTGCCCTGTGTCCCATTAATGGGAAGTTAGTGGGTAAGTCAATCACCACATGAAATTCCCCTTCCGTGCCACACCAAACGATTATATATTATGACACGGAAGGGGAATTTCGTTCAATGTTGCATGAACTTAATTCACAAGAAAGTCTGGTAAAATTTACGTATGAATTACATCCGGACCGATTACATTTTTTGGATGTCAAATTATGGAAACAAGATAGAGACATTGATTTTAGGCTTTATCGTAAAAGTACGGATACAAATGTTCTTTTACATTATGACAGCTGCCATCCCTTGTCAATTAAGAAATCTCTACCTATTTCCCAATTTTGTGGTGTGCTTCGTAATAATTCTAGTCATGAAATTTCTGAACTACAAATTAATGAGATGTAGATTAGATCTAGGGACCATGGTCAATCAGAGAGGGTTTGGAACAGGCTTTAATGATTGCCAAACACCAGGTACTTACACCATTGTGTAGGGAAAAAAAAAGTCTAATTTTGTGTACACTACCAAATATACCACAGGTTCAAATTTAACTAATTTGGTCATTAGTAAGCATTGGAATATTATTCAGGCAGATAGTACGTATCTTAAATAGGATAATTCCAGACAAACCTTTGAAAAGTTTTAAGAGACGGAGCACATCTGAACAATAGAGGTGTTACAGGTATGAACAGTGCAGGGGGACTACAGTCGGAATTTGAGGCGCAAACAATGGAGCTAGAGGGGAGCAGTAACACATCTTGCTGAAGAGACCTGTCTTCTCTTTTCTGCTGGGCTTTTGACTGCTACACCTGCATTTTACTTCTTGCTGGCACAGGTACAGATCATGGGGGCTTGAGTTGGCCACAGGTAGGGTGGGGGTGTGGGCTTTGGGCCTGCAGCTGCAGTATTAATGGATATGGCTGGGCCTGGGTCCATTGTTGGCTGTTGGCTGTGGCAGTTGCACAGGTACAGATCATGGGGGCTTGGGTTGGGCACAGCACAGGTAAAGGGGGGGGGGTCGTGCTCTTGGAGCCTGCAGTATTAATAGTGGATATGGCTGGGCCTGGATGGCATGAGGGCGCTGATTGGAACCCTTGCCTAGGGTGTCAAACTACCTTGGCCTGGCCCTGGGTGCATTATTTGTGCTTAGTTGCTGAAACAATATTTTGCAGCTGGTTTAACTGTGAAATTCTAGGGGAAAAATTTTATCTAAATCTTTACTTATGATTATCAGGCATTTCTCTGCCAGATGAAATACACCTATAGAAAAGCATTACTTGTGCCATAGGCCTAATGATTTTAATAGACTTCAAGTAATTTTGTGAGCATCTCCTTATAAACATGAAATTGTACCTTTAAGGCAACTGTGTCTTAATATGCTACCATAAAAATAGATGTTAAATATTTTAACATTTTGAATTCTTACCCCATACCATATTTTTTTTAAATTTTAGAATACTTAAAAACAGGCATGGCTCAATGATCCATCCAGTAGAGGGAAGCTGGAAGGAGTATGTAGGCTTAAATAGGCCTTGGTAACAGGTCTACTGGCCTTAACTAGACTAGTAGTGGAAACGGTCTACAGTAGCTTTGCAGGGAAATGCACAGAATCCTTTTACTTCCTAACATTCATTTTAGTCCATGACAATCACCATGATTGATTCAGGTAACATTTACACACAATCACCAGCACCCACATTTAAAGCGAAAAACTGCTAAAAGAGCCTTGAAACATTAATACATCTTAAATACTTGAAAAAAGTAAAATGTATGAAGCATTTATTTTTATGAAGATCCCAGTTGGATTAGGAAGTAATGCCACATGTATTACCAACTTTTTTTGGCACCCTTTTTTCAGACCACGGACCTAGACAAAGAATTTAATTATTATATTTAATTATAAATAGAAACATTTAAAATCCAGTGTCATGTCTATCATATTTATATTTTTATATTTTGTCCATTCGCAATTCCACTACATTGTGATATTACATTAAGATGTTGTCTATTCTCATAGTAGACTTGGTGATGCATTAGTAAGTGTTTATATTGTAAAATGTACAACAGATTTTTTTTGTTTGTTTTTCTGCTAGGTATTTTTTTCCTTGGTTGAGTGGGAATTTCTGTTTTATATACTGTTCTGCATGAGCGAGTCAATGCAATTTTTTGTGGTATTTTAATGTGATTAAAACTGTATTGATCTGAGAAGAAAACTGCTTCAGCCTAGGCTTCTTTCAGTGATTAGCATATTATTTTTACATTAAGAAGCCGGTGTTCATAACTAGTGAGGAGAAAACTGATGTTTAGAGTGAAAAGTATAGATGATTTCAAGAAAGCCAAGTTTACAGCTCGAAAGTGTCAGAAATCTCTGCATATTTTTTTGGTGAGTCAGTATGCAAGATGAGAAAAAGTTGTTTTAATGCTTAATCTGCAAAAATAAACTGAATTACATTTTAGCTCATATACATTACAACTTTAATATGTGTACAAAGTTAATGCACATTCTCTCAGACTATGCTGAGAATACCAATGGCTTTTGGAAAGTTATGTAATATTCTGGGCTCCAGGAAGAATTCTACCCCTGTCCTTTAAAGGGGTTGTTCACCTTTCAGTTAACTTTTAGTATGATGTAAATAGTGATATTCTGTGACAATTTATCATTTTCATTTTTTATTAATTTTGGTTTTTGAGTTATTTTCCATTCTATTGAGCAGCTCTCCAGTTTGCAATTTCAGCAATCTAATTGCTAGGGTCCATAACCCCTAGAAACCATGCATTGATTTAAATAAGAGACTGGAATATGAATAGGAGAAGGCCTGGATAGAAAAATTAGTAATAGATGGGGTCAATGACCTCCATTTGACAGCTGGAAAGAGTCACCAAAAAAAGGGAAATCATTAAAAACTATAAAAAAAAAAGAAATAATTAAGCCCAATTGAAAAGTTGCTTAGAATTAGCCATTCTATAACATAGTAAAAGTTAACATAAAGGTAAGCCACCCCTTTAAGAAAACCAAATGACGGTCTATATATATATATATATATATTATATCTATGGGGCGTTGTAATTGGCTGAGATTTCTTCTTCCTGTCTCAGTGAAGTGAGATAGTTCCATTTTTGGTTTAATTAGGATGGTGTATTTGTTGTATATATATAGCTGTTGAAAATGTTTCAAGCCACCAGGAGCTTTGTTTGTTGTTCGGGCTTTTGTTTAAATAACATAGAAATATAATGCTATACAAAAATCTTTGTTCTCCCATAGAGTGCATGTGCAAACCTTCTATGTAAAGCATGGGTGTCCTCAGAAGGGGGCAGTTGCCCAACCCTGAATTCTTCAGCTAGTTTCAAGAAATTAAGTTGTATTCCCAACAACACAACATTTTTTACACTTCCCAAGCCACAATCATCTTACTTACTCATTTGAATTACATTTTAGCTCATATACATTACAACTTTAATATGTGTACAAAGTTAATGCACATTCTCTCAGACTATGCTGAGAATACCAATGGCTTTTGGAAAGTTATGTAATATAAGCCACCCCTTTAAGAAAACCAAATGACGGTCTATATATATATATATATATATATTATATCTATGGGGCGTTGTAATTGGCTGAGATTTCTTCTTCCTGTCTCAGTGAAGTGAGATAGTTCCATTTTTGGTTTAATTAGGATGGTGTATTTGTTGTATATATATAGCTGTTGAAAATGTTTCAAGCCACCAGGAGCTTTGTTTGTTGTTCGGGCTTTTGTTTAAATAACATAGAAATATAATGCTATACAAAAATCTTTGTTCTCCCATAGAGTGCATGTGAAAACCTTCTATGTAAAGCATGGGTGTCCTCAAAAGGGGGCAGTTGCCCAACCCTGAATTCTTCAGCTAGTTTCAAGAAATTAAGTTGTATTCCCAACAACACAACATTTTTTACACTTCCCAAGCCACAATCATCTTACTTACTCACACAGTGATATCAGAAAGGGACTAAGGAGGATTTGAAGGGAAGGCTGTAGTAATATTAGCTTACTTGCCCCTCAATGGAAAATTGTGTGTGTGTGTGCCCATGGTTATCAGTAGTTATCAGTAGCAGAAAGGAAATGGATAGAAATTACCACAAAACTCTAATTTTGTAATGAATTTCATGAATATGTATGATTTGAGTCTGAACACAGCAGAACCGATGGAACTAGGGTCTGCTTCAAAGAAAAAAATTCTTCATGTGGGGAATATAAATAAATTTTATGCCAAGTCGACTGAATAATTCTCATTTAGGTGATCTTTAACATTAAATAATCTTGCTACAAAAGAAGCAACACTTTATGTAACTGCACGAAAGCATCTGTAAAAAAACATTTTTATAAACAGCTTTGTACATGTGTTATATAGAATATACCAATGTCTACTGGTGTTAGTGCTATTGGCAAAAGGTATTGGGTATAAAGCATTAGTTAGACCACAGAGTGTAGCCAAAGCAGTCACAGTCAAACTGGCAAAAGACCAAATGTTACTAAAGTTTTAAAAAAGATATTAAAAAGTCTGGGCTGCTTTAATAAAGGGTTGCCAAAAGCCCACTGATTTGAGGGGGG
>CM044443.1:80528215-80542654 GCA_024363595.1 Xenopus borealis | reverse complement strand
CAGGGTTTCCTGACAAAATGACCTTGACAATCTTCATATTTTTACTTAAACAGGCTTTTGAACCAAAGTAAAACTCAGCAGTTTCTAGGTGAAAAAGATTTTAGGTGCTGAAGCTGAAAAGCTTGTTTGGGTAAAATTTTGAGGATTGCCATTTTTTTCAGCAGGCAATCCTGTTGCAAAAGGCACAAGCACTATTACTGTACATTTATATACTTTACTATATAAAGAATAACTACAGTTTGTTAAAAAAAATGTTTTCTTTAATAATTATGCTTTAAAATGGTTGCATATTGTTTGCAGATTCAAAAACGAACCATCTCTGATAAAATACAACTTTCTTTTTTGATGGTGGAGTCCCATAGTGAAACATGCAAAAGTCACATGTATTGGAGCTACTTTATTGGATATACTATTTGTATTCTTGTTGACTGGGTTAATCAATCTTCCTTTTCACAATTCAACTCAGTGTCATCAGACTGTAATATAGTTTGGCAATAAATGACAGGATATAACATGACGGAGGAAATGTGTATGCCCCAGTTATTCTTGATCATTTTGTGGACAGTTTTATAAATATATAAATGTCACATGCTTTTTTTTATGGAGCAACAACAACAACACAGATTTAACTCTAGCCCTCTATAAAAAAAAAAGAGGTGACAGTTAATACCTATAAATGTTACAATCAAGGTACACTGTTAAAGATATAATTTTCATGTTTGTAATGCATACAATAAAGGATGTAAATGCTTTCTGTGTGGGTGCCGAGATTTGTGGGAAAGTCATTAGATCCATGGCAACAAATCCTGAAAAAGGTCTTCAAGTTGCCCCCTTGTTTAAAAAAAAATTTCTATTGAAATATGCTCATATATTTAATTTAACCCTGTATGTGCCAGGGAAACCAACAGTACCGATATGACAGTAAAAGTGCTGTAGAAACAAACATTTCTAGGTTTTCTATGCTGTGTGTTGCCAGAAAAAGACATTGATTGGCAAGATCAGAAAATACCAGACCACAAATTATCAAAAGGTCTGCAGGTCAACTTACCAGCTCATGGGGTGGAATCCCAATCAACAGGTTAACATGCAGGTCTGCTAATTTATTATACAGATGCAGTCACTTGGATTTGTAAATTAAATGCGTTGTGACTCGGGGCTAATTGAAGAAACTGTGTTATCCAAAGTTATCTTAACTCATTTAATGCATTTAACCTTTTCATTAGCATACCAAAGCACCATTGTTTTCAATGGTGAACTCTTTAATTGGATGGGATGCTGTGACACAATATTCTGTGATAAGTGGGATAAATGGGATAGATGAGTTAAGTCACGACGCATTTAACACACAATCCAAAGTGACTGCATCTGTACTTCGTTTCAATATTTTTTAACTATATTTAGAGATGAGCAAATCTCATAGAAATCTCCATAAAAAAATAATTAATGCAAATAACAGATCCCATGCCTAATATTAGTATTTAGTATACTCTTCAGTATCTTACTAAATACTATATTACTGCAAGGTTTTTCATAGTTAGGTAGATGATATGTATGTTGTGGTAGTGGCTGGTATTTAATCTTCATTATTGCTTTTTTATTTTATCATTTCAGTTCTTTCAGATTTTTTAAGATGAAAATTACCCTTTGATAGCTTCATGTTGAATCATATATTAAATGTAGATATCTCTACAATGTTTTAGGCTTTTAGTGGTATAAAGATTAGTATTTTACGGATTAGAACTAGAAGAAAAAAATATGGTAATATGTGGGCAAAAATATCAGCTGTTTTCGAAAATCACATAAATATGGGTCAATATATACTTTTCTTAAAGATGATGTTCACATTAAGGGGGTTATTTTTTGAGGATCGAATTGTGTTTTCCACAAAAACCAAGTTTCTTTGAAAAAAAGACTAAAAATTTTTTGAATTGTAGCAATCCCCAATCCTGGAAATAGCTCGAATTAAAAAATACACCATCATCTAAAACTTGTTAAGGTCATGTAGGAGTCAGTGGCAATGGTTCCTTGAAACATTTAAAGATGTTAACCTTAATGGTGTTGAGTGATGTTTCAGTGGGTTTTGCCAAAAACTCAATGAATTTGAAAGATTCAATTTTATTCCTGCTGGAAACTTGACCAAAACGAGATTTAGGTGTTTTAACCCCAAACTTGCTGATTTGAGTTGCTCCATTCAGGTTTCTTCTTCAATTAGAAACCATTTGAGTTGTTTGAGTTTCTTCGAGATATAAAAAAAATACTAAAATTCGACCTTTGATAAATAACTTCCTAAAAGTAGCTTTTTGTTTTACACTTTTCTGTTATTTTAAGGTTTACTATAAATATTTGACTTCCCCTGCTAAAACAGAAAATTAATTGCTTATTGTCTCATGATATACTGTATTGCTCAATCAGATTTATGTCTCATTATAAAATAAATTTTTTGGTAACTATCTACTTTAATATACTATCCTAATAGTTTACAAATCTCCTAATGTCATATACTTCAATGTCATAATATAATAATAAATTATAGAACTTTTTCCATTAAATATAGTAGCTGAATGGAGGTCCAGCTAATCAGCTAATAAGCAGTATGCCACAATTATTTGTTTTTAGAATCCATAAGGCGTTGTATATTGTACTGTGTTTAGCCACTGTAATCACTACTTGCAAGTGATGAGTGAATTTTTCCCCACACATGGATTCAAGGTGAAATTATGGACTACACCATCTGGGAATCTTTTAAAAATCTGCCACAATAAATTTCACCACAACAAAAAAGTCACCAAGACAAAAAGTCTTTTCAAATTTTTCAGTTAAGATAAACAGAATAGATTCACTAATCTCTACTACTACTTGCAGCACTTTCCATCTGCAGCCAGATCTGTTCTCCAAAAATACAATTTTTAGAAACACTGAAAAATGTACCTAATTTTCTTTTACATATATGACTCCCAAATAAAATGTAAACTATTCCGATGTATAAATAAAAGATTACAGGTATCTCTACATTGCTCCATTCTGTATTTTCTCTCACCACTGAAGACTATGTAGACTAGTCTTTCCCAACCTTCCTAATGCTGTGACCCTTTAATACAGTTCCTCATGTTGTGGTGACCCCCCAACAATAAAATATTTCCGTTGCCAGCCCAGAGCATATTGTTAGGAAAGTACAGGAGACAGCGTGGCTGCATAAAGGTTTGTTTTCCGTGAGTAGTGCGGCAAAAAATTGTGGCCATACCCCAATTACCATGTTAATTTTACAAATTTTAAATGGGCAGGGAGAGCTATATGGCAGTCCATTCTAAGGGGATATAGAAAGTTGTAGTGCAACTGGCTTCCCTACACAGGTTACTGAACTACAACTCCCATCACCAACACCCGGAGAGCTACAACCTTGCCCCAGGGCTAGTGGGGAGAGAGATGAACTTGCTCCTGGAACCCCTTAAGCAACCCCTGTGAAAGGGTCGTTTGACCCCCAAAGGGGTCCCGACCCCCAGGTTGAGAACGGCTGATGTAGACCATTTCTTCCCAGTTAGTATTAAAAATCTGAGACAAGATCAAGTAATAGCCACATGCTGTTGCGAACATTTATATGTATTTATGTATATAAAGACCTGATGGTGTTCCCCGTGAATTGACCACACATGCAAAGACTGTTTGACCATTGTAATCTGACTAGTGATGAGCGAATCTTCCCTGTTTTGCTTTACTGAAAAGTTTGCAAAACTGCTGAAAATTTTACAAAATGCATTAAAGTATTTTTTGTCACAGTGACTTTTTTGCAACAAAATACATTAGAGTCTATGTTTGACTTTTTTTTCCTGTGACTTTTTTGTCACAGAAACTTTTTTGTAGCAACATTTCAGGCATATAAAGGGCCTTTGTCAAGCTTTGAAAAGGCTTGACAAAGTGCCCTGTATAGGCCTGAAATGTTGCCACTTTCTTATGAACTAATAAACACCTGTCACTGGTTCACCTGCATTAGTAGTGCCATTGTTTTGTTGGGATACATTTTTTAGTCCTTTGGTAGCTTTGGGCCTTACACCTAACAGTACCTGACACCAAACTGATGTTCATCACTGGTAGAAGCACTCCAATTTGGGAACCATCTTGGAAAGTGTCTGAGACACTGACATGCTCAGTGGGCTCTGAGCAGCTGTTGAGAAGCTGAGCTTAGGGGTTGTCACAAATCATCAAACAGAAAACAAGTTTGGCCTGTAATATAAGCTGATGCTACAAGGCTGATTATTAAATTCTGATGCCAGTTTCTGTTTCTGTGCTGCCATGTAGTGATAATCTGTATTAATTACTAATCGGCCTTATTCTGTGACATTTCTATTCTATGTGTGCTGTGTATTGTGAGTGGGTCCCTAACCTCACTAAGTGACTGGGGCATCTTTGGTGGCACAGATCTTCCCTGCTAAAGGACTGTGGTTGCCTTGGGTTAGTACAAAAGCCCAAAACATAATGTATAACATTTGCAGCCTTATTTCTTTAGTTAAGCTTTACTTCTCCTTTAATTTATTGGATTGCACTTTCACATGAAATTACATGTGCAGAAATCCACACATAAGCTGCAAATACATATGTCATACTACATTAGTAAAGTACTTCTTCCTCATTTAAACTTATTAGTTGGCAATGTTGGTAATGCCGAAATAACCAAAGCAATTTCGGATGGAGCAGCATGAAAGCATAAGTGGGCACCAGTTTTATGTGATGTTAATGAAAACTGAATACAAGTAGCACATTGGTTCCTTTCTTGCGGTTTTGTTATAAAATTACCACCTAGTGCAATTTCATACATCAATCTATATCAAATTACCCCCCTCCCCCAATCTGAAAGGCAGGTGCACATACTTCAGTAACAAGAGGGGTGGTGTGACATTCATAAATACTACTTTGTTCAGTAAAAATATGTTGTAATGAAGACATATTTGATACTACATCAATGGAGCAGATGCAGTTTCAATTCCAAATTATCTAGTAAAAAACTGGAAAAAGTTAAAATGTATTCAAAGTCAAAATTATTTCATAATGTTCAGGTCAATCATTTGCAGCTAAAATATTGAGATGCATTGGTGGTGTTTGTTCTGTCAATTGCTCATTATCTTTACTACATTTTTATGAAACATTATTATTATTAATAACATGTATTTATATGGTGCCAACATATTGCGCAGAACTGTAAAGTAAATATGTTTATACAACTAAATAACATGATTTACATACATAGAACATATGGAGGTACATACATCACAACCAGTACCTGTACAAAAGGTGTAAAAGATCATGTGCAAAATAGCTTACAATGTAAATGGAAGGGAATAAGACTCAAGGCATGGGAATGGGCAAGACCAGAATTAAGTGGATGAGAGATGTGGTATTGAATTTGGTAGTTCTACAAATGCAATAAAACTGCACCAACAGCAGCATTTTAAAATCTTGGAATGCTGTGGGAATTTTCACAGTCCATAGCTGGCTGGTTCATGACTTAATCAATATAGTAGCCTACAAATACAGTCAGCGTTACTGACACCTTATCCAAGCTATTTCTACATATTAATGATTGGTCTCTTAATGTTCTCTTTCGTGACTAGTTTCCTTAAGAGACTGTCACTGGTTTTTTAATTTGATTTACCTGTATTATTGGAGCTGTTTACAAAATCTTTCACTGAGAACAAAGAGCAGCAAGAAGCAAATACTGCTGCATTTTAATGCGTGTCTGCTGGCTCTTATTATAGCACTTGCTATTTCTAAAGTGAAGACTTTTCCATTTTCATTGGAGAGGAAAGTGCAGATCAAAGCAATAGAAAAGAATATCCTGGAAAAAGTATTCAGTTCCTCCATGTCACAGCAATATCTCTGTCCCTGAGAGATTGAGAAAGGCAAAAGTCACAATGAGAAAGAGACAAAGACATCTCAACATTCAAACACACATCAAAAGAAAAGTGCCAGTGACCCCAGAGAAAGTGCACCAACACTGGGAACAATGGAAGACTAAAATGTAATATTACCAATGCGATTACGGCTGAGAGGATCTGAGAAAAAAAAAAATAAGTAAATCTTATTGAGTGCTTTCATTCTATTTTTTTAGGTACATTGAAAGAAATTTCATATTTTAGTCTTATAGGAGAGAAGCTGCATTATGTCTGTGGTAAAGGGCTGTAAAGCAAGTGTCTAAGATGCTGAAAAGGATGTTCTAAAAGGGATCATTAACATTAGTTTCTAGATTTTTCAACATTTTTACTCTGCACAGGACTGACGTGAACAGGAGAAGTGACCATCTTTAGAATTCTGACTAAATGCAATTTGCTAGTATTACTGAGTAGATGTCGAACAAATACTAAAACAATCTAGATCACACTACACTCAACACATTTGATCACTAAGGTCAAGGTTTCAACAACCTCTTTATATAATTCTATTCTAGTTGCATTGCTTTGTAAGTTTGTTCTAACTGCTTGATGATTCTTTCCCTTTCCTAAAGCTAATTTTCTCATAACCCTCGCTAACGAGTACCAAAACAATATGAAGCTTTGAAAACAAAGCCTGACAGATAAGGTGTATAATCGTATACACAATAAAACTGTGTTTCCTTATTCAGTCAGCCTCTTATGAGAATATAGTCAACTGTGAAATTTGTTTGAAAGTGTTTTGGCTTCTCACCACAACGACAACTATTGTTTTTGGAGTTAAAAACCAAAGACCAATGCCACTTCTCAGTTCTTCAATTCAAGGTGCAATAACATTTTCTATTTCTGAAAGGCCAGGAAGACTTTCTACACTTTAAACAAGTCTACTTTCTTTCTAGAAGGTATTTTAAATAATACTCTTGTTTAAATGGATGGGGGTTTAAATAGGCTTTATGAAGTCTCTAATAAAAGGGCATATTAAAAATATTCTTGGATGGACATTTATAGGGTAAGAAATCAGTGGTTAATAAATAGCAAAAATATTCCACAAATATATTTGTTATACAACCAATCTGAGATCTTTTGGGGGATCTGCACTTTAACACTGGTTGGGCTTTCTGGGGCAAATCTCTTTTTTTCCTGGAAAAAAACTCAGATTTTTCTGTGAAAAGCCTACAAACTTCATACTATTAGTGTTTCTGCTCGATGTTATAAAGTTTTTTTATACAATCTGATTGGATCAGTTTTTTATTAATAAATAAGCTAAAATTTTATTAATCATTATGAGATAAATTTTCAAAAATAACCCCCCACAATCTTCATTTTGGTACTGTCATGATTGTTGTAATTGAATTCAATCATAACTGCCTTTTCTTTTGGCTTGCCTCTAAAGCCAGCTTTTGTCTGCTCATTTGTGCTTTTAGTGGAAGATCACACGTGATATGTTTGTGATATTATTGGCAAACATTATATACAGAATTACAAAAAATATTGATAGTTGCATGCTGCCCAATAAATATAAAGAAAAATATTGCACTTTTATACCCCCGAACAATGTAGGTCTCTATAAAAAGATATTGCGTAAAACAACTCATATGTAAAACCCTGCTTCATGTAAATAAACCATTTTCATAATAATATACTTTTTTAGTAGCATGTGCCATTGGGTAATCATAAATAGAAAATAGCCATTTTAAAAAATAAGCACAGCCTCCTGGGATCCTAGGATTCAACGGTGCACACAAACATACCAAACAAGAGATGTAAAAGGGCAATATTTACTTAAATATGTTTACCAGTTTGGTAAGATTCTTTAATCTGTTGCTCAAGTATTCATTTCCAGGGTATAGTTTTCCTTTAACAATCTGTTCATTGCTAGTTGTTACAGGACTTTTTATCCTTTTCCCTGTGGAACTATTTACCATGTTGTTGCCTGACCAATGAAATATGTTGTTTCAGAGAGGTTATGAAACTTTAGGAGAGCTAGCTCTGTGACAGATAGTGGAGATGGTGAAGGTTCTCAGTATTAGAAAAATTCTGCTACCTGTCTGGGGCAGTAGCATAATGTGACTTTTCCAGGCCCCTTGCAATAAAAATACTGGGGGCCCCTTCCATCTTGTGTTACCAGTGATGCCCTCCAAGACGTAGTGGGGTGGTGCAAATGCAGGGAGAAAAGAGCCTGAGAAGTGGTTGGGGATCTCTAACATGACATACAGTAAAAGCTACAAATAGCATCATTATTTATTAAAATAAAGGAAACCTGCAAGCAGAAAGTGTACTTTTTTGTAAGCGTACATATAATTTAGTGTATTTATTACACATGCCTTTACATTACTTAGAAAAAGTTTCATGTTATTATTATTGCATCTATGTACAGTATAAAGAGCCAACACATTGGGGAACATTTACGAAGGGTCGAAACCCTTCAAATTCAAATTTCGAATTCAAGGAGTTTTAACGCAATTCGAAGTATCGAACGATCGAATATAAATAATTCAATCGATCAATAAAATCATTCGAATCGATCAATAAAATCATTCGAATCAAACAATTCAAATGATTTTAAGCATTTGATCAAAGTTTTTTTATTCAATCAAAAAACTTGGAAAAATCCTATGGGAGCTTCCCATAGGGATATATAGCAATTCGGTAGCTTTTATCTGCAGAATTGTTATATCGATTTTTCTTTTTAAAGGGCCAGTCGATAGTCGAATAAGCCCAAATTAAATTTGAATCAATTCGACCCTTAATAAATGTGCCCCATTATGTTCTGTACATATACCTACATAAGTGATAAACTAATACCTTAGACTCAATAGAAAAGAATTTGTTTCTTTATTCATACGCGTTTCTGACACAATAATCTACCTGTCCCTACTAGCAGAAAACATGTCGCATGAAAGTTTCTTTTTATTTAGTTGGATCCTAAATTATTTTAGGGGATTTTCCTATCTGTGCAGCTTCACGTATTTGCACAAGGTTACGTAAAAGGCAAATCATAAACTTAATTAAATATTTTGAGGTTACTCCACTGACTGCATTGCCTGCTTGGTCTACACAAGCAAGATCCCATACTGTGCGACCTCTGCTCCTCTCTTCCTACAAGAATTTCTTGATGTATTACTGATCTGTCACTCAAGCACTGTTGTTCTTGTACTGCTTTTCCCAGCACAAAGACCTCAGACTATATTTTAGACTGAAAACATGAGTATTAATATTTTATTACTCTTGTTTCTTTTTGCACTAGGGAGCTGACTCAATTGGGAGTTTTTCTCTTCCCTCATTTTTCCACCTTTATATTTCTGTGCTTGTCCTTCTGCTGCATGTTGACGTTGATTAATGGGACTTTCCACAGCTAATCACAGTTTCTGCCAGGATAAGCTAAATTTGTGGATCAGCTCAGAACAAGGCAAACACACACAGTTACATAAAGGAACTTTTGTATCTAGCCCTCTTAGAAGTTTCAGCTTTAGCACAAATTTTTGACAGTGATATAAACCTAAGCTTAATAGGAGCAAGTAAAAATGATAACCTGTCATTCACAATTTATCTGATTTTCTTATAGCCTTTAAAACATAGCTGTGTTATATTGTTATACCAATATATTCTATTAGGGGATTTTCACAGATCAAAAAATGCTATCTACTTAAAGCACATCATGCTGTAGTTATTAGTATTAGTATTGTTTAGCAACCTTTTATTTTCACTTCATTTTACCGCAATTGGATTGGTCGAATGAATAGGAAATCTTTCAAAAACAGTCGAAAATTCGAATTCAAATCTTTTTGAAAATTTGATCAAACTTTGAATCCTTCATGTGAATTTAGTAAATCTGCCCCCTAGTGTAACTGGGCCTGTAAAATTTTCTCATAGAATTGCAAAAATCTGTGCTAGTCCAGAAATTATGTAGTCACCTAAAATGGTCCCATAGTTATAGAGGAGTCTCCTCTTCATGGGTCAAGTTATGACTTTAGTCACAAGGTTACAACATGTAATAATATAAATTGGGAAGCCCTGCTGCTCAAAGGGATTTATATGTAAGAGACTTCCCCAAAGAGAGACAAGAGTGGAACCTGACAGGTCAGATCTAGTAAGTGGAAGGCTATTCCCTTTAATAGATTACTTTAGGAGTAATAGATAAATAAGGCTATTTAGGTAAGCAGCACAGGCTCCTCCAAGGAATGTAAGTGGCATTAGATTCCTGGGTGTATCATTACCCAGAAGGAGGGACTATTGGGGTAATGTAATAAAAGCACAAAGAGCAAAACACTTTGCACAAATAAAAATAAAATTTCACATTTTGCAATGTAACACTATTTCTTAAACTGTTATTGCATTGTTAATTTTAATTGTGCATTACAAATTTTAATTGTTCATTGCCCACTTTTGAGAAGTGCTTGAAGGTGTCGTAATCTTTTGGATCAAACATAACTTTTTCAGTAAGAAGTTTTATTACATTTATTGTGCACTGGTGCAAACTATAAAATTCCCAAACCACCTTCCCCTGTCGGAAGTGGTCGCTAAATAGTTTCTGGGTTCACAAAAGCTATATAAGTCTGATAACGTCTATGTGGACTTTTGCACCCATTTTTGTGTACTACACAACAATTTTAGTTGCACAATACACTGCCTCCACAATGTTGTGAAGGCCCACAACTGATTAAAATAGGTCTCATCCGAGGCAAGTATTAGCTCAGGGTTCAGGAGAAGATAGACTCTTCTCCGATTTACTATAGCCTTACAACAGCATGCAAATTGATGCAACTTGCCTGATCAGGGTGACAAGGAAGGTTTTACCATTAGTTTACCATTCTTTCAATTGTTTTTATTCACCTGGTGAATAGCTACAGGACTCCCTTGTGCTGGACCTTGCAACACACTTCAGACTGAGCCTTGGATCTCTGCCCCAGAGAATTATTCTAGATTAACTGCTACCATTAAAACATAATTTACAAAGCAGTTGCACTACTTGTGTGCATAAGTATTTGTGATGTGCATCAATTTGAGAGCTAGTCTGACGAAGGGAGGTCCCCCAAAACGTTACTCGGCAATAAACATGCATGGCTTTGTTTTAAAGTAAAGAAAATATCATGTAGTGTTGCCCTGCACTGTTAAAACTGATCTGTTTGCTTCAGAAACACTACTATAGTTCCTATCAACAAGCTGCTAAGTAGCAATGAAGGAAATTGAAAAACAGCTATATGGCACAGGATAAGTAATGGATAACAGATGTTTTACAGAGCTTTTCTGCTATCTGCTGTGTAACTTGAGCCTTTTCTCATTTGAATGGCTGCCCACATGGCTACACAACAGCTTATTTATAAACAATAGTAGTGCTTCTGAAGCAAACACAGCAGTTTTACCAGTGCAGGGCAACACTGCATCATAACTTTATTACTTTAAAACAAAAAATTTCATTTTTTGATGTTACTGGTCCATAAAGTTCTAAGTGCTGGTAATTTTCTTTTTTATCTAAGTATTACTCCTATAGTGATTATCAGTACAGGCCCATGTCCAGCCTTTTGAAACCCCTTTCTTTGCTTAACATATGCCACTTTCATCTGGTGCAAAAGTTTTTGATTAATTGTCAGAAAATATTATGCCAGAAATTCTGAAAAATGTGATGTGTTATTGGGGTGAAAAAAAAAATCGCATTTTGTTCTTATTTTTCCCTTTACTTTGCAGCCTACCGTAGCAGTTAGCAATTTTAGTACAGTTGTCTGAATACTAGGTTGAAACAAAACTACAAAAAAGAAAACTTCTAGTACTCAACATGAGTTGTAAAGACAGGAAGAAAATATATTCAAAATTTCTACTTACTATGTTCTGCAGTAGACAATACCTGACGAACTGTACCACAGCATTGAACTGTTGGTCTGTTAAAGCTTCAGCACCAGCTTGTTCTGCATGTGGTAATTCTGCACAGCCTGAATATTCAGGACACAGTATAAAATACAGATATAATATAGTATTTAAGGTCAAATGTCAAATATCTCAAGCTTTAATTTCAGTAGAAAATAGGCAAAATTTTATTCAATGCAATATGGCACTTTTTGTAGAAGTGCTAATCTTCATATGTATTGCAAATCAATTCAGTCTGAAACCGATTATCGCCTGGAAGTCTTTTGTGTTATCTGCTGGTTTCCATTACACCACTATGATTAGGCGGAAATTCTCTCTATCGCTCAAGTCTTTTCACCTTCTTTTCATTTTCTATTCTAGTACACACGCCTTATTGCACAAGTGTTTTAAAGGCGTTTACAGCTACGCCTATGTGTATTTCAATAACTAATGTACTTTCATGTTCTCATGTTTGTACAAAATACATTGGTGCAAATTCACTAAAGCGCAAAGCATCTAATGCTATCGCTAATTCGACAGCATGACGTCAATTTGCAGTAACAGTGTCCCTGGCGAAAATACGCTAGCGAAGTAGATCGACTTGCGCAACTTACGCTAATTCACTAAGATGAACATTTTTGTGAATGTTACCTGGCGAAGTTCAATACAATAGATAAAAAAAACTTGAAATTTTCAAAAACCGCTGGCGTCTATTACCTTTTGTTGGGTGATAGTCTGAAAAACAGCGAAAATTTTGTTTTTGTTAGGGTTACCCTCCTTACCCCCCTACATTTCCTTACATATGGCAACTCAATTATACAGGGGGCACATGTTGGGGCAATAGGACAACTATAATGGCTGTAACATACACCTCTATTATGCACTTGCGTTTGCGCCTTATGCAAATTAGGTATCGCTAGCATAAATGCGCTTTGCCTGGCAAACTCACGGTAGCGCTACTTCGCTACCGTTTGCCGACCTGAGCGCAAATCCGCATCTTAGTGAATTTGCATAGTGCTGGTGAAAATTTGCCTTGCGAAGTGCGGTGAACGTCAGCGAAGGCAACGCTAGCGCATTTTTGCGCTTTAGTGAATTTTCCCCATTGTTTCAAAACATATCACCTATTTGTCTTATTTTTATTAATGACATTTTTATTTATTTTTTGTTTTTGTGTGTATTACACGTGACTAGTACTGCATCACTATTTTTACCCTACCAACCATCAAGTGACTGAAACAAGTTGATTTGGAAACACATGGCCAAGGGGAAAAATGTGAAAAGAGAGAAGAGTGAAGTTGTGTTTGGTCTTGTGGGTTGCTAGAATGCACATCGGCGTATGTTTTGCAAGGTAAAACGTGCCTGGAATTGGGGAGATGGGGTACACAAGCACCTGCAGCATGGAACACACACATAGATGTGATATCTAGTGATGGGTGAGAAATTCACCTGATTCTAGTTCTGAACGAGGCAATAGGCACCGGTGTCCAAAAACGGAAGCCCGCGTCCAGAATCAGACGCAGCAGCAAATTACTACTGGAAACCAGATTCGCCCACTACTAGTGAGATCTTTGGAAGGCTGGATAAGGTCCTTTTTGGCCGTTATGGAGGACACAGATAATATAGAGGATGGTTAAGTGTTCAAGAGGAAATAGTGAAGCTGAGATTATTTTCACATCTAAACAAATATTTTAATTATCACACATTTAACGCATTGGATTGAATCAAGCCCAATGTATGATAATCTGTTTAAATGTTGGGTCATGTAAAACTATCACAGCCAAATTTCTAAATACAATTTAATTCATCTTTTTGTCATAACAGAAATGAGAGATTGACCTTGTCACACTCTACTGAACATAACCTGCTAATACAAACCCATTTTATATATCAATTACATGTCCCCCACTGGTCCCATGGGCCATATGCAAGGGTCCTATCTCCAATCTGGTAATGTAATAAAAGGTAATGTAATGTAATAAAAGTTGCATAGTTTGTCTAGTAACATTTAGAAACCAATCAGATGTTGACAAGCCATTGCTACCTGCTGATTGGTTGCTATGGATAAACAACAGCTTCTCTATAGATGGCAGTTAAATGATTGCATGAGGACAATATATATATATATATATGTATGTATATATGTTTGTATGTATAACTTTATTTGTAAAGTGCTGTACAGTGCATATAAGTACAATATATATAAAAGTATACATGGGGGAGACAAATAACATGATAAATGTATACAGAATCATAGGACAAAGAGGTTAAGTGCTATGTGGTAAGAGACAGTGGAAAGGAGGTCCCTGCCCCCGTAGAGCTTACAGTCTAAATGCATGGGAGGTTAACATACAGGTACACATTGGAGATGAAAAAGTGCACATTGTAAGGCATAGTCAGTAGGCCGCAGGACTAGGCTACTTTTGTAGTGCTCCAAAAGGTAGGCTCTTAGATTTTTTTTGAAGTGATTGGGAGAGGATTCCTTATGGAGGAATTCAGGGATGAGGAGCAGCAAGATAGAAGGGTCGGAGATGAGAGGTGGCAGTGGATGAGGGTGGTGTAAAGAGAAGGTGGCACTGATAAGAGCAGAGAAGACGACCAGGAACGTATATCGAGACAAGAGAAGAGACGTACTGAGGAGTAAAGGAGTGAAGAGCTTTGAATGTTAGTAGAAGGATTTTAT
>CM044443.1:80496445-80510807 GCA_024363595.1 Xenopus borealis | reverse complement strand
ACAGTCAGGTTGGCAAAACAGTCAGGTTTATAAACTTCTACTAACAATTGCTTACAAAAAGAACCTCTCAGCAAAAACCTGACCTATAGGTAACTTTCAGGGGCTGATTTAATAAGGGTCAAATTTCTCGAATTGCTCAGGATTGGTCAAGGGCTAAGGGCTACTCTTTAGCGGATCTGATGTTACTTCCTAGGGTGTCACAATGGAGTTCCCATAATTATACTTCTATACATATGACATTTTCAGGTTAAAATAAAAGTTCTATTTTCATTCCAAGGCCTCTTTGAAGTAGGCTTATGCATTATTAAAGTATTAGATATCTGCTGATTGTATATCCTTGCCTAAAATCATACCAACTGTAAAAAAATATCAGCATAGCATAGCATAATTAAGACCACAAAAAAACACAGTTGTGAGTGTGTGTATAGAGTTGTACAAGTTTGCATTTGTAGCAACTCTATGCCAGAAGATTTATTTTCCAATTACATTATATCTGTTTTGTTATAGGGTCTTGATAAATCAGCTGCAAAAGTTCCCATGTTTGTCTCTATAACTGGAGTAAAGCTAAAGGAAAAGCTAAAGGTTTTCCACTTGGTATTGAGGCAGAGGGCTGTTTTACCCTCTCCCACATCAAGCAAGCCTTGTATTACAGATCTATTTTAATTCATACTTTCCTGCTGTCCTCAACTGCAGCACTTATTCTGCTGATGCATCAGTCCATATATCTAAATGGAACATTATCAAAGGAATCACTTTTCAGCCTAGGCTAATGCACTGCGCATGCATGAAGCCTCAAGTGTGGAACATTGGAATAACCTTGAAGGGAAATGTAGGTTTTAACAGGGGGGCTGTTTTGAAAAGCAAAGATGGTATGCAGTAATCTGGTGCTTTTTTGATAGCTGGGGAATCTTTAGAGTCATCTTAAATCAGCATATTGAGTGACAAACATTTTGAAACATGTCAGACCAATTATCAAAATGTTTAAGATGTATGAAAAGAATATCTTAAAAAAGTTGTGTTCTAAAATAGTTAGGGATGCACCGAATCCACTATTTTGGATTCTGCCGAACCCCCGAATCCTTCCCGAAAGATTTGGCCGAATACCGAACCGAATCCGAACCCTAATTTGCATATGCAAATTATGGGTGGGAAGGGGAAAACATTTTTTACTTCCTTGTTTTGTGCCAAAAAGTCACGTGATTTAGCTCCCTGGCCCTAATTTGCATATGCAAATTAGGATTCGGATTCGGTTCGGCCAGGCAGAAGGATTCGGCCGAATCAGAATCCTGCTGATAAAGGCCGAATCCTGACCGAATACTGGATTCGGTGCATCCCTAAAAATAGTAGGAATTAGCCTAGAAATACTCAATGTGCTTGTCTAATGTTAATATCTTTACACAAGGGAGGATTTTACTCTAGGAACAGGATTATCAGTTAATTTCCTGCATGAATTGTTTCTTAATATTTTGGGCAAAGTATTATTTGCTTGGACATGTCTTGCTGGCTGAAGATTGAATATGTTTATGTTAAGTCACAGGCTCATTCAATTCAATTCTTCTACAAGAAAAACTTAAACATCCAAAATGGGAAGAAACTCTGTTTTGTGTAAAATGCATTTTCCCTGGATCTAGGTCAGATTTTTTTCAGAAAATATACAGGTATAGAATCCATTATCCAGAAAGGCCATCTCCCATCCAGAGAAGGCCATGTTAAAAATTATTTTCTTTTTTGTTATATTAAAACAGTACCTTGTACTTGATTCCAACTAAGATATAATTGACCCTTATTGGAGGATAAACAATCCTATTGGGTTTATTTAATGTTTAAATTATTTCTTAGTAGACTTAAGGTATGGCAATCCGAATTAAAGAGAGACCCATTATCTAGAAAACCCCAGGTCTCAAGCTCTCTGGATAAATGGTCCCATGCCAGTACCGTTAGTAAAGTGCATCAGTACTTTAGTAAAATACTGCGACTTCATATTATTGCCTCAAGACCCTTCTAACAGCAAAGACCCCCAAAACCATAAGTTTTTGTAAAGTACACATTCTGATGAACCCAAAGATAAAGACATCTTTCTACACCAAACTGCAAAGCTTTTCTAAACGTATAGGTTTTTACAACATTTCTGAAAATCTCCTAAAAATTTTACACTTTGCCGCATTTATCTCACACAATGATTTACATGCAAAGGAAAATTACCCTAAATATGGACATCAGAGGTCTACTGAATAGTTTGATGCCCAATATGCATATATTTACCAAAGTAGGTGGTATGTATGGACCCCAAGTTAAAAACGTGCATATGAATTTTCACGCTAGCCAACTCAAATGCTGAAAAGAGAACCCCAACTGTGTGTTATGTGCTGTAAGGCCCCCAAACTGTAAAAAGACCCCCACAAACCATATATTTTTGAAAAGAACATATTCTGGCATATCTAAGTAAGTAAAATATATTTTTCTATACCAAAGAACCAAACAGCAAAACTATACTAAAGATACATAAGGAACAATAATGCAGGGATAAAATTGCAATAAAACCACAAAAATAGTGTAAATAAATACAACAGTTTTTAGGCAAAAAAAACAACTAAAGATAACGGAACAATGAATGAGTTAAAAAAAAAGAACTGTTTGTGAGTTTTTGTGTATACATATTTGTGCACTTTTAAAAGTGTGTAAATACATGTAAATAAGTGTGCAAAGTGTGCATCAATCTTTACTAAAATGTGTGTAAGTGTATAAATGTACTGTAAGTGAGATAAGTGTGTAAAAAATGTGCACGTTTTTGGAGCAGGAGGATCACTGGCATCGCTTAAGGAGTCCTGGAGATCGTGTTTGCAGAGTTGTTGCCCAGAAGGAAGCGCATGTACGGCTCTGCAGTAAAGGAGGAGGTAAGTGAAGTAGCAGACGCTCCATGTGATGTGTCTGCTACTTCGTAGTTGGATCTGCATTGATATTGTAACAGATCCGACTTGACAGACCCCTAGCCTTGACCATGATCTCTGCTTTTTGTTTGCCTAAACCTCTTGAACTTAAATTTTAAATTTTTTTTTCTGAAGAGAAGTAGTCAATAAATGAACACAAAAAACCCAATTCAACTCATAAAAACTTACTGTGGATCCAAAAATAATCATGTGTAGTATCCTTGGGAAGAGGATTTAAGACATCCACAAACTGATGTTTATACCGGTGTGTAAAGTGGAAGCAATTACATGTGTAGGAGAGGATTTTGCTGCTCAGATATTAGCCATATGGTATTGTTAGTATGTGGATTCTCAGTGCCTGGAGGATAAGCCAGTGACATTTATTCAATTCCTATTTTTATGCATGGCACAATAACATGGTTATTTCATGCAACCCAAGATTTTATACCAATACATCTAATTTGTCAGTAAGAAATTGTTAAAAATTTCAACTAATTTCAAACAGCAACCATCTGTTCTAGAGCAGCTGACACCAGGTAAAATCACTACACCTGCAGAAGTTGTACAGTAATTGTAATATGATACAATCTCTGTATGACAGTGTCTATATAAAGTGGATAATAATTACTTGTGCTCATCTGCTTGTGTATTCAGATCTATATATATAGTGGTGCTGGCTATCTGTTGACCCGGCCTGGTCCCTTAGCAGCAGCAAAATATATACGGAGCTGCACACACTTAAGGTTTATGCAGTTGGGGGGGCTTACCCCATTTATTGCTTCACTAAAAGTATCTATATGCTATGTATACTTTTAGTGAAGCAATAAATGAGATAAGCCCCCCACCTGCGTCAAACTTGAGTGTGTGCGGCTCCATATTGTTTCAATTATACAGAGACTATAAAAGGTATAATAGAGAACGTAAAGGATGCAGATGTAAGGAAACTTACATATTGTACTTTCTTCTCAGGTTTGAATTTAGATTTTTTTTTTCTGTTCTGATTTTAAACCTGCGTTGTTTGTGACAAAACTATGTATAGGTTTTTCAACTATTTCATTCATAACCCACTCTGACTGATCAGATGTGATGATCTCTTTATCATTCTCCCTGTAAACTTTAACGGTGACATGTGACTGTGACAAGAGGTGACATATAGCCATATTCTAATATAGCAAACACGGAACTCATTTAGTGTTACCCACTGAGTGAAAATATTTAATAATTTATTGTTTAGGGGAATGGAGTACTTATTTTTCTTCCTTTTCACATTTAACACTTCAGGTTAGTGTAATACAATGCACACAGTTGACCAGGTTTTTTTGCCCATAGCAACCATTTAATTAGAAGTTTTCAAACAGTAAATTTTACTTGCTGATTGGTTGCAATGCATGGCAATTTGACTCATCAATTGACCCTTTGCCTTGAGCCATCCCACTGAACCCCACTGCATAACTTAATGAAACACCAGGAGCCAGAAATGGGCTAAAATGGCCAATGATCACATTATCAAATAAATAGGACCGTGCCAGCCTCACCAAGGCAATAGTCTAAAGCCAAAATTCCAGAAGAGATTGCTACTATGACTTTCACTTCAATACAGTAGTTGCTATTTGAAATCAGCACTATCCACCACTAAAAATTAGGCTGCATCTACCTATAGAGCGGATGGCCCCAAATCTGCTGCTAAGAGCAGCATCTCCAAACATGAGGGAAGTTCAGCAGCCCTGCTGCTGGTCCTGGATCTGCAGTCTCTCAATGATAGGAAATCCAAGCAGGATGTCACCTAGCACGAGCAGTAATAGTGTCTGTATCAATCAACCCACCATGAAGTCACAGGAGAGAACCTCCTTTCTCCTTGAGGAGTACGCTGGCAAAGTCCTACAGCTGCAGTGGCAAATAAAACTTAAAATGCATTATCAAATTATCCACTGTTTTGATCCAAAAGGAAGGCCAAAAAACCCAGCCAGTGCCAATTTTGCCTCAAAAGGGAAAAAATTAATTATGGACTCCAATGGTGATCAGAAATAGGGATGAGTGAATTTTTTCGCCAAGTTTTACCACAGAGAAAAAAAATTTGTGCGTCATAAAAATGTCATGCATAGATTTTAATGCAGTTCGCCAAATTGTTACGGACGGCAAATTTTTGGCCAAGTGAAACGGGTCAAATTCTCCCATCCCTAATTGGAAACATTCCCTGGATCAAGCATTTGAATTATGAGTGAATACAATGCTTACTCTCACATTTATATACTGTATAAATATACAGAAACCTTTTTGTATGTCTGCAATTCAATTCATTGCGTTAAACACTTATCACATTAACTGATATAGCTTTGTGTGACCTATGTTTTTGCTACCTAACAACCTATTCAAAGTACTGGGAACACTTACCTTTTGCAATTCAATTCAACCAGAAACCATTTATTGAGTGAAGTGTTTTGCATTATCTTATGGATTCCCTTCAACTTTCCATGTAATACTAAATATGTTAATCATGTCAAATATTTTACTACTCTTTTTTCATATAAGTAATATGAACTGTTACAAGTCATTCTTAGCCAAAATCCATCCTTAGTGAGTGGTCCCTTTTCTATCTGATGTTTGTGAGATGTGTTACAACTAAACACTCATACCAACAGGGTCGGACTGGAGCCTTGGAGGCACACCCGGGCAGCAAACAAAGGGCCCTCCCGGCAGTTAGGGTCAGGTGCAGGTTGAGTTTTCCAGACATGCACATCACTGCTGTGAACCCTAAAGTGGGTCATGCACTGGCCTGAAACTTACACTTTGCCATTTTATTTGAAGATTCATTTTAATGTACCTGTAATGGAGAAAATGCTAATTATTTATAGAAATTATATTTACCCTCAGGTTGGATTCTAATGAAAGCACACTATCAATTACCATAGTATGAGGGGTAATACCATCAGGACATGTACTTAATCCCCTCACTTTCAGCATTCCAGTTTAGATATTAAGGTGATGTCTATGCTTTCCACTGGCATCTAAAACTTATCTAATCCTGTTATATCATTGTATACCAATCTTCAATGTGTGGGACATGGTCCTTAAAAACTGTAATTGGTGGACTTTACATTTTGTTGCCTTCTCGGCAACATGTTTGGAAGAAATTGGCAACATAAGGGCATTTTTTTTCTCTGAAAAACAATTAAAGCATATTGGAAAAGAGCTTCTCCAACAATATAAGGCAATGTACTGTATATGCTATTAGAGAGATCTAGAAACTCCAATGTCATTTTGATTTCCTGTTGACTCCAATGCATTTAGAAAAAACATGTTCACGGTTTTGCTAATTTCTTGGCAAAGCATGTCAGTTTTACTGATCAGTAAGGAACAATGTAAAGTTCAAAAGTTAAAACCCTGTTCAAATAGAAGGATATACAATGCAATACATTTTATAGTTTTATAATTAACATATCTCAGGGCAAGCTGTTTAAACTAGTCATTAGCATCTTTTTGCACTAAAACATTCAGCAACCATTTACCAATTGAGAGAAGCAGGGGGTTAATTTCATCTGCAACATGTGACTCAAAAGGTTAGGTTTTAATATTCATCACTCAAGGAATCCTGAAAGAATACTGATTTATTTCATCATCTTAACAAGAGCTTCAGGGGATAAGTAGATCCTGTGCTGAATTGCTATAGCTCTGGGTCTTCATTGTAACAGGGTAATGTGTTGCATGGCTGAGTGCTAAAATAACCTCCTCTGGGCACATTTATTTCTATATATCCAAGTTGTACACTAGTAATATGTATTAACAGTCATGTACAGTATCTCACTAATCTGTACCAACAAACACAAGATTACTGAACAAGTACAGAAAAGAGAAGCTTAATGATAGAGCTGATGAGTATAACCTTTGCCTAATGATATACAGTGTATATATGATGTATATAAAGCTGAGTGCCTTAAATCAAGTCACAGACGGCAGTTTCTGATATTCTTTATAATTTGCAGTTGGAGTTTATAATCTGCTCTCTATAATAAAATAAAAGAGTATAATAGACTAAATTAGCAAGGCAATGGCAGACTCTTTCTGGTAAAAATGGCAGTTCTCGCATACAAATAGATCAGTTGTAGATATATTAGATTGTGATAAATGTAAACATTTTTTTTAATGCCAGTTAATTTACTCAAGTGCATATACCTTCATTTCATTTGTATAACCTTTGCCAATATCGGGAGATGCCGTTTTATATTCTCTTCGTACAGACTACAGGTACAGATGCAGCCACTTGGATTTGTGTGTTAAATGCGTCGTGACTCAGGGTTAATTGAAGAAACTGTGTTATCTAAAGTCATCTTAACTCATTTAATGCATTTAACATTTTCATTAGCATACCAAAGCACCATTGTTTTCAATGGTGAACTCTTTAATTGGATGGGATGCTGTGACGCAATATTCTGTGTTAAATGGGAAAAATGGGGTAGATGAGTTAAGTTATTCTGTGTCAAATGCACAATCCAAAGTGGCTTCATCTGTATGTGATTTATTGTCTGGAATGCTAGGGACCTGTTTTACTCCATTAAAGGGTCTTTCCATAGTTTTGATTTCATAGTTTAAAGGGATTCTGTCATGATTTTATGATGTATTTTTATTTCTAAATTACACTGTTTACACTGCAAATAATTCACTCTACAATATAAAATTTAATTCCTGAACCAGCAAATGTATTTTTTAAGATGTAATATTGGTGGGTAGGCAGTCATCTCAGGTCATTTTGCCTGGTTATGTGCTTTCAGAAAGAGTCAGCACTTTAGGATGGAACTGCTTTCTGGCAGGCTGTTGTTTCTCATACTCTATGTAACTGAATGTAACGCAGTGGGACTTGGGTTTTACTATTGAGTGCTGTTCTTAGAACTACCAGGCAACTGCTATCATGTTTCCTTCCCATTGTTCTGTTAGGCTGCTGGGGGGGATGATTTCACTTTAACTTGCAGTACAGCAGAAAAGAGTCAATGAAGTTTATAAGAGCATATGACTTGGGGCAGCTGGGAAACTGGCAATATGTCTAGCCGATGTCAAAATTAAATATTAAAAAATCTGTTTGCTCTTTTGAGAGCAAACAGAAGTATGTACAGAAGTCTGATGGAGCAGCACTATTAACTGATGAGTTTTGAAAAAAAAAATTCCCATGACATTATCCCTTTAAGTCTGCTATTAATCATTTAAAGGAGAAGGAAAGTTTTGTCATTCTGCCCCAGGGAAATTTGAAGATAGACGAAGTGGGAAAATGATAGCTCAGTGGTGCTCACTGGAAGAATCATAGGCCATGCAGTTTTCTCCTGATAGGAGCGCCGGCATGAGGGTTCAGGTTTATGGTAAGTAAATGTGTCACTTGACAAAAATATGGATGCATGCAGCTTAGTTACGATCAAGTACAATGTACTGTTTTATTATTACAAAAGGAAAGGAAATACTGTAATTAGAAAAAAAATAATAATTTAGTAGAATCATTTAATGAAAATGGCTTTCCCATCATTAGGAGCTTTCAGGATAACCCTTTCACACTGCCCACGTAGAACAGATAACCCTGAATGAACCATTTGCTCAGAAAAAAAAAACAAGTGGCATCTGACGGTAAGAGGTTATCTGGTAAATCTCTTAACATCTACACTTTCAATAAATATGGTCAGCATTGGGTTGAAGCCATTTATTTACAAATAAGTTTTTCAAATAAGATTTTAACATTGGAATGAATACAGGTTGGTTGCAACTTATGAGTGAAAAGGAGTAAGAGCAGTGCAGGAGAGGTTGTTCTGTAAGCAGTTGCATCTGTTTTGATTAAACCGGTCTTTTAGTCATTTTTCATTGTGTTCGAAGACACATCTGTTGGTTTGTTCCAGAGACTGTTTAACACTAAATTGTGAATGTTACACCTGAGGAGACAACATGCTTTAGGATTAAGCAGTTACTTTCTGTGAGTTTGTGTAACTAACCTCTCCACAATTGAACTATGGTTGCTCCCACAAGAGGTCTACTATCAGTCACCAACAGTTTACTGGCAGGGGCAGAACTTTCACTCTGATATAATGGAAAGGTGTCCAATAAAGGTGCCACAAGTTATTGCCTATTGATAATCTTTCTGGAGATGATATACCTCTCACAATGGTGGTTAAAATAGCCAACTTTGATCATTAAGATATGGCGTCTGAATACTTTTTGCCAAGTGTACATAAAGAGATTATTTACAAGTGCAAAGCATAGAAATCATGAAAAATTGCAAACATTTTAATGCTGTTCACTAAGGTTGTTGCATATATCAATGCATTTCCATCTCTCATGTATTTTTTTCTTTACTAACTTAGCTATCTTTGCAGGTATGAAAATAAAAACACATTACGAAAAAAGTGCAAACACATTACGAAAAAAGTGCAAACACATTCTAAATGTAACCAAAATGAACCTTGCAATTCGATAATGTTTACATGATTAAAAGTGACTAAAATACAAAAAATGAACGTCACATTTACAGTACTTAGTATAATAAAAAAATGTGTAAGACCTAAAATAATGAACAAGGGTCAACAAGAAATAGTAGGAAAGAACATCTCCACTAAAAAAACCTTTTATCAAGCCATTTTCACGTAGGAAATTGTGGTAATTTGAAGCTGACAATTTGTATTGAATAGAAAGGATGATTGTCAACAAGAATACAGTATTTCAAAAAAGAGTTTATACCTAATTGGTAGCTTTTCATCTACTTTTAAAGCTGTTATTTGTTAATGTATGCAATATTCCTCTTGATTTTAAATTTGACTGAAAAAAACTCAATTTGCTAAATATAGAATTAATTAGTTTTAACATCAACTCTAAAGACTCATTTCATAAACTGGTAAAAATGAATAACCAGTAAAGGTTTGGCATTTTTTTTTGTAAAGAACTTCAATATCCTTTTTTGAAAAGAAAAAAAATTGTTTAATTCTTTTCAAATATTACTTACTTTTTTTGCATTGGAAAATGAAGGAAAAAACATCATCAATATATTCCTACCATAGATTATGGCAGATAGTAGATACTTTAGATACTTTTGTCTGAGTATTTGTTATATACATTCTGGGATTACATTTACTATTTCATGAATTTTCCCTTACAATGTTGATAGCAATTTCACTTTCTTTTAATTTCAAGTAAAGCTTTTTACTATTCTCTGAAAATGTTAAGTCCCTGCAAGCAGCTGTTCCTACCTCTGTGGTTTATAAATAGGACTTTAAGCATTCTTCAACTGGAGGTTTGAGGATCCTATTTGCAGTCTCAGTTGTGTTATGAACATTTGCTTTTTACTGATAGTGGTCAACATGATAGGAAAAGCTAATAGAATATAGTTGATAAATTATTACAGGTTTTATGCCTTTAGAGAAGTCCCAGTATTCATGCTTTAAACATCTGTTCAAACTTTCAGACTGTTATCTAAATAAAGAATACAGTCACCTTCTACTGGTTCCAATATAAGACAGGAAAACACGCTCATTTTAAAACTGCACTTACTGTACTGTGCAGAAGATAACATCAGTATATCACATTTGAATTACTCTACACTTCCTCACGGTACAAGCAACTTGCAGTCACTCTAGGCAACTATTTATATCACAGACAAAACTGATGCTATTTAACACCTCTTTAGCACCAAGCATTTTTATGGATGTGAGATATTATTTAAGGCATCTTTACTTTGCAGCTTAATTTAACATTTTTGTTTTACTTGGCAGGTACATCATTGTGTATTTACAGTGGATAATGAATTGTAATAATTGTTTTGTTCTTCTCTCCTTCCGTTACAGCATTTCTACATAAATGTCAGTTTAATACTGAAATAGGGTTTAATCCGTAGGTCATTTACATCAGTGACTTGGTACCCCTATATAATCCTAAAGTACACTGAATTATACAATGTAGCTGTGCATTCTTTCATGTTTTTACAAAAGTAACAGGAGTTTGTTGCCCTAATTAATGAGCAATGTCAATATATCTTGGTAGAGCTGATCAACTTACCAATATTTTGGCCCCAAGCTGAATTTGCAAGTGGGCCCAATAACGTCTAGTTACGCCACTGAGTGATCTAATTCTACATTTATATACTGTATGCACATTTTTATTCATATAGCAATATTTGTATTCAAAGGACTGTACTTTAGAAGCAACACATATTTGGAACAGGCAGGGAAGAATACAAAAATGAAACATAACTGAGCAATATATTTAATTAGGTATAACGTTAAATGTAATATATTGTTCTAAATCTTTAATCTTTACTTGACTTATAAAACAACAATTTAATGTCTGATTTCCATTTCTTGATCACTGGCAAAAAATAAAAAGCACTTCTTTCCCTCCATTGGAATTAATGTTTAATAGGCATTATAAATTAAATAAGCTTTTTTAAATGAATGCTTCTAACAAAAACAATCAAAGACGATTTTAACCCTTAAGTACTGAGGTTTGCAATCACAACTGTGACCAATTTTGAATGTACTATGTGGCTCTGTTACATTAACTATAAAGTGAGCAGTTACCCATCAAATAAGTTGCAAATCTCATAGATCATTTAAATATACAGGGTAATTTGTGCATCACATCAAGTTTAAAAGAAACTGGGTACTGTGCGCCCATTGAAAAAGAAATGGAAATCCTTGTAGTGGGCTACTTGTTCTCTAAATGGCTAACAAAATTCATTAACATATTAGCAGAGCCATATCATCATACCCTTCCTAATGAATTATGAATGATTTTTGATGCAGCTCCTTGTTAAATAAAAGCTGCAACCTCAATGCATGAACTCAGGGCTATGTGCAAAACTGCAATATAAATAGCCATTGGAGGAATCTCTGTTAAAACAGAATCACAGGCTGTGATTGCAGATTAGAAAGAATAACTATAGATGTGGTAATGACATCCGGAATGTTCTGCTGACCCCAAATATGGATCAGCATACATTCTGAGTCTAAATCACAGAAACAGCCGCATTTCTAAAAGGTATGAAAATTCATAGCTCATGAAACAGATAAAGCTCCAGCAATACGAATGGAAAAATGATCCCTGCAAGTGTACTTCTGATGAGGTGCCAGGTGCCGGAATGTCATTCTGCTGCAGAAATATTGAAGAAGGAATGACTTTTACACATGGGTAAAATTTAAAGAAGGAGAAATTAAAAAATCCTGCGTCTTCTTTAAAATCAATTTATTTTAATCAGATTTCAGTTTTCTAGGCTACTGGATTGGAAAAGTAACATTTTCTCTCACCCTTTCTCAGTCCTTTAAAATAGCCTTCAAATCTTAGAAAAAATTGCATAATGAGTAATCATTGTAGAAGGTATTTTTTTGTCTCCACTATACAATTTAAGTGCATTTGAGCTCCTATATTACAACCATATATCTCTATGAAAATATATATACTTATGCCTCAAAGTGCTTTAACTTTCCTCATATCATATATTTAGTTTTGATTTCAGAGATGAGAAGCCCTTTCTGCTTCCCTGGCCTGACCCTCGTTGTCCCAGAACGTGTGTATGTATGTGCAATGGGTTTCATTTGGAGGGGTTGAACTGTATGGACTTTAGTCTTTTCAAACCAATGTAAAGAAATTCTGTCATGGGAAAGCATTTTTGTTTACCTAATGTAGCCCTTAATAGCATTCACAAGCAGGATCCTGCATTTAAATATTTTTTATAAAAGAGCAATTTTTTCATATTTCAGCTTGAAATATGACATGGGGCTAGCTGTGTTGCTAGTTTCCCAGGTGCCCCCAGTCATGTGACATGTGCTCTGATAAAGGCCATTCATTCTTTGCTGCTGCACTACAACTTGGAGTGATATTTCCCTCCTCCCTTAGCCCCCCTGGAGCCCATCCACTCAATTGAGTAGGAGAATCTAGTATGTCCCATCTGAAAGTAGTTCCATTGGGAAGTGCTAGCTCTTTCTGAAAGCACATGATCATGCACAATGACTTGGGATGGCTGCCTAAAAAACAATATTGTGCCTGAAAAATACATTTACTGGTTCCAGAACAAAATTTTAAATAGTTGAATAAATTACATGGAATGTACACAGCGCACTATAATAATAAAAACAATACCATAAAAATCAGGACAGAAGCCCATTAACTATATAACTATAAATCTCACTCACAAGAATCTTTTCTGTTATGTGTGCTACTTGTGCCATTGAAGCATCATTCATATAACCCAAGCTGCCATTTTGCTGCAAACACACATAACACAGCTGTCTCAAAATAAGATACAGTACTGTAGCAAAAAACACATTTTGAAAAGGTGCAGCATATAACAGAAAGAATGATTTCTGCTTACGTAATGAAAACAATGACTTTATGAGCAATACATTATAGAAAAAAAATAACAAGTAAATTACTAAAGTCCCCAGGAGAGCACTTGGAACATGCAGTATAGTCAAGAACTTGTTGGGGGTTATGCTTCATATAACAAATAGTCTAGGCTTCTGCTACTGATTGCAGAAAACTGTTAGCTAACAGGTACATAGTAGAGAATGTTTTCAATATTTAATTTAAATTATATATTATTTTGAGTTCTAGAACTCTTGGAAATACTTATATATTACTATTATGGTTGATGAGGGTAAAAAAAGGGCTCGTTTGATGTAAAATTACCGGGGTAAGAATTCATCATATAAAAATGAAACATTCAATTGCAGTCCATAAGGATATTTATGCTTATCACAGTTGCAGTTGGCAGTCTCCAACTTACCCTTAGCCTTTTGATCAATATTCTACCACTATTAAAAGATAAATAATCTGCATATACTTCAAAATATCCAAGCCATTCTTGAAGGTATTGAAGGAACAGTTCAATATAAAAATAAAAACCGGGTAAATAGCCTGTACAAAATAAAAAATGTTTCTAATATAGTTAGTTAGGCAAAAATGTAATGTATAAAAGTTGGAGTGATTGGATGTCTAACATAATATCCAGAATACAGCTTCCTGTTTTTCAGCTCTCTAACTCTGAGTTAGTCAGCTACTTGAAGGGGGGGGGGGCATGGAACATAACTCTTCACTACTTCCTGTTTCCACAAGAGCTGAAAAGCAAAAAGTAGTTGTTGTGTTTAGTAGCCAAGGATGAGGAGAGTATAGCAATGCTTTATTAGCAGGTTCATGCAGCCATTACATAACAGCAGTAAGTCTTTCTTTTACTTTCAAGTTGTACAGAAGTCCTGTGTATGCACAGTGCCAATCTTGGAAAGTATTTACAACAGAGTTCCTGCATAACTACAGAGCAACATGCCACACAACAACCCAATCATCTCCAGCTGAATTATTAAATGGCAAACAGATGCGCACAAAAGACTATTCCTACAAAATCATCTACTGCTGACATTGTGAAAACATCACCAAGCCAAATGCAAGGCTTATACTGACAGAAAACGTGGTGCAAGAGAAGT
>CM044443.1:80438332-80448956 GCA_024363595.1 Xenopus borealis | reverse complement strand
AAACCCAGTGGGTGAGCATTAGCCTATAGGATAAAACCATGTAAATGGCATTTTCTTGGAGCTTGTTTGGAATTCATTTCCAGGATTCCTTTTGTTTGTTTAAGTCTGTATGAGGCAGTCTCCTCAATGTTTGTCACTTGTATGTGAAACCACATGGTGGCTCTATCAAAGCTGATCAGACAACCCTGCACTACACACATGAGCCTCAAGAAATGGCAAAACCGGTCTGTAATTGGGAATCTGATGAGCTATTATTCTGGCTTTTGCTTGAAAGCACAGTGGGTGAGGTTTAGCCTATAGGATAAACCCATGTAAATGGGATTTTCTTGGAGCTTGTTTGGAATTCATTCCCAGGATTCCTTTTGGTTATTTAAGTCTGTATGAGGCAGTCTCCTCAATGTTTGTCACTTGTATGCAGAACCCCATGGGAGTAACTGGATTACAGTCTTGACATACTGTATATAAAAGCCACCCTTGGCCCTCAGTTATAAGGGTGCTGCCAGATCATATTTCATGAACCCCACTGGGTCATGCGATGGGGCCCAACTTAAAATTCTGAGAAGGAGCCATAAGCACAGAACTCGTCAAACAAACCAGGTCAGAAGCAGAAACATTCAAATAATCACAAGGCAAATTTGCAACCAAGACCAGACCAGAATCATAACCAGGAGATCAGTACAAAGTCTCATCAGCCAGCACTATAATCTAGTAGTCAGAGAACCAAAAAAACCAAGTTGACTTGACCAACAATGGACAGTGGGTGAGCACAGTGTTTGAGATTACATAGGGGGCCTGACGGTACATTATGAGCACCTGATACCACATTATGAACAGTGGAGAAGACTATGCCTTCAGGAAAACTCAATGATGATAAAGGAACCCAGCTCTCTACTCAAACAGAGCACATGTATTGTGGATTGTATGGCTAAACGCCAGATCCCTGATTCAGATACAGACAGGATCTCAAAGTAACCTGAACCATGCTCTAATAATCCACAAGTCTACATTTCCAAGACACATACAATACATACAGTATTCCAAGGACAGTGCCACAATTCTAGCAACTTTAGGGAAAATAATGTTTTTTCTAAGAAAGGTAAATAATATACTTTTCATTATATTACACAATTATTTTACCCTCAATGCAGTATGTCTTTTAATTAGCGGCCTATAATCTAAAGATAACAATATTTTGTTAGAGAATATTCCTTCCAGTACTTCATCAATGCCTCTGCCGCTTGCTCCTAACCTAACTTGTTTTATTCTATTTCATATTCCCTGTTCCTAGGTACCTATCTAGCATACAGTGGCAAATGTTACACAGAGAAAAGAATGCCAGCTGAAACTGTAGACATGCAATAAATCCCCATGTTATGGTTTTTCTAAAAGTGTATTGTGCAATGGTTCTTGAAAAGCTGAAAACATTTTTTAATTTTGTACTAGAGGTGATACTAATTTATTCTAACCTAACAAAGCCAAATAAAAGCTTTGCAACATACAGTACTAGGAATTCACACAGATGAATCTATTAAGGAATGATACTGTAGATTACATTTTTATTTACTATTTGGACTGCAAAATACAAAGAACATACTTGCATGTTTATTAACTTTCTGCTCTTCCAGATTGGAGCTGCGGTAGCCAGAACTGGGTCAAAGTAAGGGTACTCAAGGCACACCCTCAATATCACTCTGTACCCCCAATCAGTTAATCATCCTAACACCACAGCCTCCACCCTCACACCAACTCACAGAAGGACTGAAACTAGCAGTAGGCAGGAAAGAGGAGATATGTGCCTAGAGCCCCCTTACCATTACCACTTGTTCTGGTCCTGGTACTAGCCAGCACTGTATACTGAAAGTTTAGCACATTGGGGCAATGTGTCAGTCTTGTGTCACCTGATGCAAGGCATCTCCTTGCATTAGATGCCACAAGACTGACTATCACATGGTAGGCACTAAGTACTTAACTCCCTTCTTCCCCCAATCTGGCCCAACATGCAAATTGAAGTTTACATTTGCATCGCTACAAGGGGTGTAAATTTGTGCCTTTGCCTACAATAATTAGTAATACCAATAGTTTGCTTCCTAATACAAATGCATTTTTACTTAACTGTGCTTGGGCTGTAAAAATTGTAGTTTTATTGTAAATTTGAATATTATATAAGTGTAGGGGGACTGGAAAATTAGTCTCCCAGTACTATTTGGCAGGCAATTCCCTAGTGCTGTAGACTCCTAAACTGGGTCCTAAAATACAGCTAGGAATGGGACATGTTTCCTGATCCTGCCTTCAGCTATAGCCAATGTAGTTCAACCAGTGCCCAAAGTGAACTACAAGTATAAAGTCCTGAGCATCCATGTGACCAGGGTCCATTTTATGAAAGTCCTTACCTGAGCAGGCTGAAGGGTAAAGTACTCACCTTAGGTCACTCTAGTTCAAAAAAATACTTCAAATTTATTTCCGTTGGTTGAATTTCCAAGTATTTTCACATCCAAATTCAACCCTTGATAAATATGCCCCTAAGTGTACAGACTTAGGGATGTAGTGATTCCTCTGGGTTTCACTTAGGTAAAAGGCTGAAAACTGGGTGTACATTCATTGCTACTGTGTATGTTCTCTTCCTTGCAGGGACTAATACGGACCACTGGTGCATGTGACTATAGGAATATCCACTGTTGCTCTATGTTCCTACTTAATCTTTATGTACACTACTTTGTGTATTACTCTGTTCAATAAACAAATTCTCTGGTTAAGTTGCATAACCACTGGCACCCAATTATTGTGCACTGCACCTATTTATTATTGTACTATACCCTCCACAACATTGCAAGGGCTTAACCCCTGAGAATTAAGGACTCATCCAGAGCAAAGTATTGGGTAAAGCTCACATACCTCCCAACTGTCCCTTTTTTTGGAGGGACAGTCCCTATTTTGACAGCTCAACCTGCAGTCCCTCATTTCTACTGGAAAGTCCCTCTTTTCTCTGCACTGAACAGCCAGAAAAAGAAATTAAGTTTATTGGCTTTTGGCAGAGATTCCAGAACAGCTAAAAGGTGCAAATAAGATACTTTGTAACACTTCTGAGATAAGAAAATAAGTAATTGTAACAGGAGAAATATTTTCAAACTTTCATAATCTGCCAAATTTTGTAAAATTAATATGGTAATCAGGAGGTGTGGCCACAAAAATGAGCATGGTCACAAAAATTAGCCGCGCTACTTGCGAAAAAAAAATTGTCCCTCTTTTTACTTCCAAAATGTTGGGAGGTATGAGCTCATAGTTAGAAAATGGTGCCACTAAATTTATTATAGTGTAGGGACTCACCAAATCTAATTTTTGGCATTCAGCCAAATCCCTGAAAGACGAAAATATTTGGCCGAATACCGAACCAAATCCTAATTTGCATATGCACATTAGGGGCGGGAAAGGAAACATGGGGAAATGTTTTTTACTTCCTTGTTTTGTGACAAAGTCATGTGATTTCCCTTCCCACACTTAATTTACATATGCAAATTAGGATTCAGATTCGGCCGAAACCTGGCCAAATCCTGAACTGAATCCTGGTTTCGGTGCATCCCTTCTATAGTGTGACATACGATATATACAAGGGCTCTTGCTTATATTGGAGGCTATGTGCAAATTACAGTGTTTAGGTTTAGAAACAGTAAGGATCTGTTGAAGAAATTTGCACATTACGGTACCACAGTAGAAGTTACTGTAAGAGTTAAGCATAAATTTGATACTACCTACAATGTATGGGAGAACTCACTCTTTTTGCAACCTTCAGCAGTTTTAGTGGGTCTCTAGTCTGGCGGTTATCTCCAGGGCAGATGCCCCATTTACATTCAGTTGTGAAGTTTAAACGGGAAATTATACCCACTTTAGCATATTATACCTGATACGCTTTTTATTGATGTTTACTTTTCATCATTAAAAGGACCTTTTCCCAAGCTACACTAAAACCTTATGCCTGAACCCACCTTCTCCCTAATTATTGAGAAGCATATTAACAAAAGACTGAATCAGCCTTATAAACTATATTGCATATGCTAGGCCTTATTCTGACCTAAAGTTGACATTGTATGGAATTATTAACAACACTTACCAACATTTCTGCTCTACATCACTAATGGCAATATATTGATGGAGGAATGTCACAAATGGAAAACAAATAGCCAAGAAAATTTTCAGTTCACAAAATAACATTGCTCTTAAGACATTTACTATATTTTGAATGAGAACTGTGCATACAACACATGAATTATTGAATCCGTAGGTTTACGTATGTTTTCCTGATTTCCAAGTTTCCTGTAGCAGTTTTATAAAGAGGCTAAGATGTGTGGCAGTTTAATAGGAAATACACAATCCATCCCCTTTTTAAAAAGATATACCTCTGACTGATGTGTTACAACCCTACATAAAAATTTATGGTTTAAAGCAATGTCACATGGTTACATAAGCAAAACTCAGTCAAAAATATTTTTCAGATTCAAGGTCATTCGAAATTCTTCGCCTTGTGTTCCCTTTGAAATGCAGGATTTTTGGTTAAAGTCAACTTCAAATACAGGTATAAGACCTGTTATTCAGAATGTTCTGGACCTGGGGGGGTTTCCAGACAGCTGATCTTTAGTTAATTTGGATATTCATACCTTAAATGTATTAGAAAATCATGTAAACATTAAGTAAAACCAATGCGGATTTTGCTTCCAATAAGGGTTAATTATATTTTAGTTTGGATCAAGTACCAGTTACTGTTTCATTATTACAGAGAAAATTTCCTTTTCCTTTTTAAAAATGTGAATTATTTGGATAAAATGGAGTCCATGGGAGACTGTCTTTCCATATTTCAGAGCTTTCAGGATAATGGGTTTCAGGATGATGGATCCCATGCCTGTGCTTGAAAAAAGTAAGTTAAGGTGTGGATCTGAAGCACTAGACTGTTTATTTGCCATTAAATATTTTTGTGTCTGTAGGGATTATTTTTGTAATTTTGCCACCAACAATTGATGCTGTACCCAGTATAGCAAAGAAGAGCTATAACACTTGTACAGGGGCTCAGCAGTCCAGCTTGTCCCTTCCCCTAGAGATGCACCAGTCAGTCTGGGCACCCCTCAACTTCCCTGAGTAAAAGTACATTCCCAGCAGTGCAGCATGGACAATGACATCACAATTATGTTGTGACACTTAGCATTCATTCTAGAATTACTTCCTAGGTCTTTTGTTTACGTACATTTGGAAATAGAGATTTTTCAATGGTTTCGTTTTGCTTCTCTCTTCTTTTGGTGCCAACTTCCAAGTTCTATATTGATAGACATTACATACCTATATTTATTAAGGCCTAATTTTCATACAGTTAAAGAGTTTAAATGTGAGGGTAACTTTCATTCAAAAAACACAGACAATAAAAGCTCTTGTTTATAATATTTTCCCTAGAGTTGATTAACCCACTCAATACCAGATATATTACAAGAAAACTGTTTATTAGGTTAAAGGCAAGCTTTGAAATGCATTATTAAATTGTTCAAGAAATTTCCTAATAACATTTACACTGCAAATAATGAACATAATGCCCCGACCTTTTGTATTGCCCAAGTGCCTAATTAATTTTACTTTTCAATTTAATTTTAAATTACTTAAGCAACAACCACTTCTTGTAATGCTCTGTGCAGGAAACTGACAAAGTAACCTTTAGCCTTGGGCTACCACATGGAAGAGAGGGTGATGAACTGTTCCCCATTCTACAGCACTGAATTGTACTTTACAACACAATACACTCAATACAAAAGACTTTGTTGGTATTAAACCCATGAGGAAAAAATGTAAACCTAATTCATGACCTAACAAATGTATCAAACTTTAAAGATATCAATAAATATTCCAATTTTAAATCTGAATTAAAGTAACCATTTTAGCCGGTTGCTCATGTTTTTTTTATTTTTTTTTTACTATAACAAGAAGAAGAGTAGGAGTAAAAGACCTGTCCCTATTCATTCATTGGCTGATGCAACCTAGTGTGTATGTGTGCCCTTAGCATTATGCAAGCACAGTGGTCTGAGGTTGAGGCTTTATTTATATGAAAATGCTTTAATGGAAATTTAAATAGAGACCTGCGTTGTTTAGAAGTGCAGTTTCCCTGTAAGTTATTGATAGTTGGCTTCCTGTAAATTAACTTTTAGTATAATGTAGAGAATGATATTCTTCAATATTTGCAATTGGTTTTCATTTTTTATTATTTGTGATGTTTAAGTAAGGGTAGAACTACATGAGCGTCTTCAATGTAATTCTGTTGGATCCAATGCACTGTGCCAAAATGCAAGCATCAAGTTGGATGGGACGGAAAACAAGGTAAGCAATAGCTATGTTGGATGGTGTCGCATCATTCATCCGACACAACACAACCGTCGGATACAGATGCAGCATGTGCAGCATGACATAACCCAGGAGACTAGACAAATGTAGTCACAACTAGCATCAGAATTTAATCAGCCTTGTAGCATCAGTTTAGATTACAAGCAAACCTTATTTTCTGCTTGATAATATGCGAAGACCCCTAAGCTTAGCTTCTCAACAGCTGCTCTGAGCCCACTGAGCATGTGAATGTCGTGGAGGTAGTGACCCCCTGTTACAAGTTTGAAGTCCTGGATCATTTCTGCTATTGAGAAGTTGAAACTTTAGGATGGTGCAAGAAGGTCATTATATAACATAGCATTTTTAGCCATATTAATTTTTTAGGTTTTAGTTCTCCTTTAAGTCTCATTTGAGACATTAGTGCAATGTGCTGTGTTCAGATGCAAGGGTGAGGCATTTTTTTAGTAGCTGTATGCACAAAATGTCTCAATGTCTTAAATATATTGATAATGGGTTGAGTGCAGAGGACCTCTTGTATTTGTCTATATGTATTTTGTGGTCACAGCCTCATTGCACCCCCGCCTAATGGTTTTAAAAAATTAGTGGTGAACACAACTTTCCCTTGTTTGTTATAGTTTATACTGGAGCAGTGACCAGCTCCTTGTTGTAGCTCCTACTCTTTCCAGCTATAGTCAGGTGATCCCACTGGCAACCAAGTTTGGGATTTTTACTTTGAAAGCAGCAAGTAAGTTGCAGGTAAAACTTAGTCCCTTCGTAAATGTATAATGAAGTAATAGAATTCTTATTGAATGACATGCAATTTGAGAGTAGGACTGGCCAGATATGGGATGACTGACGTAGTTGGCCAGCTTAAATATATTGCAATATATGGACAAACAATCCCTGTTTTGTTTAAAAGGTAAATCGTTTTAAGTAGCTGTATGCACAAAATGTCTCAATGTCTTAAATATATTGATAATGGGTTGAGTGCAGAGGACCTCTTGTATTTGTCATTACATTTACTGCAAGATAAATGCTTTCGCTCAGTGTTTTCTCAAACACTAAAAATTGCATTAAACATTGCATTATAAACAGCAGTAGCACCCAAAATTGGTGGCACTTATTGATGCAAACCACTGTGGAAAGCATGTTCGGGGTGGTGGTAATTCTGGGATTTCACAATTCAGCAGAAGGTCAGCGCTGTGCAATATGTTGGTGCTGTAAAAATACATAATAATAATAAGAGGCAGGACTAATAGAATAGAGCTCATTATAACTGTGCTGACCATTTTGAATGCAACTAGCTTGTGTCACGCGTATGGGAGATATAAAAACACTGATGGGAACTAGCAAACAAACAGTATATCTAATAGAGATAAAAGGAATAAAGCATGGATATTTTGAAAATAAAAGTGGGGGAAAAAAAATCAGTTTTAGTAAATAAGCGTTAGCAATACAAGAAATGCAATGTATGGTTTAAAACTGGAGAGATGTACTGTAATTGTTCCAAAAACAATTGATTTTGTTTTATTTCTGTACCACTGGCTTTAGTTCCAGATAGGCCTCAGTTAAGATGATAATGTTGTTACTGTGAATAGGAAGAGCTATCACTACAGGATCACTACTGCATACGGTGATCAGACTTCATCGTCCATCTCTAGATGCATTAATATTACATTTCCCCATGGCATCTGAGCTAATGGAGACACTGTAGCCTTGGGCTATGAACAACCTTCTTAGTGTATCTTATTGATGTTTCTGCTTGTTTTTAAGCATCAAAGTGTAAAAGGGCAAAAAACCCACAAGTAAGGCTACAGAGATATTATAGTCCATATTACATGTTTTCACTGAGTTCTGGCTTTATTAGTGAACTATCACAGCATGCCAGGGAGAGAAAAAACAACAAAATACGAAATCCATTAGCTTGATCATGGCTACACAGTTTAAATATCAGAAAGTGAGGCAGACATTGGAGCCACTGGCTGCTTCTAATAGAGTGGAACATGAAACAGCTAAGGCAATATGCTTTCAAATTAGGTGTATTGATCTGCCTTTGCATGCATAGGAGAGTGTTATCATGGAGCGCTGATCTATCACAGAAAAAAAAACTAGCTTGTTGCAAGGAAACCTTGCTTTGAGATAAAGAATAAGAACATTGTATTATGTTGAGACAAGTGACATGAAGAAACCACTTAAAATATTGTGTTGATAAGCTGTGGATGGTGTGACACCATAAGGCTCATTTACAAAAGTCCCAGAGATGCTGGAGGAATAATGGCTGCAATATTGCTCCCCATTAGTGGTGTGACTAGAGAGGAAGCAGACCATGCAGGTGGAAAGGGGGCGGTCACTCAGGTGGCCAGGAGTACTGGTAGGTTGTAGTTCACAGTTGCGCTAGGCCCTTCTGAAGTTGGGCCCCATCCAGTCTAGGTGGGTCGCTGCTCCCCATAGTGTTCATAATAAAACTACAGTGCAAGGGACAGAGTAGAGGACTGGTGGTCACATAAGACAGACATGTACTGCCATATGTGGACAGCATTCCATAGCACGAAACACCCACCTTTGCTCTATAACTTGTACTGTATGTCTTAATGATCTAGACGTTAGGGGATAGTAAGGGGTGGGAAACATCTACAGACCTTCCTCTGCCCATTTCTGCTGACTGCAGGTATTAAATGTAGTTATATGGAAGGTGCAGTTTCTTCAGATCCATTGTGGATCACAAATATGTCGGCACTGCTAGTGGGGCAGGATGCAAAGAGTAGCACTGCTTGGGTGCATGGAGCAAATTTACTACGTTTTTCCAAGGTCGGACTGGGCCAGCGGGACACTGGGAAAAACCCAGTGGACCCCGGCACTCGTCTGCCCAGACCCACTCCCTGATCAGTTGGAACTAAAAGATTTTGCACATGTATGCAGTACACAGGACTTAATTGCAGTATTTCTTGCCATGTGTTGACGTTCGTGCATGCGTGCAGAGGCCCGGCATTTGCATATGCATGTTTGATAGGAAACTCTGGATTCTCTGCCCTATAATATAGTGGTATCTAAATATACTGGACAGTGAGTGTGCTGTCACAATAGTTAAAGCTTGTTATGTTTAAAATGTATATGTGTAATTCTTATATTTGTAGCGCTATAGTAGACTGAAATTACTATGTTCAATTTGAGGCTACTTTCTATGTGGTGTAGTGCCCCTGATGAGACCCTCTTTTTTTTCAGGGGTAAGCCCTCACAGTGAGGTGGAAGTAGGGTGTAGTGTTACTCTAAACGTTTGTGACATGCACAAGAGATGGGTGCCAGTGCTTTTATTTTGCTTAACCAGAAACTGAGTTTATTTACAGGAACAGTATTCACATAGCAGTATAGCACATGGTATACTATAGAACATAGACCAACCAAAAGAACAATATATTCTCACAGTACCAAATATAGAATGGATCCCTGCAGACAAACAGCATGGGTAATATACTCCCAACTTTCAGGCTCACTCTAAGTGGAACCCAGGAGACCTTTACCTCTGTGGGTCTAAGCACCTAGTCCCTACTATTGGGTCAGTAATACCCAGGATCTTAATCCCTCTGATATACTCGTCGGAGCCTTGAGCTGCTCAACTACATACCCTAGCTATCACTCCTAGAGTGATCTATAAAAGGGTATAACTACCACTTTTCTATCAACGATCTGGGTTACACTATCCCTTTCCACTACTGCTCAACAGAGGAAAGAAGGTTCAACCAACAAAAGGGCCCTGAGCACTTTGCTCAACCCTTTTTAAACTGTCGCACAGTGCCATCTACTAGTTTCTATAGGTGAAAAGAGAATCATCAGGAATAAAGCCCCTGATTAGAATCCTTAGCTGTCTAAATGACTGGGGATGTGCCTGCTTGTATCAGGTGAGGGTGTTTAAATTTTCACATCCCTACATATGCTTTCCCATTAACACGCTGCCGCCTAGTGACCAAAGCTATATGGCAGGCTCTATACTTCCTTGTTTGTAAAACCCTCCTCCTATTCCTTCCTCATGTTGATGTCAGTTCTTCCCATTATCCTTTTGTGTTCCTGCCTTCCATGAGTGAGGAGCTACTCTGAGGTTAGGAAAGAAATACTGTTTTTGACCTGCAGCACTTGTACATCCACTGCTGCATGTGTCCATCCACCCCAAATAAAGCAGCATTGTGGATTCCAAGGTGGTTGTAACAGCTCCATACAGGCCCAGCAGGTTGGTCTCAATTTGATTCAGCCATTATCACAGCAGGAGTCAGAATAGTCAAAA
>CM044443.1:80423231-80436076 GCA_024363595.1 Xenopus borealis | reverse complement strand
ATCTTGCCCTTTGGGGATTTAACTCATATTTACTTCATCAGCAGTTGAAACAAGAGACTTATATGCTTTCCCATTATTAGACTGCTGCCTAAGTGACCAAACCCTCCTCCTATTCCTTCCTCATAAATGATGTCAGTTCATCCCATCATCCTTTTGTGTTCCTGCCTTCCATGAGTGAGGCGCTATTCAGAGCTACTCAGAGGTTAGAAAAGAAATATTCTTTTTGATCTGCAGCACTTGTACATCCACTGCCACATTTGTCCATCCAACCCAAATAAAGCACCTTTCTGGATTCCAAGTGTCTGTTGAGTTCAGCTATCTGGCAAAGATTGCTCTCTGTGTTGTGTAACAGTTCCATACAAGCCCTGTAGGGAGGTCTCATGGGAATTCAGCCATTATCATGGAGTCCGAATATCCAGGCTTACTAAAAAAGTGTAAGGAGTTTGGGGTATGCCTAGGTATAAATTTATGTGGCTTGCACAGATCTGTACACAGCCTAAAACATCTGAATTTGATCAGGCTATAAATTATAGAAAAAGCAATTACAGAAAAGCATTTCAAGATGAGCATTGCAGAATATATCTTACCAATCCAATAACTGACTTAATATGATAGTGTTTTTCTTCAGATGTAGATACATTTTTTTCAGGTCCAAATATGTACATAGCAAATGCTTCATGCCTGACCCCAGACGAATACAATATTTTTAAAAGACCAGATAATGAATGCAATAAAAATGTAAACATGAGCCTTAACCCTTTTCACCAGAATGAGACCAGGGTGAGTTTAGTACAAGTTGTTTCAGATCCAAGATAAGCACAGAGTTCTGCATAATTTATACTAAGTTGGTTTACAACAGCATGTTGCATGAATATTTAGTGACTATTTTCCATCACCTATAAATTCCCCATGGATAGGGCCATTCTCTTCTCTTCCACTGCAAATGTCAGCAAGTGATTTGTTTGATTATTATTACTTTTTATTTTCCCCCTTAGATTAATGTTTTATGATGGAATCTGCCAATGTGAGGTCATATTGATCCTGACTAATGTAAACATGAGCAGTTTACTTCTTTAGGCCTTTGATTCATACCACCCAGAACCATAAGGCATTTGTGTTCCGGGCTCTGACATTTACATGGATTATTTATGATAAGAATTGCAGTGAAGTGCAGGTCATTTAAAAAGATCTGGATTAATGAATTTTCTACCTTGGGCAAATCTGATTAGTTTTGAATAAAAGAAGATTTGTGTTTCCCAGAAACAACCTGCATCTGACTTTAAACCGAACATTACCTACCTTATGTACGCCAGCAAGCACTAAAAAACTGGTTTGAATTGATAAAAAATATTGCTATGAAAAATAAATTATCTTGACTGAAATCTGTGACTTTGTCCGGTTCCCATAAGAGGTGCATCTCTGCCATGTTTAGATATTGGATAGAAAAAGCAGTAAGTTATCATCAAAGCTGTTCATATCAATTCTATATTTACTACCCTGAAAGAAGCCATTATCATAAATCAAACAGGCCTTGCTTTTGCCTAAAAGCAAGGTATATGGCTTAGTGAATGAGAGAAGCGTGAAATGTAATTTAATCTTAGAAAAGTTATAGCCACCTTTCTGCTTGCCTGTTTCTTGGTACACATGGAACTATGTACTGTGATCCAGTCTTGTGATTCTATCACAGTCTAATGCCTCCAAAGGTCTGAATATTTGTTTTTTTTTTAATGTCTCAGCACAGCATTCTGATTATTTGGTTACTTTTTCAGTTAATAGTTCTTTTATGAAAACCCTCATTGCATAGCTTTATTAAATACATTTTGTCTGAAAATAGTTGATCCCTTGTGATACATTTTTCTTTTTTGCTCTTTTTGTCCTTTTTAATAACGGGCAGCCATGAAACAAGAAAAGAAAACCAAATACATTATGAAACATAATGAAAGTCGGCTTTGTCACATATGGATGATATATGATCTCCAGCTATTTATGTTTTTTTTAGTATTCCCATTCAATTCTCTAATACTTCTTCTGTTGAGCTATACAAACTATAGCTGAGCTTGTGTTTCTTTACACATTTTCTTATTCATAAATTATTATTCTGTGAAATAATGTGGTTTAATTTGGGCATATGAGAATACACAAAAAAATGTAAACATATATATAACACATTATTGAATACTGGCCAACCAATCACTTTAAGTGTATTATTCCTATAATGAAAATTCCATGTGGAAAATCATACATTGTAAATTCAGGATGGGGATGTTATGTTCCCCTTGATACAGCAAATAGTAGGTCTTGGATTTATATTTTTTCCTATAGGCTTGGAAATGCAGGCTTCATAAACTGGATTTCAAATATACTGTATCAAATATAAATTCTTTCCATTTTGAACTTACGCTTTTCTGAGTAACGAATGATCTATTTATCCATAGGGACTTTTCCAATCCATAATGAGCTCTTTATTTTAATGAAACCAATAGGAATGAAAAAGGCCCTTAGCACAGTAGTAAAAATACTCAGAAAACAATCATTATTCAATATAGATTATTACTTTTCAAGCCACTTTTCCAGTTAATTCATGTTGGAGAGACGGATACATGATGTGCTACTGATCCATACTGTCCCAGCAAGACCAACTCACAGGAGTCATTTATACAAAAATGGACAATGTCCTTTTGACTAGCATTATTAAGGGCACTTGTGTCTAAAACCTTGTAGCCCCTGCCGAGTATGTTACAGTGTTATTATGGGAAAGCTCTGCATTCTGGGTAAAAAATATTGTACAAAATTGCACTTCACTTGCTAACAAACAAAACGTAAATTATGGGTCTGATTCATTATAGCTTAATCTGGGTAACCAGAAGGATTTCTAGCAGATACAGCATAAATTTTATGATTTGTGATGACAGAAAGGAAAGTTTTGACCAAACAGGACTTGTAGCAGATACTTTTGTCACTGTGTCAGATTTATTCAACTGCTTTGAGCAGTCAAGCACCATTTTGCCCTAAGGAGTGGCAGCACTCATCGCTGAACATCAGCAGAAAATAATTTAATTCAGTGCTAAAAAGCCTGTAATGGTTTAGGGAGTGATATTTATTCTTATTCTTCAATCATTGTTTCCATATTTTGCATTCAAATATTATATTTTTTATATACTTGACAAAGAGGCAATAATTAGACACTGAATATAATACAACTGTAATTCTATCAGATGGGAAAATATTATTGATAAGAAATTATTCAAAGCTGTAGTGATGAGTCCATGTTTTGGTGCTGAAGAAAAGCTTCACACGTGGTCAGTTTCACAGTAAAAAAACTAGACTTTGAAAGCTCAGAATCCTTTTTATTGCCTGACATGGCCGAACTTGAGCAATTTTAATTTAGATGGAAGTAAATGGATTATCAAACAATAACATTTAGTTAAAAGTTCGACTTTGTAAAACTGTAAAAAAATGTACACGTTTTTATGTATAAACTGTGCCTATGTGCCGTTCTAGATATAAGTGATTATTTACTTTGACCCTGAACACAAGTGAAAGAGCGTTAAAGAGATGTAAAATTGTGCTAAAAGTCATCCATTTTATTTTGACCTGGACTATATCAATAATTACCCCCACTCTTCAGACCACCATAACATACTGTAATTAGCCTTTGAGTAACCTTTCTTTGATTTTTTTTTGGCATCTTCCAGGAATATTTGCACCAGAGGATGCCACAACCTATTTTGTGCCTCAGACTGGTGGAAAACTATCAATAACAGAAGTGGGTCCTGATCAGAGATTAACGCATGGATATGCCTCCTTGTTTGAGTCAGTTCATACATCCCACACCACAGCATGTTAGCTATGGCCTTTGGCTTCGTTTGCTAATTTATCATTCCATTAAATCTAATTAGGCTTTTCTTTTTTGCAGTGTTCAACATCATACAAATAAACTGTCTGACAGGTTTTACAGTCTCTGTAGAAAGATTCAGACATGAAATGGACTCGAGTCCTTTAAAGATATAGGATTCTACTATGAACCACATTTCTGACTTTTTTATTGCTACTATTTGTTTAAGACAATACAAGGCAAAATTTTGCCAAATAGCTTTATCTACAATGAAGAGTAAGCTTCCGCATTTTACAAAATAGATATAAGATGCCTTTTTAGTGTTATATAGGAAAAAAGACTCAAGGTGGTTCAAGTTAATATTCAAAGTACAATTTGTGGATATACAAATGCTCTGCATTATAGCAATCAATATTTCTGAAGCAGTAAATGTCAGATACCCATTGCTTCTGTTTATCAAATGTATACCTATACATTTTTTTTCTTCATTCACCCTACTGAAATATGGGTAGGATCATTTATAATGCAGAGATCTTTTACTCAGATGATCCTTACAAAGAGGTATACAGGCTTCTTTATGATCTATAAGTGCAGTTTCAGTCACACTAATTTTTGCTGCACAAAAAGGTCATTCTTTGAAAGTACTTATGTCTAAAGCCACTCCTTGAGCTTCTGCAAAGTAGTGATGAGTGCCAATTCATTCCAAAACATCTTATACAACTGTACCTTTTAACACAGTCTTGTAGGTAAAAACATGTGCCCAACTTTTTACTTTGCACACTGGTGCTTGGGGAGAAAATTACCCCTACAGAGTAAACTTTTATTAGCGATGAATAAAGTGTTCCACAAGTGTTCAAATTCAAAAATGTCCATGTTTTTCAGTCTCTAAATTAAAAAATTCTCTTTTGGTAGAAATAGGGGTGAATGAAAGTGACATCAGTCAACCATGATATACCACTTCCCATGTCTTCTAGCTATGACTTTTCTCTTTTTACATATTTATTGTGGATTCTTCCTCTTCCTCAGCATGACATACATCCTTTCTCCTTATCTTGCATCCACATGTCACTATTAGTGATCTTTTCACCAACCATGGATTCACTGCAACAGTCTCAAAGACAAAAAAAAGTCAACATAAGAAATATGTCCATTGAGTTTAATGCATTTGGACAAAATAGTTGCAGAGACAAAAAAACTGCCAAAAGAAAATACTCCCATTACCATTTTTGACACACATTGACAATGCGTTTCACAGATTTTTGGCTGTTTTGTAAATTATTTTGCCATTTCTCAAATTTTCTGTGATATGGGTCAGATTCACTCATCACTAGTCACTATACTCCCTCACTGTACTCGTAAAAGTCTCGCTCACTCACTAGTACTCCCAAATAGTTTTACAGATGAAATTCTTACCCCTGCAATGTTTCAGACTATAATAGTCATTTAGGACCTCCAAAGCAGTGTGCAAGTTTCAATTCAAAAAGCACATGACCTTCCTATGTTGCAGAATTGGCTGCCTCTCCTATGTAATTTTCTTCAGGCTTTGACTGCCCAGATGATTTTTCTTGCATTGTTGCCTTGCCAGTCAATAGATCAGTCTTACTTAGCTGGCAAGCACAGTCAAAAGCAATGCAAATTTTGATCAGAAAAATGAATAGGGTTAGGTAAAAAAAATAAATACTTAGGGGATTATTAACTAAACTTATTTTCTTCTGGTCAAATTTTTCGAGAAAAAAACTTTTTTTTAGATTATACCCCAAAGCTGCTAAAAGTCAGAATCAGAAAATCCGTCATCTTAAACCTGCTAAGGTCATGTAGATATAATTGTGGATGGGAGTGTGGTTGAGCTTGGTTTAATAAAAAGATGAGGTACATCTGTGTTTTAATAAATAATCCCCTTAATGTGTACAAATATATAAATACACAATACAATGTATATTAAAGAAGGAGGTTTATGCATGGACACACTGGAATTAATTTTCTTTAATACAGACTAGTCATTACCATAATAGAATGGTCTTAAGACTTCAAATTAATCATGCATTCATTCTTCTAAGCACTGTGATGTACTCAATATAGCTAAAATGTCCAGCTTTGCTCCAGTAATATGGACAAACAAAGGCATGAGAGAGGATGCCCCATTAATCATGCTTACCAGCATATCTGTAAAATACATTGACCATCCGTGAAAAACTCTCTGGAGCCATCAACAGAACCCATGTCCCCATATGTGTTGCAAACCCCAGAGAAAAGTAAATAAATCAAAGATTGAACAAGAACAGGAAATAATCAAGAAAAACGTGAATTAAAAAAAAATTATCTTTAAATACTTTTTTATGAAATATACAACATGCAACACTCTCCTCCCAACATTCATACAGTAATCAAAGGGACAAATTCCTCATCATCTGCAAGATGTTGTATGAATTTTATAGAGGATTACTGCTATGTATGGACATCTGGCATATTGTATTGGGAAGAAAAAAAAATTTAAAACAAGCATACATTATCATCAGCAAAGACTACATTATAGTGGCTATACAAAATAGATAACAGAGCCAGGCCACTTTACTACATAGTCTTTATGAGCACTGTAAAGCATTGGCATACAGTTGATCACAGTACAATCACACCACTATTCATTTCTATAGAATTTGATTTGTATCAAATGGTGAACTCTTTTCACTTAATGATAAATAAAAAAAAATCCGTAAAAATAAATAGAAAGTGATGGAATTTTTCCGTGGCAGACTCTAATCCCAGACTTTAATAAATCTGCCCCAAGGCATAGGTTCTTGTTCTTCTTAATAAAGTTTGTTTAGGAAGTTGCAAACTGATTACATTTAACAAGGTACAGTATGATGAATCCCACATTCCGCAATCGGGAAATTTTTTTGCAAAACTTTTGTCCTGAAAACGGAGCATAGACCCCCAATGTATTTTGCATGAAAAAAAATCAGCTATAAAAAAAGTTTCAGTGGAACAAGTCTCAGTGAAAACATTCCCATAGACTCCAATGTATTTTGTGCTGAAAGTGGCAATGAAAAAAAAAAATGACTATTTTGAGAATTTCAAGTTATATAAATTTGACTTGAGGGATGGTGCTTTTTTTATTTTTTTTGAGATATAGATGCATTTACTTCACTGCCAAAGTAAAGTCTTCAGAACAATTTTAATGTACATTTTCATAGATATACAATAATTAGTGATGGGCGAATACATTCGTGAAACGCCAGTGAAAATTTGCCTGCGAAAATTCACTGGCGTAAAAAAAAAAAAAACTAATCGTGCGCTGAAAATGACGCGACGCGTTTCGCAAATTTTTTGGCAAAGTGTAACGGGATGGATTTGCCCATCACTAACAATAATGCCTTAAGCTGTGCTATTCTTTATGGTGGTGAAACACAGATTGTTAGTGTTACTGTAGAACTTTTCAGAGGCGTTGATATTTAGTTCACAGACAGACAAGGAAATAGCTAACATTACAAAATGTTTAGCAAATAAAGGTGTACCCTCTGGATATAGCATTAGCATTATGGCATCATAATTACAATAGCATAATCATTATTATAACAATCACTCAAAATGGCTTTTGTATGTACTGTATTGCTCTTTACTCTAATGAATGGCCAAGAAACCCAATATATTTTTTATGACAGAGCTACTAAAAGCCTTCAGTTTTGAGAAAAACACACATACTGTATGCCATATAGGTTTCTTTTAGCAAGCAAAAGAGAAGTACTAAATCTTTGTTTAAACCTAAAGCAACATCCATCTTAGATCATCATAAAAAATCTAGTGATGATCATTGTGGATAGATGGGCTGTAACCAAGGTACACTTGATATAAGGTTCAACAAACATTATAAAATCCCATCCAATGACACCCCTAAACTCTGTCTTTATAGATAAATATCCAACCTTTAACTGAGAATGAATGGAGTCAGATTTGGGAAAACATAAGATAAAAAGAATTTTGATATTACACCCCTAATAAACCCCATGAACACTCCTCAGATAATAATCCATTAGGCTGGAAGAGGTATGGATCTCAGGGTGCCTTACTACTCATCCACTTTTTGCCCCAACTTCCTGCTTTTCTGGAATGACATTTTAATCCATTTAAATAAACTGCTGGTCTAGCCGGTGTCAAAGAATATACCTAATTCATACAGTATCCAGCCTTCAATCAATTCTTACCTTGCGCAAAATTGAAAATACTAAATTCTCCATCTCTAGCAGAAGTGTTAAAGAGGGTCACCAGCAACATAGATTCCAAGATTAGTGATGGGCGAATCTACCCAGTTTCGCTTCCCCTTTCGCGAAAAATTCCGCGAAACGAGACGTTTTTGACGTGCGTTGCGTCAACTTCGACGTGCGTCTTCATTATCAACGGCGCAGTGCCGTTTTTGTCGTTTTAAAAACGACGCTCGACGCGTTTTTTTTTCAAATTTTCGCTGGCGTTTCGCGAATTTATTCACCAGCGGTGAATTGCGGGAATTCGCCGCAAATTCGCCCATCACTATCTAAGATGGAACAACCTTGTTTCAGAATAAACAGTCCTCAATCTTGAATCCTCGACTTATTGGGAACCGCTTAATTTGAACTACATGTGTAAGAGACTTAGAAAAGGGACTGAAGTCACATGACTGCATTCCCTCAATCAGCAACCATTGTTTTGTATTAAATATTAACAAAACTTAGCTATTTACATTACTGTGATTTTTTCAGTCTCTTTGTGATCCTGGTAAAACTAATGCAACATTTCATAACCAACTTTCCAATAGCCTATACCTCCCATCTGCCAAACAAGCTCAGTAGCACCCACTGACACAAAGGGGCAGATTTACTAAGGTTCGAATTCGAGGTTTAAAAAAACCCTCTAATTCAACCATTGAATTTTAAGGGAATAAAATTCCTTCAAATATCGAATTCAAAGGATTTTACTGCAATTCGATTGGCCGAACGATCGAATAGGAAATATTCCATCGAATGCTAAAATCGTTCGAATCGAACAAATTAACCATTCCATCGAATTTTTTTATTTGATAAAAATAATAAAAACCAATTCGGTAGCTTTAATCTGGCGAACTAGGCAGTCGAATAAAAATTTAAAGGGGAAGTGGTCTTCAAAAACATTCGAAAATTCAAATCTTTTTGAAAATTCTATCGAATTTGGAATCCTTCATGTGAATTTGATAAATTTGCCCCAAAGTGTGTGAAAATACAGGGTTGCAAGTCATATTGATTTTCTGATTCTAATTTTTCCATTCGCAGGGTCTTGGCTTTTCTCTGAATCAGCATAAAAAGGTGCAACAAGAGCTGAACTTAATTAACTTCTGTCTTTTTTCAACTCTGTAACTAAATTGCTTTGCCATCGTTAATCCAGTTAAATAATAAAACTCAGCTTCTATTCTCAATAAATGCCTTGGTTTACAACCATAAATTGTGTCACATTCCTGTTATTTTTTTGTTACTAAACAATTACAATATGAATAACTGCCACATGTTGCGTGATTTGATATGATAGGAAATAGTGTTTTGAGTCAGTAATGCAGATAGATTAGATTTTTCAACATGATTTTCTGTGTTTGGGTTCCCTGTATGTACGTTCTCCCTAAAGCTGGCCATAGACATGCAGATTTTATCTCCAACAGATGACCGTATGCAATCTGGTGAACTACAACTAACCATTCACATTAAAGTAGTAAAAAGAATAAATCAGACAATATTCTGGCCATTATTTGACAGGCAGAATCATACAAAAGTTATACTGACAAATAATAGTGACAGTCACCTACTGATATCATCAGATGTCATCTTCATGCCGTGTGCATTCCATCAACAGCACAATATATACACAACTACTGTATACAGAGTTTAAGCTATTAAAGTACAATGTATGAAATCTCTTCTGTAGATGACCCACCTCCATAAGAATCCACCTGATCCAAGCTTTGTATATCACCTCCAGACAAAAATAGACCAATGGTGCTTGTCATAATTACCCACTAAATGGATTGGCAGAGGTTGATGTGCTGACTGAGTAACACACATTGCTTTACAAGAACTTATTTAATAATGAAAACTGGAAAAACAGTAACAGGAAGAATTCCAAATGATAGGCCATTGGTCAGGGCAGGTGGCAATCAAAACACAGTCTGGGTCAGTGCATAATCACAGGTTTAGTGCAGAATCCTCCTGGCATAATCCCTTAACTCCATTTACCAATGCAACAACCTATTTTGTCTTGGCAATTTGATGACTTGTTATTAGGGATGCACCAAATGTATGATGTGGTTCAATATTTTACAGAATCCCAGTGCTATTTGTAGAATTCAGACCAGGATTTCCACCTAACTAAATCTTAAAGATCTCTGCCTGCATCTTCTTCTTGCAGTTTTGGCCACCAGCCACATACCCATCTGATCATATGCTTTTACAGAGTAATGGATAACTCACATTCACAGTTGAGGAGGATGTAAATATATTTACACCACTTCACAACCTAAGAGCAATATTATGGAACAGGAGCAAAGGAAATTGCATTTCCGTGTTCTGTCAGGACATGAATAATATATTTAAATTCTTTAAATACAATTTTAAGGTGTTGGTCTGCATTTAAAGCAGGTTATGGCATTATATCTATTTTTCCCAAGAGCATTTGTTTCTGCCTTAGGCAATAAACAGTGTAAAAAGCAATTGGTATACCAGAAGCTTAGGTAAAATCATACATAATCCAATATACACATTCCTCATGACTAAAATCTAACTGTGTTATAGTAAAAACTTCTGCACTGCTTCTAATCAGTCCCAAACCATAGTCCCACAGGCACAAATGAGTCTTTAAGCCATAGTCATAAATTAGTGTCATACGATTGCAAATGAATGTCACTTAGTAAGGTACAAGGGCCTAGATCATTTGTATTAATTAAAAATAATGGTAGTCATTAGTGCAGAATAAACACATTGGTGTGGTACAAAATGGTTTCTACAGATTACAGAGTCCTGTGTAAAGTAAATGCCAAAAAATACCTGTGCAAACTATGGGAAATATCCTGTACAGAGGCCATCTCTTATTGCCACTGTTATCCAAAAGCAGAGTGCTTCCTCAAGCATGATCCACACCAGTTCTATATATGGATATTTAGAATTATTAAGGATTTAGAATTTCAGTTGCAGCTCTTCAAAGTGCCCCAAAAACATGGAGACGTTAAAACCCCTAACTGACCATATGATCTTTTCTAGCTCTTAAGGTATGTTTTTGTCAAATTAAATGTTGGAATCTTACCAACTGATAGTCAGGAATCAATTTAAAATTTTTGTTCAGTTCCGAAAGGGAGTGCTGCTTCCAGTATTACCTACAGTTTGTGGTGTCGGGAGCCTCTAGGTGTACGGCCAAAGACCAGGCCAAGGGCCCAAAATCAACGTCCACGGATAAAACACCAATGGCACATCCGATGCTTGTGAAACCAGTTGTGGGTTTATTATTTAGCTCATAAATAGCAACGTTTCAGGCCACTACACGACCCTTTGTCAAGCCTTGACAAAGGGTTGTGTAGTGGCCCAAAACGTTTCAAATTTGTGTTAACACAGAAAGCTAAACACATTGCTTACCAAAATATTATACTAGTGACATTTAATATAAATGGCTGACTGTGCTATTATATTTAGTTTACAGTATGGATCTGGATGCCCAATAGTACCCCAGATGTGCCTCAGTAAAGCACTACTTGTTATATAAGCAGCAGTTTGTGTATTAAGACCCTTCTTGGATTTCATAATAATTCTATATCTAGGGAATATCATACTGACATTTTGGAGTCCTGTCTGAAGCTTGATGGTCAAGTTTTCTGACCAGTACTAAAATTGGAGAAAGGGACAATTTGCACATAGAGACTCAGCTCCTTGATGCACTTCTGCATTAGGATTGCTATTTTCACTAATAAATTTAAACATACCAGAAATCCCCACTTTGCATCACATTTCAAGATAATTTTTAATGTTTACATATCTCCTTGTGTGTCAGTAAAAGCTATGATATATAAACAACAATTTTTTCATTTGAATGAAGAGCTCAAAAAACTACAGTTCTATATACTAGAAAGAATGGGTGCTACGTAATTATGTTCAGATCATGAGTTTAAGGACCTGCACGTGACCCTAACCACTCTCATGGCCGGCACATCACTATTGAAAAGCTAACCATTACCAAGAAGCTTTATTCTATGCCTTTAGTCAGAAAAAGGGTTTAAACATCAGGGAATGCATCACTGAAAGAGATGGGACATCACTGTTCATATTAGGTGTGTTTGTCATGCTCTATCAACCCATCAGTCAGTGACCTTCAACATGCAAGCAGTGATGGTATTGAAGGACATAGTGTATTATTAGTATTGACTGACAAAATAACCAAAATTAATTGCTGATAATAACATGCTTGCTAGTGGATACTGTTGATTAAGCCGAGGCACCTCATCTGTTCTCCATCTGCTCAGCATTTCTGTCCTCAATATAACTTTAAATAAATATACTACTTCTGTGCCCCTTTTGTAGCAACTATTATGCATCAAATCCAGTCCACAGAGTAGAAATATGCTAAAGCCCCTACAATGGTATCCAGTTTTCAGATAATGTAAAAAAAAAACACACAGCATATTGCTAGGATACAATGTGCCTAGAGATCCCAATAAATTAAAAATCAGAAAAACTTGACCTGCAATGTGTGTGCCTCATAGGTCTCTTTAATTGAAGTCACAACATCTATCAACCAATAATATGAAGTATATAAACTGAATTCTACATTCTGGATTCAAATAATGCAAATAAAATCTAAATGTTGTCTTGATGCATTTTTCATATTATGTAGTAACCCAATACTTCCCAAAACTAGTTAGAATCTTTAGAATGTTCTTCAGGTTAGATCTTGCAACACATAGTTAGTTGGGGTAATGAGTAACACATTTTGCATCAAGTCTATTGACCCATACCATCCATAGTTACATTGTTAA
>CM044443.1:80333940-80355588 GCA_024363595.1 Xenopus borealis | reverse complement strand
GGTACCTCATTGCCCATTTGGTATTGACCCAGCCTGTTCCACATCTACATTGCCTGCTCCCCTGTCCCTTTACATTTGGTTCCCTAGCCTGCCCAGAAGTCTCTCCTTGGTCCTCTCACATTGCATCTAAGTAGCAGAGGGCTCCACCCAAAGCCAAATGCATCTGCTTTAGGCAGAAGAGTGAGCCGTGACGAGGTCCTTGAAGTTAGTTCTGGGTTTGGGGTACTCTACATTACAGAGAGAGAGAAGCATACAATATACCATTGTGCATAGATCCTTTTAATGTTACATAAATAAGTAAAGCAGATGTCTACTCAAAATATAGACAGTATAGTACATTATAGCCATTACTGCTCCTGACTTCCAGCACTTTTTGTGAGGCTCTGTCCCCCCCCTCCTAAGGGAATTTTCACAGTAGCAGGTGACAAAAATTTTTGGAAATAAAGAAAAAATGATGGATCAATTGGCCCTGCTATTGTTTGTATTTGACCCTTGGGTTGGGCATTTATGCAGGCATATTGGTTTAATGAATACTCAAATATTAACATATGTCATGGTATATTAAAATGACATTCTGAATAACAATAGAGAGGAAGAACAAAATGATCTGGGACATCTTTTTATCACATTAAGCAATTAATCATATAGTATATAGGTACATTTTATTTATCCAATACTGACAGTAGTTTGTCCTAAAATAGGACAGAAAATATTAATGTAATGTACTTTTCATTATCTTCCTCCTATATGATTGATTAAAGGGCACATGGTGCATAGTAGTTTTGTTCATAGTACTGTGTCTAGGGCCCCTTTATAAAATGGCAGTGGTTCTACAATTTAAAATGCACAGGGTAAAAAACATATAAATACATTTCTTAAGTGAGATAAATAGGGATACCACAAGCTAGTAGAAATAAAGTTTTATAATATTGTGCTTGTTGACCTTAATGGCTAATTTCAGTAAAAACATCTCTGAGTCAGCGTGTTGTATAAGCATGTATTGTACCTAATTTAGTTTAGTGACCCCTACACCTATACTTTGACAGTGGTATAAGGGAAGTCAACAGGAAGAAAGGTCAGTGATATCACACCTCCACATATAAGAGGTTCTCCCTGCCAATCTGGTGTTTCTTATGCACACAGACATTGGCAGCATCAGTATTGTTGAGTCGCCTTTAACACTGCAGAATAAATGTACCACATATTTCCCCCCTTCAAGTAACCAGTACTAGTACATCATTTTCATCAAAATAATAAAACAAACTCTTGTCCTTGTGTATTCTTTTCTGCACATTATAAATGGTTCTACAGCACTGCACAACATTTGTACTAGAGCCAAAATATATTTTATCTGTTCTAGAATAATGCAATCCTTTATTTACAAAGGACAGTTATAGAAAGAAAAGATGTAATGGGCAAGAGCATCCAGGAATCGTTATATAAGAAAATGTCAACGCTGAAAGAAAAAACGTTGTTAGTTCTAGATATGGTGTGTGAAAAAAAATCAAATTTCTTACAAATTCATTAAGATGCCAGAACAACCAAGGAGAAAGCAACATTATTAAAGAAACTTATTAAAAACCACTAAAGCAACTTTCCTTGCTATCTCTGTGAGAAATGGTTGAAGTGAGAGCTTTAAATTGTACAGTCACTGAAACAGCAGTGTTACATTCCAAGTATTAGCAGTGTATTTCGCACTTAAAGTTCTTATCACTGCCTTGCTGTTGTAGATAAATTGGAATGCGTTTTCTTATTGATAACATCACACATCATTGAGAGTCCTAAGATTTGTGGTATGTTCTTGGTTTTTTTTCTCCCCACAGCTTTGCTCAAAATGTTAAATGCGACTTTGTCCCTTTATTTGATTTAGCAAATGATAAGATAGCTACTGTACAGGAGTTGGGGAAAAAAAACAAGAAAATTAGTCAAAATCTGCTTTAAAGTTTAAAGTTGGAATACCTTAAGAAATAAGTTTCAGTAGCATGTAGCATTTGTGTACATAGTGTCTAAATGAGGGGTGAGTAAAGATGAGTATTATCTTGATTTTCAGATTATAGCATTAAGTTGCAGATCTTTGGAATAAAGTGGCAAATAAATTATAGATAATGCTGTACCTCTATTGCTTTTTTTGTTTCTTCAAATATCAGCATTATTTGTCATTTTGTGAATGTATAAAGATGCAGATGAATAAAACACCGCCATTAATTTCTTTATTACGCCATTAACTAGAATTTCTTTACAATAATGCTCTGTCTTAGATAAGGTTATTAGATGTAATTTAAAATGAATTCATTTTCTTTTATTGCCAATTTAATAACACTTGTGCATGTCGAGTTTAGGAATTCATCTGTGCATAAAAGTCCTTTCTGTGGGTATTGATTCTGCAGCAGTGCAATTAAAATTTAACTCGGCAGCTCTTTGCTGGGTATGTCAGATTGTCATGCTGGTCCATTTTAATTTGTCTCTGTCTTTCTGTTAGCTTTGTTGCTGTTGCAGAAATTATTTCAGAATCCTTCTTCATTGAGCTTGTGTTAGGAGAAGGGCTTGTGTCCTGCTTGTGATTGATGCTGTAAGAATACATGGCTGATATTTTTTAACAAGGTTAAGGCAGTGGTCTGCTCTGGAACAGTTCCTCTTCTGCCAAACACAAACCATATACTGTAGCACAAAAAAATAATAAGGCTACTATATTTTTTAATGGCTCTGTTTTAAAATTTAGGTACTTTTATTAAAATATCCTGGCTATTTTGAAGACTCCAGATCTGGTGTTTACATCTATTGTGTTCTTTGTGTTTATCTTCAGAAAAAACACTTCTGACGCCTACGCATTTTGCTTTTAGTTTATCTTAACATTTGCAGTAATGCAGTTACAGAGAGAATTACAGTTATTTTTAAAGCCCATTAGGAGCTCAGGCAGCAGTCAATCAAACATGGGTGTAGGAAGATCAATGGTAACCAGGTTATTTCATTCAGGGGCAATTCAAGAATTTGAAGCAAACAAATTGCATTCAAGGGCTCACACTTATGCAACAAGATTTTATAGCACTGAGCCTAGTTAACCAATACATTTCTTTAAAAAATTAACAGTCGATGTTATGATTTTCACTTGTACCATATAAATATTTCTATTTTTTTTCTTTTAACAAAAGCACAGAACATCCAAAATGAGCAGTGAACAATAAGATGCTGAAGTCTATCTCAATGTTTATGATTTCGCTGTCACCAATTTAAAGTTAAAAAATGTAACGACAAGTCGACGTTTCAGGCCCAACTCTATCCAAATATTGTCAAAACGTGCATCTACCATGTTAGTTTTCCTGATTTATTCATAATTGATGCCTCTTGCCTATCCAAACTTTGCTTGCTTGGGCATGGTGGAGCACAAGAAAACAATCATATTCCCACAACCATACTTATTGGAAACACCTTGTAATTTTCTTTTGGTGGGTAACTACAGATGCAGTCACTTGGATTTGTAAGTTAAATGCGTCGTGACTTAACTCATCCATCTCATTTATCCCACTTAGCACAGAATATTGCGTCACAGCATCCCATCCAATTAAAGAGTTCACCATTGAAAACAATGGAGGTTTGGTATGCTAATGAAAAGGTTAAATGCATTAAATGAGTTAAGATAACTTTAGATAACACAGTTTCTTCAATTAGTGACTGTATCTGTGTAAATACAACAAAAGAAAATTCCATAGTGGATTCTTTCATAAAATAAGTGCATGTAAACTGCACCTTCCTTTCTGTGAAAGGAACGGTTGTTCCATCTACTTTCCCAATTCATTTCCAGTTTATTCATATATTCTTCTGCACTGAAGTCAACAGACAAAAGTGATGTTACCACACAAAATGATGTGAAAGTTGTAGTAACATATAGAAAACTTTGTGTTGTATAGCAATAATCTCCTACAGGAGGACCCAACAGTAACAGTTTACATTTATGAGTAGATAAAGTCTGCCTTGACTTTCTGAGGATACGCGAATCAATTGTTTATATTCAGAGAACCAAAAGTTTTTATCTGTAGCTTCTGTTCAACCTGTATATCAGCCAATGATATTAATTGAATTAACATAGACATTAACCTTTTGCACACATAAGCCACATTCAAATGTAAAAATAGTTGGGGAGCAGCACAAACATGAACAATTCCCTGGGGTTATGCTATAAGGGATGTGATAGGCTATTTGCAAGCCCCTTTGCGGACTGGCAACCTACAGAAGGCTCTGTTTGGCAGTATACCTGTATTTTATGCAACCAAAATTTTCCTCCTAACCTGGAATTCAGAAACAAGCACCTGCTTTGAGACCATTGGGATCAACATCCAAGGGGTTGATGAGCGACATGTTTGTAATGCGTTTACTGATTACTGGTTTGACCCCGGCCTGTGTTCTTGACTACTCTTTGGTTTCTGATTCCAAACTGGACTGTCTGAGTGAGACGTAACCAGATACAGATGAAGCCACTTTGGTTTGTGTGTTTGACACATAATAACTAAACTCAGATATCCCACTTTTCCCATTTAACACAGAAAATTGCGTCACAGCATCCCATCTAATTAAAGTGTTCACCATTGTGAACAACAGAGCTTTGGTATGATAATGAAAAGGTTAAATGCATTAAATGAGTTAAGATGACTTTAGATAACACAGTTTCTTCATTCCAAGTGGCTTCATCTGTATGTGGTGGCTGTTAGATTGCCCAGGTTCTTAGTACTGCTTATATAAAGTTTATATTTGTTTCATTTGCAAACTGTGTGTGTTTTATTATTCCTAGTGGAACCCCCTGAGGTGTGCTCCTCATTGTTCCCTAGGTGGAAGGCACTGCACTGTAATTCCTAATTCCCAGTACTTTTCATAGGGACTCAGGGCCCCTGGATTGCTAAGGGTTAATTTATATTTCAAGAGACAGTAACCAAATTAGGGTTATATAAACTCTGTTGTATCTGTTGTTTTGCCAGTCATGGATTCACAGCGTAATTCAACATTAATTAATCTATGCAATTTTTTTTTTGTGTGAAACTGCAAAAAAAAAGTTCACAGAGACAAATAAGTTGACTTAAATGGATATGTCCAAAAAAGTTTCAATAAGAAAAAATGCCCATTGATTTTAATGCATATGGACAAATAAGTCACAGAGACAAAAAAAGTTGCCACAAGTAAAAACTCCCATTGATTTCAATGCTTTTGAAATAAAAAAAAGTTGTTACACTCATTAAAAAAATTCTCACATAAAATATATTTTGACGCTCTTTGACTTCAATGCATTTTGTAAATTTTTCGGCCAAGTGAAGTGGGACAGTTTTGCTCAACACTAGTTCTGACCCTTGGTGGATTCAGAATCCAGGGAGCTTGCGTCAGATAAAATTTTATTACAGATAGAGTCACTTGGATTTGTAAGTTAAATGTGTCGTGACTCAGGGCTAATTGAAGAAACTGTGTTATCTAAAGTTAACTTAACTCATTTAATGCATTTAACCTTTTCATTAGCATACTAAAGCTCCATTGTTTTCAATGGTGAACTCTTTAATTGGATGGGATGCTGTGACACAATATTCTGTGCTAAGTGGGATAAATGAGATAAATGTTAAGTTAAGTCACGACGCATTAAACTTACAATCCAAAGTGACTGCATCTGTATCTTTTACCTCAAGTGATCTCTGGTTACTGAATTTCCCAATACATTATGGGTATAACGTGCATTTTTAGGGAGTAAACTTACTTAAATACAGGACTCGGTTCTCACCTGAAGCCGATATAATTCAAAACTGTGACTCAAGTAAATTATAGAAATGAAAAAAGGCCAAAGAAATGTCACATGATTGTCCAATTTAATTTTCACAAATTCAGTGAAGTGGATGCCTATTTATCAAAGGTCGAATTTTAGTGGTTTTTGAAACCACAGCTAAACTCACTTTCTCTAAAACTACGAATGTCATGACATTTATTAAAAGATCTATATTTTAAAAAGTATGAATGGAAAATGACGCTAACGATAAAAAAATACAAATACCTCTTAAACAAATAGAAAACCACTAATTAGATATTTGTGGGAAAAATTAGTAAATGGGCCTCTTACACACTCAAGACACTAACATATTCTAAATGCCTGCATCTGACCTTCAGAAGTAATACAACAAGTAAAGTATTTAATTGAACTGTATCTGAGCTCCATCCAGTTTTACAGTGGTGATATAGAGCTTACTGGAGAACTTATATCAGTCACAAGGTTTTATAAGTAGGATAGATTTAGTTTTACTTGGATACTATGCATATATATACCCTGCATGAGAACTTCATGGCTAAAACCAATCCTGCATGTCTACAGCTATTCACTTGCATTAAGTAGTGCTGTAAAATACTCTCCCTTACTGGGATTTAGAGGCTTTGATGGATGATATGGTGCATTTCTTTTCAGCTCTGTGAAGCATGGCCAAAGGGCTGAAAAAGACCAGAGCTTAGATACTTAGGCGAAACACTGTTTTACCACTCCAGTGGTTACACAATCATTCAACTACAAAGGAACAGTCCTGGACCAGAAAGAATGTTTCAAAATGAACCAGCTGGTGATCAGGACATCAACACAGGCAGCAGTCTGTGATTGAAATGTGGAATGCAATTAGCAGCTTTAGAAGTGAGTTGTACATTTACCAGTGTGAATAAAAACTAATTGGAATTGGCTCCAAACAATGCTCAAAGCAATATTAATGTTTTTGTACAGAATAGGAAATAAAGCATCCAATATATATATATATATATATATATATATATATATATATATATATATATATATATGATGTCTAACTGTTTAAAGGGCCAGCAAAGTTAAAATACAAGGCTGATTTATGAGGGAAGTGAGAAATGGAATATTCAGATTCAAAGCACAATTTTTTACCAACAATGCAGCTCTTTTTCCCACAAATACAGCACATTTTCATATGCCTACTAACTAGCATTAACCACAGCTTGCTCATAATGCCGCCATACAGGGACAGTTTTCAGGCTGCTTTTCAAGACATAGTGTTAGAGCAGGGATAGCACCACTTTTTGCATTTCATCAATAACTGCACTAACTTCCAATTAACTTGTAGCTGGTCAGTCCCACCAATGGGCACAACCTGCTAGGGGAACCGTAGAATGACCACCAAGTCCAGGCTAATGGTAGTTTCAGGATTCCCTAGTGTCCATTTGTGCACTTTATCAGTACAGGCTGAATATTCACATTGGTACTCACTGCAAGTTGCTAGGAATATATACTGTAAGTGCCAGTTCCTAGTTCAGGTGTTATGCAGGTGGTCCAAGAGGTAGTCTTAGACTTTATTTCTGAAATCACTGAAGGAGGATTCTCTCTGAGAACCTGCCTTGCTTGGTTCTCACACTTTATGATCTGGCGTCATCTGAGTAGCGAAGGGCTCCTCCTGAAGCAAAAGGTGGTTCTGTTAGGCAGAAGCGTGAGCTGTGACTAGAACATTGGTGTCTGTGCTTTGGTATACATTGGGCCAGACATAGACGTTGAAGGAGAAGCTGCTTCTCCTGCAACCACAGAAGCAATCCTGGAAAATCTCCTCTAGTGTCTCGGGGATCAAGAGCCTAAGTAGGATTAAATTGCCCAATGCCTTCAGAGATTGTCTGAAAGTTTGGACGTTATCCAACAACAAACTGTCTCTCTTGTTGTTATCCAAAAACAACCTGTCTCTCTTGTCCCGGGAAGCAGACCGCTACCAACTTCCCCTGATAACTTTACAGTGGAACCGATGGTCCTGTCATTGGGGACTTTAGACAAATTTTTACCTTCCAGGAGATGTGTAAACTACATTTTGGGTTCCTACCTGCCCCTTGCCCACGAGGAGTCTAGTGTTAATTTTGTTATTACACAACGCCAACGGGATCCAAAATGATAGGCTTTTAGCTTACCCTCTTCTGTCCCAGCCTCTTTTTTTTAGGCTATGGCTAGTATCTATGACAACCCTAATCATTCTGCTTCAGGTGATTCAGCAATGCAATCTGTAAGTTCAGTTTGGTTAAAGTGGCTAGTATTGTACTGAATTCTGCTGCTGGGTGGGCTGGAATGATACTGCTTTATGCAGTCAGTTCAAGGTGGGGCTGGGTAATGCTATCAAAGATAGCTTAATTCATTTTCCTGTTCCATCCTCCCTTGATTCTTTAATGGACCTTGCAATATAATTGATAGGAGGCATAGGGAGAGGCATCATGAACCCCTACTGCTACCTTTAATATTACTATAAAGTCAGCAACCACACCTGAAGCCCCTAGGTCTGCAGAGGAATCCATGTAATTGGGCACTACTCATTTGTACTTTTTTCATGACATCTGTCCCAAAAGGCTGGGAAACAGCAGCAGGTCAGGGTCTGTTTAGTTCTTTTAGTTTCAACTCCCCAACAATTTTCCCATGTCCTTGCTGCTACATCTGTAAAAGTGTTACCTTCCTGCTATGCTATAAAAAAGAGTAGACCATTCCTCCACACAGGTGAGGGGTGCATATTATCTCATTTGAATCAGAGAAGGAGATGAATGGAAGACAGCCTTTAACACTTGTGATGGACATTTTGAATATTTAGTAATTTAGTTCGCTCATGTATTGCCCCAGCCATCTTCCAAGAATTTGTAAACTTTTACAGGTGCCACAGTTTTTCTAAACCCAATCTGAAGGGCACACATTATCTAATTTGAATCAGGGAAGGAGATGAATGGAAGACAGCCTTTCACACTTGGGATGGGCATTATGAATATTTAGTAATGATCTTTAACTCATGTAATACCCCCGCCGTCTTCCAGCAATTTGTAAACAATGTATTTCGTGATCTTCTGGGTTGCTATGTAGTGGAGTATACACCATCGATTTTCTGGGCTAGATTATTTCTTAAAGGGGATTAGAGATGGAGCCAGCCAAGGTTCAGGCCATTTTAGATTCTTAGAGTTCACCAGTTATGGCAATTTATTAAAACTTTTCTACCCTGGTGGCTCCAATCTTACCAAAAAATTAGCAAATCCTAGTATTTGGCCTATAGAAGCTGTAAAGGCCTGTTAACAACTAAAAAAAAAATTCTGGTGATGCTGGTGATCCAGCATACAGCTGTTCTACTCTTCCTTTCCTGGTAGAAGTGGATGCCTCTAAGATTTGTGCAGGACCAGTTTTGTCTCAGCAACAGTCCAATTAAAACACCAATAAAAATCATCCATGCTTCTTCCTTTTCAAGGAAGTTTTCTACTACATAGATTATATAATAACATAATTACGACAATGTTAAAAGGGAATTGCTGACCATTAAATGAGTGTTTGACGAGTGGAGACACCTTTTGAAATTAGATCCAAAAACAGTGTTTACCGACCATAAAAATCTTTTGTATATTGAGTTTGCTAAGTGCCTAAATCCTAGACAGGCCAGGAGGTGGGCATTATTTTTTACCCATTTCAATTTTACGAAAAGATATAGGCCTGGGGAAAGAAATGCTAAGGCAGATGCCATTTCCAGAAGTTTTGTCTCCAGTCCTCAAGATAAATCTGAGCCTGATTCTATTGTATCTAAGGAAGTGATTGTAGTAGCACTGAGTGCAGATTTGTATTCCTTTTGTCCAAAGCCCAGGTGAATTTACCTTATAATGTTCCTTCGGGTAAACCTTTTGTTCTGGAAAACCTTTGTGAGGCTTTGCTCTAACTCTGCTTCTCCTGTCACATGTTACGGTTCCCTTGTCTGCCCAGAACTCTCACTTTAAGACCTGGTGGCATCCGACTGAAGTGAAAGGCAGCTGTTATGGGCAGAAGAGTGAGCCGTGACTGGAACCTTTGTGTCTTTTCTGGATTTTGGGATTTCAAATGTGCCTCCAGTGCATCTTTATTTTATTATTATTTATTATTAATTTTATTATTATTATCAGTATTATACATTTTGCAAACAATAATTTGACTTGATGCCCACCATACAAATGCTGAACACGTTTTATAATTAGCACTATTAAATGAGCATACAGTAAATTAGCTGCACAGTAATATCGGCTTCCACCTCCTAGGCAACTCATTATTCTAAAAGTCAAAAGGCAGCAACAGCACTGATAAAAAAAAAAAAAACAGGAAAGGCTTAGCATTTTAAAAATCAATTAAACCTTATTTCATTTTCAGGTGTACTTTTCCTTTAATCTTTCTGATTAATCTTGTTCCTAATGTCGATTCTGTGACAGATATGCGTGCTGTCTACAAAGAGGTAATCCTTTCTATTCCAACTGTTTGCGATATCACTAATGAAAGTATGAAATTGCATATGTTCTATTGCTCTGCAGAACATAATGTTGTGTAGCAAGAGCATCTGCCGATGTGTTTCATGGTTAATATGATCAGATAAGGGAGAAATAAACGTAATTTATTAAGCTTACATTTGGCATGGCAGAGAGTGATGAGAACAAATGAAAATAATGTTGCAGAAAATTGTTAACTTGTTCAGGAGTAGATCGGGATGCTGCTTATGACAATTTCACAAATATTACCTATTAGTAGCAAAAGTGCATTTATGTTGTAGTACTGGACTGATACTAATCGTACAATGATACATTTCATTAAAGCATGTTTTTGTTAACCCTTACATGAAATTCTCTAAGAATGCTTGGTCTTGATTTACAGTAAAATTAAAAGCTATGCAACTTTTTTAATGAGTTGATTATAGTTCTACATTTCTACAGGCAGAAATTTGGGCCTGTTTCAAACTCATTCTAACAAGCAGGTGAAGTAGAGTGTGACTGTGCATAGCAGAAGCTGCCATACCAGTTGCCATGATATACATTAAACTAAAGGACAGGTAGAAACAGTAACCTCCAGTGATCAAATATAGAACTATAAAACTACTTAATTTGTTGTTAGACAGTAGCAGAACTACCGGGGGAGTAGGGGGTGCAACCGTGCTATTGGGCAAAGGTCTGAAACCCCTCAGGACCCCTGGCAGCTCATGCGCCACTGAAGCTGAGGTAAAAACCATGTATGGAAGGGGGTGGGGGGCCCAGCTGCACGTCCCACACCCGGGCCCACCCCCCTCCACCCCCCTCCACCCCCCTCTTGTTACGTTACTGTAGAAAAAGAGGAAAGGTTAATTCAATCGGAGTTACTAATTTATAGGCACCACCCAAGCATTATAATTACTAAGGGCAGGTTATCTTCTGCTTCAAAAATTGTTCTAACCCGTCTAACCTACAGAGCACATGCGCAGTACAGATATTTTGAAAATAAATCTGTATTGTACATGCTCCTGCCCTAGCCAAGGATGATACCCATAGAACAGCTCAATACCCCAGGCTGGTGTGTTTTTTAAAGAGGAGAAGCAACTGCCAAGGGTAATAAGTAAGCTTGGAATCACTAAGGAGCAGATTTCTCAAGAGTCGAAGTGAAAATTCGAATTTTCAAATTCAAAATTTTAGTTTATTTTAGTGTAATTCGACTAGGGAATAGCCTAAATTTAATTGAATTTAATTTATGTACTGTCCCTTTAAGAATTCAAATTCGACTATTTGCCATCTAAAATTTAGCCTATGGGGGACCTCCTACAATCAGTTTGGAGTCATTTTTAAAAAAAAATTCCATATTCTTTTCCCTCAAATTTAAAAAACTAGAATTTTGAGTTTATAGGGGTATATGGGAGTTGTTAGAAGCTCCCATAAACTCAAAATTTGACCAGTGATAAATCTGCCCCTAAGAGTGCCTAAGAACTTGGAATCATTTCCGATATGAAGTCCTTTGCTTTTATTTCTTCAAATTATTGTATATGTGAGGACAATTATGTCTCAGAAACAATGAGAGATAAACAGAGCCTTTCTCTAACTTTTTACAAAAATGGAGTGGATAGCATTTAAGATGGTCCCAATGCCTCCTCCCCTGCATCTTCTGAGAACTCAACTGAATGGTCAGACACAGGAACTACAAGTGAAACTCGGTCACCTCTATACTGAGATTTCTAGTTTTCTATGATTAGATCAGATTCTATTATTAAGGTAGTTGCTACTCTACATGCAGATATTACTGATCTGGGCCAACGTACATTTGGATAGTAAGACAGTAGAAACAGTTCATCAACATAACACACTGTGAGTGCTTATCTAATGATTTATTCTACGCAACACAATCATTTGAGACATAGAGAATTGGTAGCTTTGGGCTGCAACAGTATATCCTCTGACAACCCTGAAGATGTTGTTTTGTGGCTACACTATATTACCAGTAAAGAGTCTATTATTCCAGCTGTACATAACATTCCTAGGGGTCCGTTTACTAAAGTGCGGTAAATGTGAACTTAAGTTTCCGCATGTTATCGCTGAGAATATTTTTCCGCCAGAATATTCGCAGCGACTAAGTTTACTAAACAGCGATGTGCTCAGAAGTCATTGCGATCACTTGCAGTAACTACGTTAGCGAACCAGCTTACGTTAGCGGTAATTTTAGAAAGTTGCGAATTTTCTGGCGACAATTTACATTTGCATATATTTATTCTAGAAAATAGTCTTGATTTATGCGTTAATAATGGCGTTCACTATGGCAATTTTTACTGTGAAATTTATTGCCAGAAATGATTCTTCAAAACTCATAAACTTTACTGACTGACGACTATACCATCCAACAGCATTACAGAGTGACACCAATCAAACATGTCTGTATCATATAAACCCATACTTCATCCACCCACGGACACACACTTCTGCCAATAGAATCATATGAACAAGAAATCATACCAGTTATCTCTTTGTATCATTTAAATGCACAGTTTAAATGAGAATTAAACTCCCATTGAGGATTTTCTGGCCAAAAAATAAGTTAACGCCACTATACAGATGGCGGTAAAATGTTGCGAATATTCTGGCGTTAATTTTGTCTTTCACACATTTCGCTGCTTAGTAAACCATGCGTTAATATTTACATAGCGTTATTTTCAGCGGATGCGATAACTGGCGAATACATATTCTTGCGCAAGAAAATTCGCAAATTTATATTTACCGCAGGTTAATAAACTCGCGAAAACATATTCTGCGTTAAATTTGTCTGTATTTTGTGCGAAAATTTTTACCGCACTTTAGTAAACGGACGATCTTGATCTGCATTTCTTTTTGGGTTTAGTTCCCTCAACATTAGCAAAGTGACAATCTCTTAAAGGTCTAACAATGACAGAGCCCACATTTTGCAAGACCTGGATGATCATGTCCCTTTTGCCAAAAACCTTGGCTGGAATGTAGTTTTGCACTGGACTCTACAGCTAGCCAATGAATCAGACACTACTCAGAAGTTAGAACCTGAGTTGCTTACTCCTAAAACAACCTGCAAGTCAACACCCCTGTGACATTAGTCAAATATGGCTTCCACTATATAATTTAATGACCTAAGAATTTTTGACTGGGCTCCTATGAACAAGAAGAATGGACCCCTGGCAAAGCACCAATCCCATCAGCTCTTATAATTACCCCCCCGGCTTGCAATTATGTTACTGCTTTGTCCTGCTTTTTCTTAGCCTGTTTTGATATGTCTGTGCTTTATTGTGTTGATCAAATGTTGATGTAAGCCCTTTATTGTCCTTTATTGTTTGCTCTTGCAGTTGAACCATTGGCACTCGTAATTCAATTGAATTGGGTCACAAATGGAGATTGAGGGCAGGAATATAAGATTAGTCTTTATGGTGACAACCTTGTCTCGACCTCTAAAGGGTTCTTCCCTTCCACCCTTTGATTTCATTGTTTGGTCAAATTTGTACTGTAACCATTTTCCTGTATTACAAATAGATATATGCTTGAAAGATATTGATACTTTGCTGGAACACTTGTCTGTGTTCATGTTTAATTACAAGAAGCCTAGGATCTCTCGGTAAAACACCAAAAGAAAATAGCTGGAGATTTCAGAGTTTACCGTTTATTACTATAATACAGAGCAGCACAAATTAGTCAGTTAACTAAGTAGCAGCTTTCACCATCTCTTACAGTCTGGGTTAAAATTGAGGCCGTATCTCTCTTTCTATCAATAATTTACTTTGGATGGCTCAGGCTGCAAGGAAAAAGTTTTGAACCAAAAACTTGACAATACAACATTCTTTGTTATTATGGGATTTGTGCAAGCAATATTATTGCCTTTTCAAGTCCCCATCCCTGAAGCCATGTATAACTGGTAATCTATCCTTCTTATTGGACAGACATTCAAGGGTTTTTGAAAAATACACACATCAGCTTTGTACCATCAAGTCCTTACTGGGCCCTCATAACATTAAGTCAGTTGCTTCAATTTAACTATGATTTTTTACTGAGGTAGTTATGTAGACATATCCAAGTGCAGCTTGATTAACTTTATTAAAGAGCTTAACCACATTTCAAAACAACTGTGATCTGAAGGGTCATGAAGGGACTGATTTTAATACTCTCAGCCCAAATTTTGTCACTGGCCTTACAGTCTCCAACTAAATATTGCTCTAATTGAAAACAGGATGTTATGGGGCCTGTTCATTAAACCTTGGATTTATCTGGTTGAGGTTTTGAAGAGGAGAACTCAAAATTTTTATTACTTTTTTGAGAATATTTATAGCTAAATGAGTCCAATTCGATGATGAGAGTTTGTTCAACTGAGTTTTAATAAAAAAACTGAGTTAAATTCGAGTTTTAGTAAATAAACCCCTCCATTACTAGGGAATGGTTGGAACAGGATCTGGATGGCAACAATTGTGGGTGGGTTTGGGCTTTGGGGAATGTCCTTCTGATGGGAGCACCTTCTGGGGGCTTTCCTGAAAGTATGATATGGAGTATCCAGGAAAAAGTGCTTCCCAAAGTTGCCATAAGAGAACTTAATTCCTGACATTACAAAGCATAGAAGGCACCACATTTCTCCACTCTCCTCTCTGCTTCAGGGATTGTGGTACTACAGATATGAGATTTGTTGTCAGGCAACTCATTATCCAGAAAGATATGAATTATGAGAAGCCCATCTGCCATACACTTCAATTTAATAATATAATTAGCAGTGATTTCCCTTTTCACTAATAATAAAACAGTACCTTGTACTTAATCCTTATTTGGGACAAAAGAATGCTGTTTGGTTTTAAGCATAATTTTATGTATTTTTAGTAGACTTAAGGTAGGACTTTCTGTCTTAAATGAGTTGTTTTTAGTATGATGTAGGGAGTGATTTCTAAGTTGTTGTTTTAGCTTTAGTTTGTTTTATTTAGCTTTTTATTCAGCAATTCTCCAGGTTGCAGTTTCAGCAGGCTGGTGGCCTAGCAACCATGCATTGGTTTGAATAACAGACTGGAATATGAATAGGAGAGGGCCTGAATAAAAAGAGGAGTAATAAAAAGTTGCAATAAGAAAAAATATGTAGCCTTCCAGAGCATTTGTTTTTTTAGAAAGCATATGAAAAGCTGGAAAGAGTCAGTAGAAAAATGCAAATAATTCAAAAACTGACCAACTGAAAAGTGGCATAGAATTAGCTATTCTATAACATACTAACAGTTAATGTAAAGGTGTAGCACCCCTTTAATGCAGGGCACTATGGATGCCTTTCTGCAATTTGATTGCCATGTAGAATGTATGCTTTTACTAAACACCTTTGAATAATTGAAATTTTTAGCAGTTTTAATTTAATTTTTTTTTTTAATTTTTAGACTGAAAATACTATTTTTTTATTCAACTTTTATTTATTTATTTTATTTAATAGAACCCAGGAAATGCATACAAAATGCATAGACAAGGTCGCTGACATACTGACCTTTAAAGAAAGCTGTTGAGCTGGAAGCCTGCTATTAGCACTCTAAAACTGCTATTTTCTCAGAAACATCTAAAAACTGAAAATTCATTTGTTTTGTAGATGTGCTCAGAGAAGTTTTAATCCTTGTTTCTTTTGGATTAGTGCTTAGTAGGTTGGTATGAAGAGTGTATTGATTCATTGTTTAGGATTTACTTCCTTTTGAAATCAAAAGTTAATCAAAATACTTGTGTTGGCAGGCCAAGGTTGGTTTGAAATGGCAGCAACATTGGAGGAATTCTATTGGCACTAAAATGTATGTATTGCTCAGTTTCATAATTCCAAAGGCAACGAACAAAAGTAATTGTGCAAACGTTAGTAATAACAAAGAAAATGTAATGTCTGTAATGCATTGTTTTAGCAATTTAGTGCATTTTCTTTTTTAATTAATACATGTAGCGCTTTATATTACTGCATAGATCGGCATAAAAAAAATTTCAAGTATGATATCTATTATCCTGAATGCTTGGGACCTGAGGTTTTTCAGATAAGGAATTGTTGCACATATGAAAATGAATTCAGAGTGCAAGGGTAGGGTAAGAGAGAAGTAAATCAATTTATTGCAAGGGGCTGAAAGACAACAGGAATATTTTCTTAATCCTGTACATGGTTACTGGTGCATTATGTAAAAGTTCCAACCTTGGCTGTGCATGTTAGTTCCCTCTGAAGTAAGCAGAGCAGGAAGTGTTCCTGGCAAATATTGTCTTACAGGAAACAAAATGTAAGCAAGTTCTAAACTTATTCTCTTGCACTATTTTTATTTAGTTTCTTTTAGAAACTAAAACCAATTGATGGCCTTTGTAGTTGTCACCTTTCCCTGCATCTGAGACCAGGCAGGGTGGGCAGAACCGTGATGTCAGTGGGGGAAACCGTGATGTCAGTGGTCGGACAATTATGTCAGTGGGAGTGGCTATGGCATCAGGGGACACGGCTAGGATGTGGCGATCTGCTATTGCCCGATCGCAGTGTCAATCAAGGCAGTTTTGACCCGGGCAGCCCTTCAAAATACCGGGCTGTTCGGGTCAAAACCGGACAGGTGGCAACCCTACCTTTGTAGTTCAGAACTTTCTGTATATTGTGGTTTCCAAAGTGTTGCAAGTTGCCATATTTATTATCAACAAACCACAAAACTGCAAAGCTTTTTAAAAGTAAGACATTTTGACAAAATATTTGAAAAAAATCTCAAGCTTTTTTTTAAGCATCTTCTCTCCCACATGTCATTAGGCATCATAATAAAATATTGTAAATATCAATGACAGGTGTCTTCTAAATAGTTTATTACCCAGTAGACAAGGTGTTCACCTTTAAGGTAATTTTTATTATGTTATAGAATGGCTAATTCTAAGCAACTTTTCAATTGGTTTTCATTATTTATTATTTATAGTTATTTGTCTTTTTCTTCTGGTTGTTTGCAGCTTTCAAATGGGCGTGGCCGTCCCCTTCTAAAAAACAAATGCTCTCTAAGGCTACAAATGTATTGTTATTGCTACTTTTTAATGCTGATCCTTCTATTCAGCCCCTCTCCTATTCATATTCCAGTCTCTTATAAATCAATGCATGGTTGCTAGGGTAATGTGGGCCCTAGTTACCAGATTGATTAAAATGCAAATTGAAGAGCTGCTAAATAAAAAGCCAAATAACTCAAAAACCACAAATAATAAAAACTAAAACCAATTGCAAAATGTCTCAGAATATCCCTCTCTACATAATACTAAAAGTTATCTCAAAGGTGAAGAACCCCTTTAAGCATAGAGATCTCAACATCAAAATAGTGTATACAAATTGTCATGGCTGTAATGTTAGCAAAATTAGTTAAATAAAAGTAGACTATGATAATGATGATTACATTTACAACAAAAAAATTCTTTGCACCCAGCTGTCATTTTCCTACTGACAAATTATTAGTGCATTTATATCTGCAAACCTCAAATATGCAATTAACGCAGGCAGAATTTACTATAATGTCTTATGAAGTCCTGTTTGGATTGAGCACTGGATTTGTTACCCTGAGCTCAGGAGAGAGGTTAGGATTCAAAAATAGGAGCAGACAGCTAGAGCAGAGTTTCTATGGCAATCAGCAGTGTCATCTCTTCATTGCAGACTGGAGGGTCTATTTATTAATTTGAGTTGAGGAGAACTGAGCATGTTTATGGGCCAACAGCCAAAGGAAATTCCTGAGTAGGGATGGCGCGAACCGCCGCAAAAAAGTTCGCGGACGCGTTCGCGAACTTGCGACAAACGCGCGAACAGTTCGCGAACGTCGCGAACCACATAGACTTCAATGGGAAGGCGAACTTTAAAAGCTAAAAAAGACATTTCTGGCCAGAAAAATGATTTTAAAGTTGTTTAAAGGGTGCAACGACCTGGACAGTGGCATGCCAGAGGGGGATCAAGGGAAAAGAAAAATCCATTATTTTCTTATGTCAAAAGTGTTACAAAGTATCTTACCTGCACCTGTTAGCTGTTCTGGACGCTGTTCTGGACTCTCTGCCAAAAGCCAAGTTCAAATCTTTGCTTCTTTTTCTGGCTGTTCAGTGAGGGTCTTTCCAGTGAAATAGGGTCCTCCAAAAAGAGGGTCTTTCCAGTACAAATGAGGGACAGAGGGTTGAGCTCGCAAAAGAGGGACAGTTGGGACTCGGGAGGTATGCACATTTTTTTTTTTTTTAGTCCAGGGGGTGTGTGGGAGTGGTCCAGGGAGATCTTCCTGATTGACTGCCATGTATCTGCTGGTCTGGGGTGAGAGGGCAAAAAAATGCGGCAAAAAAAAAGCGCCAAATTGACGCGAACCCAAAATGCGAACGTCGCGCGACGTTCGCGAACTTCCGGCGAGCGCGAACAGCGGCGAACTGTTCGCGCCATCCCTATTCCTGAGGGAGCGGGCTGGGGGGGTTAGAGGAGCAGAAGGAATTCTAAGTGGTTAAGGGGATTATTAACCTTGAACAACCAGAGTGGCAGGTACTGTATTTAGAGATTTCAAAGAGGCTCTTCAGTGATTACATTTTTGCTTGGGGGTTTACATGTCCTTTAAGCTAACAGCAAAGTGCTTCTTCCTACAGAGCTTCTGATGTCTTCCAAGTGGAAACCAAACAACCTGTTAACCATTCACAGCACTAATAGTTGAATTAAATACTTTGTGCGCATACAAGACTTGGTGCACTATGAGCATAAACATTGTGATCGGGGTGATTTTTTGTACCGTGCACATTGTTACCCTTTGTAAATTAATTATATAGTGTTCAAAGCAAAGCATTTTATGTAATGTGTTTTGTCTATGAGCTCTGTAAGATTGCATTATCTGTCAAAGCTTCAGGAATAATATATATCAAAGTTTCCTGAGAATATGAAATAATCTCCTATTAGAGCAATGTCTAGAGAAGAAACTAATCTCTCTCTCTCTCTCTCTCTCTGTAGCTGCTTTAATTGTAAATTCCATATATCCCAGTAGACAGATGGACTTCCTAGGGCATTTTTTGTATTTTAGTTCACTTTACATGAAATATCTTTTCTAGTTCAAATATTTTTTTTTCTCTCATTCTTTTCATGTTGTTGGTTGGAGCTAGATAGGCTTTATTAAAATCACTGCTGACAATCTGAACCCTTTCCACTGAGGACTTTCATTGAACTACATACATACTAGAATTGTCCCTTGTCAGTATGACCAGTCAGAAATTGACCTATACTGTTTGATCAAGGCTCCAGACATATAAGGTCTCTTTGTTTAAAAATTGTCATGGGACTTATAAACGGTCTTCTGTTATCAGAAAGAGCTAAAAGGCTATAACATGAATACTTCACATACACATAATAGTGAACAGCAAATTAAAACCAATGGCAACAGAGATAACATATTAATATGTTAATAATCTTTAGTGTCAGTATCACTTTAAATGTGTTTAATATGTTATACGGAATATCATTGATAGTACTGTACATATGCAGAACAACTTTACATGCAATAGATCGCTAACATAATGAAAATAATAAATTAGCAAGCTTGAATTATATCACATTAGCAGTGAGGTTCATTTTTGATAAATGCAATGTCTGAAACCTGCATACAGTAAATGCTACTTAGGGTTTAGGGTTTGTGAGGTTTGTTTGAATAAACTCAGAACTCAAATGTTTCCTTATTTATCAAAAAATCCCAATGTAAAAAAAACTTGAATGAATGCAATCAGGTTAAAAAAATTGAATACTTAAGTTTATCAAGTTATGAGTGAAAGAAAACCTTGATTGCCTTGAATTGATCAAGTTTTAGAGCGCAAACCATAGAAAACTTCCCCCAACCCCCCAAAAATCATTAAGGCTAAAATCATCTTCAAATGGTTCAAGGGACCTCCGCAGTTGACCTCTACATGATCTTGACAGGTTTTTTAGCTAGAGTATTTTTGGATTATGGCTTTTTGCAGCTTCGGGGCATAATAAATCTCAAAAAATGGGAGTGTTTTTATCCTGAAAAATTCAATATTTTTACTGAAAGAATCCTAGAAAACCTTTTTTTTTATGTGTGTAAAACATAGCTCGACTTTTAATAAATAACCTCCTATATGGATATTAAAAACTGTTGTGGATAGCAGACTGTGCAACTTTAGGCAGTGTCTAATAAAGCAAATAAAATAGATGTTATTTTGCAGTTCTGAAAACTTCTCTATGATATGATGTATATTGTTTTGGGTGTACTGTAAAGAAAGAAAAGAGAAAAACAATATAAAGACACAATTATATGCAACATTTAGGGGCAAATTTACAAAATTCACGTGAAATGATCGAAGTTTTATCGAATTCGATCGAATACCGATCGTACAAATTTTTTGTATATTCAGAAATTCTAATTTGGCCTCTCCGATCATCGAATACCGAATTATCGAATAGATCGAAGGATCAGATATTCGATAATTCGATCATTCGATGATCGAAGGAATCAAAATTTAAAAAATGTTCGAATGCCTACTTCGCCAGATTGAACCTACCGAATTGTAATAGAAGCCTATGGGAAACCCCCCATATGAAAAAAATGATAGCCTAAAACAAGGAAGATCGAGACAATTTTGGGGAATAATAGTAAATTTTCCCCTAATAGATAGATAGATCATATCTTTGAAAAATAGTTAAGATATGATAAAAATGGGATTTATTTTTAAGAAAGACTTCAGAAAGCCTATATATCTTGACTTAAATTAAATATATTAAGCCTTTAAAAAATCCACAAACATTGTGAATTCCTGTGAAACTAATTATATACAAAGTGAGACTTAAGTTTATTGACAAGCATCTAAGACCCTTAATGAATGTTCTCTATACTTGAGTACTCTCCCAGCACTGATCTATGATACTAAAATGGAACGCAGAGATTTATCCATAAATGCAAAGTAAATGTAGGTAAGAGGCTTGTGATAGGTTTCATGATATTCGCGATGATTTTTTTCAACCAAAACTTGCCTTCAAGCCTGGAATTCAAAAATAAGCACCTGCTTTGAGACCACTGGGGGCTACATCTAAGGGGTTGGAGAGCAACATGTTGCTCACAAGCTACTGGTTGGGGATCACTGTGCTAGAGGATTGATATTAACTGAGGCATTTTGTAAACAATTTGTGACAGAATACCTTTACATTATTTGTCCTATGACAGTATAAAGCAGGGCAACTGAAACATTTTTGAAACTACCAACTAGAAAATTCAAACAAATGGTTAATGCTCTCAGACAATTTTTAAAGAAAAATAATAGCAAAGAAAAAAATAGCCAGAGTAGAGTAGCAAAGTAGTCCATCCAGCACTCTTCCCTTCTTGTAGCTCTTCTGCCTATACTGTCTCTGATTTTACCCTACCCCTATAAATTATTCTAGACTAGGGATGGCGCGAACAGTTCGCCGGCGAA
>CM044443.1:80319971-80330208 GCA_024363595.1 Xenopus borealis | reverse complement strand
AACTTTTTTGCGGCGGTTCGCGCCATCCCTATTCTAGACCACAGGGTTCACTTATATTCGCTGATATTCAGGACAGGGTGCAAAAGTGCAAATAATGGGCATAAGCCACTGTGTTTTTAAACTTGGAAACCTGTCCTGAACATAGAAGAATTTGCACAGTCCCATATCTGAACACATGTACGTGTGCACTTTATAAATACAGTACTGGCAGCAATATATTGATGAGCAGTTGGAGCGAAGTATGTAGACATTTCCCCATCCTCCACCCTCTATACTATATTGTATCCAAAACTGAATGCAACAAGAACTAGAAATGATTCCTAAGCAGATAGCAAGCAGGAAGAGGGTACAGAACATAGGGGTATCTCTCATTTTCTGCTGTTTATTTTGTACATGACAAAAGTTAAAATAAATTGTAGGTCTTTTTCAAGCAATGTCAGGAAATAAAACCCACATTTGAACATAAGTAAGTGATTCCAGTAATCTTGCCCTCTATACCTTTCACCCTGTTCCCGGTCTTGTGTCCTCATTTTATTTGAGCAGAAACCTCAGCTATCATTTTCTGTTCTCAAAATACATATAGACAATTTGCATATAAATAACCTTCCAGGCTGAGGAGAGAGAAGAATGAAATCCCCTGGTTACCATTTCATTTATTAGTCCAGCCAGAGGTGAGTCCTGGCTGTACCACATCATGTGTGGCAGTGTCATCTGCTGTCTCTGATTAGCCTGGGCCTGATGACTGTTATACACATCTATTTCACATTCAGATTTCATTTAAATTGTGTAGTATCCATTTCATTAGCCACAGATTTTTTTTTTATGATCCCGTTCAAATCTAAATTAATTCAACAGAGAGAAATTACATTTCCTTGATCACTATTCCAATGTCAGATTCGTCATATTTCTCCTTTACCATGTTTATCTTTTCTGAATATTTACTATCATAGCTGAAATATACAGTACATAAGATTCCCCAAGTATCTTATACCTGGGGTGAAATGAAAGAGACTTTGACAGGCTTTCCTCTTTTAAAAATAAAGATTTTCAATATGAAGCTGCAAGGCACCAGTAAGTATATATTTTTTATGCAGCTTGCTATACTGTATATTGAGCATAAATATATTGCTGGGAGACAGAAGGATCAGTAAATACATTTAATATAAGTTCCATTGCTTTAATTTTTTATGCTGTACAAGAGGGACAATATTGCTCTGCAATGTAACAAAAAATATATGAAAATGTTTCCTACTCTGGGCTAAATGTAGGATAGCATAAAATAAAGGTACAGGCATGGCATCTGTTATCCAGAATGAATGGAGCGTGGGGATTTTCAGATAAGGCATCTATCTGTAATGTGGACCTTCATATCTTGACTACAAAAAGAAATAATTAAAATACTATATAAACCCAATGGACTTGTTTTGCCTCCAGCAAGGATTAATTATATTTTAGCTATGATCAAGTTTTATTATTACAAAGACAAAGGAAATCATGTTTAATATTTTGTTTATTTGGATAAATGGAGGGAAATGGCCTTACTGTAATTCAGAGCTTTCTGGATAACGGATGTCCGGGTATCAGATCTTTTGCTTCATTTCCCTGGGAACAATGACAAAACTATGTAAATTCTGGGAAAATTTAAATTCGGGTACATTAAATAGGGGGGTTGTACTGTGTCACTGTGCAAGCAGATTCTTTTCCCTTGTATATATAATAATAATAATAATAATAGATGCTAATCAGCCAGGCAAAATTATTATTGACTTGGCTGTTGCTAAGCAAAGAGTGACGGATGACCAGATGAGCGGTTTAGCACCCCAGAGAAGCAATAAAAGAGTAGTCTTTGTATACCAATCTTTCTCTCCTATGACTTTTACATTTAAAGTCAAAGCAGCTCCTACTTGAACCCCTGCCTGCTTGTGCCGGTCACTTGTGCATATTTACAGAAGAAGATCAGCTGGGCAGGGATGATTTCTAAGCTGCAGAGCAGTGATCCCCAACCAGTGGCTCACAAGCAACATGTTGCTCAGATGTTGCTCCCAGTGGCCTCAAAGCAGGTGCTGATTTTGGAATTCCAGACTTTTGGTTGTATAAAACCCAGGTGTACTGCCAAACAGAGCCTTTTGTAGGCTGCCAGTCCACATAGGGGCTACCAAATAGCCAGCAACTTTTTTATTCTTGAGTTGTGGCTCAAGGGTTAAAAAGGCAGGGGACCCATGCTATAGAGGAAACTGAACATGCCATCCGGGGACCTATCCTTTAAAATATTGGTCAACAGATCCTATCAAAACTCACCCTTGACCTTTCCACCTGCTATTAGTCTGCATTTGATCCCAAGGTCCTTCGATCCTGTTTTACTTTTGAGGGTATCTTCTGTTTACTGGTGGAAAGTTATGTTTGCAGACAAGTGGTAGTTGTGCACATCTGATTGCATTATTTCTTACAACCTCTTACACCATAAATTATTTGTATTGTGTCACTTACAGTTTGATATATTAATGGGTCTTATGCTGTACTGCCTAAAGGCACCTTTTGTTTTAATGTTTTATTGCGCTGATAAATTTTGAGATAAAAATGCACATTTTATTCTATAAATTGTATTTGTATCAGCTTTTGAAGAAAAGAAGATCTGGTCTTTCTATAAACTCCCTTCCCAACAACTGTTGTTTTCGTTTTTTATCATCTGTATGACAAACAATAGTAAATGCCTGTAACAGTATCAGGATACCTTTCAATCTATTTCAGCGTACCCTGCTTGACAGCTATTACATCTAAAGACATGCCAATAAATTAGCACTTGTTAAAGTAATGGCTAGGCACTTTACTAGCTGGTATCTTCCTTATAAAACCTATTGATCAAAATGGCTTTCAGTACTGGAAGTCACTACCGATTATAGTGCATGGGAAGTACAATGACACATCCAACACACTATAGCAAATTTCATGATAGAAGGCTGTTATCATGACTTTCAAAAATCTGTATGCTATACAATGTGCAACAATTAGATCACTTAAAGTGGTGGTTGACTTTTAATATGTTATAGAATGGCCAGTTCTAGGAAATTTTCAGTTGGTTGTCATTATTTCTCCTTTATAATTTTTAAATTAAATTTGCCTTCTTACTCTTTCCAGCTTTCGAATGGGGGTCACTAAACTCCATCTAAAAAACAAATGCTTTGTAGGGTTAAAAATGTTTTGTTATTGCTACTGTTTATTACTAATCTTTCTATTTAGTCTCTCCCCTATTCATATTCCAGTCTCTTATTCAAACCAATGCATGGTTTCTAGGAAAATCTGGGCATAACAACCATATTGCAGAGAACTGGCGAGCTGCTGAATAAAACTCTAAATAACTCAAAAGCCACACAAAATAAAAAAAAATTCAAGCTATGAGAAAATTGTCTTAGAATACCCTTCTCTATATCAGGAGTGCCCATACTTTACTAACGAGGAGTCTATTTTAAATGATGTTGTCCTATTATGAGCTACATACATAAAAGCATTGTTAGTATTCTGTGCCAATGAAAACATTACTGAAATATTGTATTGATTTATGAGCAAATGTATATTGCTAGTTTTAAGTAACAACAATGTATTATGTAACTTTAATAAATAAAATGTAATAAATATCAGGTTAATTAAGTCAAGCAGTTTGTCGACTGTGTACCTAAGAGGGGTTGGAAAATGGTTTTGTATGAGTATCTTTTCTGTCTGTGGAATCAGACTTGTCTATGTAAAAAAAAAAAACTTTATATTTATTTCTGGAAGTTCAGATTGTGTTTATTTGTCTTTTTTACATAAGCCCAGCTGAATAAGCTCATGTGAAAAAGAGAGAACACATTTTCAATATTGCAATATATAGTGGATAATATACCTACTACTATAATGTATAGAGATATTAGTAGTCACTGAAGAATTACATGGCCTTATACAGATCAAATACATAACTCAAAAGTAAATACTAATATATTTATAAATTACAGTACATGACAATGTAGGCTCACAAAGATGGGCATTATAAATGATATGGGTCCTTCTCTGTTTTGCTCCAAGATAATCTATCTTTGCTCCTATTTCTCTCTTGGGGGCAGATTCACTAAAGCGCGAAGTGTCTAACGCTAGTGCTAATTCACCAGCGTGACGTCATTTCGCAACTTCGCAAATTCACTAACATGGACTCTGCCGAATTTTCGCTAGCGCAGTAGATAGACTTAGACCCTTACGCCAGGCGAAGTTGCGCACTGACGAAGGATCGTACAGATGCAGTCACTTTGGATTGTGTGTTAAATGCGTCGTGACTTAACTCATCTATCTCATTTATCCCACTTAACACAGAATATTGTGTCACAGCATCCCATCCAATTAAAGAGTTCACCATTGAAAACAATGGAGCTTTGGTATGCTAATGAAAAGGTTAAATGCATTAAATGAGTTAAGATAACTTTAGATAACACAGTTTCTTCAATTAGCCCTGAGTCACGACGCATTTAACTTACAAATCCAAGTGACTGCATCTGTAACTTCTCAAATTCACAAGATTAACATTTTCCTAAGCGTTAGCACTTACGCTAGAAGTTACTTCGCCTGGTCAGACCAGACGAAGTTCAATACAATAGATAGGAGGTTGAAAAAAAATTTTCCAATTTTTTCTAAGTCCCAAAAAAACGCTGGCGTATTTTAGTATAGGAGGGTGATAGTCTGAAAAAGATCGATAATTTTTTTGGGGGGCTACCCTTCTTCCCCCCTACATTTCCTAACATATGGCAACACAACTATACAGGTGGCACATGTAGGGCAATAGGACAACTTTATATAATTTATTAAAAGTTTCCTGGGCTTGTGTAGTGGAATGTAGTGGCTGTAACATATACTTCTAGTATAAGTTAAAGTTCCCGCTGTATGCAAATTAGGCTTCGCTAGCGTAACAGCGCTCTGCCTAGCGAAGTAAAACTAGCGCAACTACGCTACCATTCGCCGACCTGAGCATAAATTCACACTTTAGTGGATTTGCGTAGCGCTGGCGAAAATTAGCCTGGCGAAGTGCGGCGAACGCTAGCGAAGCCTACGCTGGCGAATTTTCGGATCTTATCGAATCTGCCCCTTGGAGTCAGCAGCAGTGGTTGGATTTTGGTGGTGGTGGTGGTGGAATGGACATGAGTGGCCAGCCTGCAGAAGGAAGAGGAAATGGTGGTTGAGAAATATGGCACTCAGCAGCTGCTGTCAGGCACCTGAGGTAAGTGGGGCAGAAAACATTAAGCAAGAGGCTGGCATATGAGGATCACAATGAAAAACAGGGAGATTAGCATCATGTCTCTTTAAATTATTAAAAAGGATATGATTCACAGTTTGAATCATAGACAAATGATGAAACTACTAAGAGTTTTTGTTGTCCTCTCAAAAGACATATTTCTTTCTGATTTAACAAAAAGTATGAAAACGTATGTTTTGTTGTATCTTCTCTTCACCGCACTCTCCAGACTTCAGTCAGAATCTGTGTTATAAGAAAAGTATATTTGTTTGAACAGAGATAAACTCAGGCAAGGTGTGGAAAGCCACAGGGTATGACTGTGTTAGGAAGTGTGATTCTTTCAGCTTGTATTGTATCTAGAAATGTTCTAGAAGTATGATGATTTGAGAGAGCCCTTGTTGTAAAACTTTAAATTACTCATTAATGGGAGGATAAAAAAAGATACGGTGAGCTCCCTGCATTTTTATTGGGAATATTCAATGACTAAAATGTATGACTGAATAACAAAACACCAGATTAGAAGCATAAACCAAAATGTTGCTTCTTTTAAGGGATTGTGAATCCCAATTTTTTTTTGCCTAGTGAAAGAAATTGTAATTCAGTCCAGTTTCCAATATGCTTACTTTTAAAACAATGAGTTTTTATTGCCCGTGAAAACCCTGCAAAGCTTATAAAAATATTTTGTTTCTAAATAAAACTTTTTAAATGAGCCTGGTAGGCAAATGTTTGTGCCATGCTACTGTATTTGTCATCCATGCCAAGCTACTTATCATTACTGCAGTATGATATTGTTATGAGTTTGGGAATAGCTACTATAAAGAAACAAAGTTTACCCAGGTACTGTAACCCATAGCAACCAACAATATACTTTTTGTAAAAAATGGCCTGTAAATGCAGCTGATGTTTGGTGGCGGGAGGTGACTAGACCTGCTTCAAACTTTCCATTTATTTGTATCAATGCTTATACAGGCATAGGATCTGTTATCCAGAAACCTGTTTACCAGAAAGCTCCAAATTACAGGTAGGCCATCTCCCATAGACTCACATTAATCACATTTTTAAAAATGATTTCCTTTTTCCCTATAATACAGTAGTATATTGTATTAGATCTGACAATTATAAATATATATATATCCTTATTTAAACCAGCCTAATGTTTATTTAATGTTTATATTATTTTCTAGTAGACTTAAGGTATAAAGATTCAAAATACAGTAAGATCCCTTATCCAGAAAACCTCAGGTTTCAACCATTCTGTATTGTGGTGCAAATTTCCTAAAACAGGAGCTATGTTCCGCCAACACAGTCACCTATTACAACCAACCAGATGTTTTTTTCTTTGTTAATTGGAGTAGACCAATTAAAACTAATCGCTGATTGGTTGCAGGGGTGATCCTGGGCCCTCCGCCGCCTGAGGCAGCTTGTGTTGCAGCAAACAAAAGCCAGTGGCACTCTGATAATATTCAGCCCATATACATACAAAAAAGAAGGGCAATGTTTCGGACTCCACTGAGTCCTTTATCAGAATAAACCAACTTCACTTTTTTCACTTTTTTCAGAGTGCCACTGGTTTTTGTTTTTGCATGGAATATTTGGACCTGAAGGGCGGGCAAAGGTCTTCCAGTTTGAGCACCTGTTACCCTAATTTGGGTTTAGGCAAAGGTTTGAGCACTCCATTTTTTGTATAGCATAGAGCGCATAATTGAAATTTGAAAACCGGAAGTTCGGCTCTTAAAGTACCAGGAGCAGCATTTTTGCCAATCCTGGTACCCAGTAGGGTGCTGCTGCTGCCTGAGGCGAGTTTCTCAACTCGCCTCATTGACAGAGTGCCCCTGATTGGTTGCTATGGGTAATTGCACCAGTGATATTTTGCACCTATCTTATGAAATCAGTCTCTGCTAAGGGAAATAAATGCATTTGTTTATTGATAAGATAGACAATAGTTGCCCAATTAGCACTTTCTTTTCAGTAGCTTATGTTATAAGAATGGAAACAAAGGGCTATTATGCGGTGCTGAGTAATAACCATTGGACGTTCATTTGTCAGAGAGACTAAAAGAAATGAGCCAGCGCTGCACACCATGATCTCAAACAAACTGACAATCATCCCCAATTTAAATCAGATGTATGAATGGTCTTGCTTGTGACAGGATAAAATATTTATGTGCTTGAAGGAAGTGTTCATAGTAACAAGCTTATTATTTTCTAAACTGTCTCTTGGCAAGCAACTGAGTTGTTCAAATGGTTTCCAAGAAAAGAAACGCCATCGTCAAAACTGAAAGTTTATATAAAATTCAGTAAAACAGGCTATTGTAGACTGCAGTGAAAAACAATAATTATGGCCCCCTTGGACTCTCCCAACAGAAAGAGACGTGTTCTGACCATTTACTAATTATTGACAATGTATGTGCAGGTCTCTGAAACCTAAAGTCCTAAAAATCCTGGAAGTCTGTTAATGTGTTGCCTGCAATATTGCTGCATGCTGACCATTATTTATTTAATGAGAATATAACATTTTTCCATCCTAGGCAAAAAACATCTAAGACTGTAGGTAATCATTTGGATATTGCCCTCTTTTCAATGTGCCTCAATAGGCCCAAAGCATCTAAATATGATAATCCTTTATGAACACCACCCCTAAATAATTAGACAGCACTGCAGATTTACAGCAGAAAGAGTTAGGGGCAGATTTACTATGGGACAATTTTGAATAGAAAAAAATTCGAAATTCGACCATCAAATTTTTTAAAATGTTTTTTCGATCAAAAAAGGGATCTTTTTCGTTCAAATATGTCCATTTTCAATTGAATAAAAATTGTTCGAATCGTTCAAATGCATCGTTTGATTCAAAGCCAAAATCCTTAGATTTTTAAAAATTTAAAAAACTTCTTAAAGGTTTCAGGAGGTTCCCCATAGGCTAAAATAGCAATGCGGCAGCTTTAATGTGGCAAAGTGTCGAATTTGAAGTTTTTAAAGAGACAGTACTTCGATTTTCGAATGGTCGAATTTTAAAATTCAATTTGAATCGAACTTTGGCCTATTCGATGGCCGAAGCACTCAAAAATTACTTCAAAACTCAAATTTTTTTAATTTGAATTTTCAATTTTCAGTTCATAGTAAATGTACCTGGCAGTTGGCACTGAGTGTATCTGCTGCAGTACAGGTATCCTTGAAGCCCTCCCTGCAAAAGAAGGGGCATTTATAGGTAGATATGCAGAGATCTCTCCACTACTTCTTAAAGGAACACTAACATCATTTTTTTTTTTAAATGCATTTTTTTTACGAAAATAAACAAAAACAGAGATAAATCTTTAAAATCGGTAAGTTTTTAATAAGAAATTACTTACCGATTCTCTGCATGCGCTCCCCTTCTGAGATGTCGATATGGCGACGATCCAACGTGCAACGCTCGATTTCTCCTCCTGCCTTCTATAGGAGATAGGCAGGGAGGAGAAATTGAGCACTGCACGTTGGATCATCGCTATATCGCCATCTCAGAAGGGGAGCGCATGCAGAGAATCGGTAAGTAATTTCTTATTAAAAACTTACCAATTTTAAAGATTTATCTCTGTTTTTGTTTATTTTTGTAAAAAAAAAACGATTAAAACAAAAAAAATTAAGTTAATGTTCTTTTAAGTGGCAGAGATCTCTTGGTTAGGGTTGCCACCTTTGTGTGGCTCACAATTCGGGCAGGGTCATGACATCACCAGGGTGGGTCAGTGACATTGTGGGTGGGGCATGCTACATCAGCGGGGCATTGGCGTAGGGATCAGTGATTGGCTGTTCGCCATGTCAATCAGGGTAGATCCACCTTTCCTTTTTTTGGAAACTGGGCAGACTGTCTTGACTCCAGACAACCCTTCCTGGTCAAATCTGGACATGTGGCAACCCTACTCTCAGTGCAGAGGAGGAATGTGCAGCTAAAGGTAGGGCCCTATTCACAGAACATGACAGATGAATCTAATAATATTAATATGATGTAGATAAACATATAATGATGTGTGCTGTTTCCTATAGCAGCATTGTATGAATGTTTTACTCTAAAAAGCATGGGGTTTTTGCTTTCATTTAGTATTTCCTCTGGAATTTACATTATCCAGCAACTCAATCAAATGGAAATATGTAATGTGCAAAACACTGTGCTAGTTATTATCATGGGATTTTTACAAGTCATTATTATTCTATATATTTCACAATAGTTTGCCAGGGGTCACATGTACACCATAATTGTATATTAGATTATCTGGACCACATCAAAATGCAGAAAATAATTGTGTTGCCCTGACCACTCATGTTGTTGATTAGTTGGATTTGACAGTTGTCATACAGAGAAAGATAAACAGGAGATTAATAACATGACCTCAATTTGGATATTGAATATTGTGTGTGAAGTGTCCAAATTAACAAACAGAAAATGCTTGCTGCTTAGAAAGCATAAATACCATACATAGCACTTCAAATTTTGGAACCCACACACACAGAAACATGGTCAACAGATGGATAATGGAGTATTAGCCAATTAAATGAGGCAGATGCATGTGACACCAACTAATATGTTGTATTTAATTCTCATTATATGAAATACTAGATTGAGAGCAAGACAATCAAAAGTTCTTTTTTTATATGCCATATATCTGTTGGCATTATTATACAGCAATTATTTTGCAGAAATCAGGCAATGTTTTACAAAATCTAATCAACGTTGAAGAAGGTAGTTCATGGACGATGAATGCATCTCATTCAGTGTAAATTTAAATAAATGATTTTATTCTTGTTTATTCACTAACCATATTCATCATGAACATATCTTATACTCAACATGGGTGCATTGCTTCTTTCTCTATCGTTCTGTTTATGTAATCTTTTTAAAAGAGTATCTTTAAAGGAAGGGTTACAATCTATAAAATTCATGGTACTTATTTGATGGAGCCTAGGGAGCCTTGTCCAGTAGTAGTAGGAGGGACTATGGCATCAGGGCCGCCATTAG
>CM044443.1:80303313-80317936 GCA_024363595.1 Xenopus borealis | reverse complement strand
TACCAAGTGCATCAATCTAAAGGACACTTAAAGCATAAATATTTTTTATTTTATTCACAATTATAGGTAAAATATAGTATTTATTCTAGTGCATTATCATTATTTATTTTTCGTTTTGCGAAAATGAAGATTCAAAATAACTATAGCTCCTTCTCACTCTAGTCACTGCCCATTAATAAGTAATCATGCATACACATTAACCAAGTACAATTTTGTGTGTGTCCTTCTATACTCCTAAAAGGGAAACCAAACCTGGTTAGGGTGAGAAGGACTGAAAGGAGCCAAAAAGCCCTATACTCCTACTAAGAACTTAAAGGCCAGCTTATACATAATTCTCTCCTACCACACTGACGTGAAAAATTATATAACTACTATGTAACTACTATGTAACAAGTAGGCGATTTTCTTTTGGTTTATAAGTAAACTCACCTGTAATGAGTTGCATGTCTGCAATATAACAAGGACACATTCCACCAGTTTGAATTGTCTGTGTGCACCACACTGAACATGGAGAAAAGAAAGAAAATTTAGGGAACTATCTAAGGAGGTAAAAGAAATTGTAAGAAAGCACAGACAATGTCAAGGCTCCATCTTCAGAGATCTTTATTTCAGTGCATCCTCTTTTTGCAATGTTATCAAGAATGTTGATGTCCATGACAGTTTCAAACTGACCTTTATTATTATTACTATGTATTTCTATAGCGCCAACATATTTTGCAGCGCTGACCTTGCGATACCTAGTACAAACTGTCAATTCAACAAAGCCCAGGAAGACTGAAAGAGAAATATAAAAAGTACACCTGAACAAGAGTAAGGGGCAGATTTATCAAATTCCGAATTTTTGAGGGCATTTAGCCCTCGAATTCGACAAAAATCCAAAAAATTCAAACATCAAATTTGAAGGATTTGCAGATTTTTGAAAAAAATCATAAAATTTTGTTCGATTTCACGAAAAAATGGTACGAATTGAACGATCGAAGTATTCAATCGTACGAATGGTATTCGATAAGAGAATTTAAAAAAAAAAAAGCCTATGGGGGATTCCCATAGGCTTGTATTGCAATTCGGTAGGTTTAATCTGGTGAAGTAGGCAGTCGAATAAAAATTTAAAGGGCAAGTTCTGCGACCATCAAATGATCGAACAATCGAATAGAGATCTATTTGATCTATTTGATAAGAGCGAATTTTGCAAATTGTCGAAGTCTAAGTGGCCTAATTTGCATATTCGAAAATCGAGAAATTTAATCCTTCACACCAATTTAGTAAATATGCCCCTTAATCGCTCAATGAGATTCTACTGTAAACAAATCAGACAGAATATTATATTTTGCTAAAGCACAGCTTCCCTGTTTATATAAAGACAAATTAAACCTTCAGAGAAAAGAACAACACCGTTTCCGTGAAACATAGAGAATGTCTCCTGATGATCTGAGGTTGCTTTGCTGCCTCTAGAACTGGGTGCACCTTCATAGGATTATGAAATCAGGGTATTTTGGAAAACAAACTTGAACCTAGAATCTTAGTAAAAGATCATGTGTCTTCCAACAGCAGAACAACCAAAAACACACTTTCAAAATTACAGAGCAATATTTAAAGACATTACCCAAGCTGTTTAAGCAAGGTGTCAGGATCTAATTCACAGTCAACACTTCTGATGAAGTGACTAACTAGGTCACGAAACGCATCAAGCCGCGTCTCCCCGCACGCTACCTATTTTTATATTATGAAGCAATAAAGATTGAACTTTTAATTTACGTCTCCACCGCGGATCTCTTTTCACCGGCCGGGTCCCTGCATATGCGCTTCCTCTACATTTCTTGGATTGATGCCGCGGCCAGAGCGGCTTTTTTGCAGTTTTGGGCCTGGTGCGGAACGAGTCGGCGGGCTCCCCTCTCCATGTTGGTGTTTTCTCCTCTGTCCTCTGAATATTATGCATACTGTTATATGGCTTCTTCTAGTGAGTCTAAGACAGTTAAATACGTGAAAACTCAAGTATCACAGATTTCAGGGTCAACAGATATTACAAAATAATGTGTCACACAGAAAGAAAATAATTATAATTGTCGAACAAGACCTTTTTGTACTTAGGGAAGAGACACTGAGCAGTATTCAATGACAAAATGAAACTCAACACTTAGAATTTTATCAGTCAATAGCCTGGTAAATATGTTCTGTATACAGAGTTTTCTTACAGCCATATGTAACTATTGCTTTGGTTTGTATCCCAAGAAATTCAGACTTTTTGTTTGCTTGTTTTATAATAATATAATCTTGGTTAAGCAGAAGCTTTACTATGTAGCAATCAGGCAAATGTTTTGTAAGTAACACTGTATGCAGCAGATTGCAGGGAGTGGAACTGCTAGCCTCTTTTCTCCATTGCATGGGTAAATGTAAAATAACATGGTTTTGCTACTAACAGTCTGGTTTATTGAAGCAAGGAATCCTGAGACTTGCTGGCTCGGCTAGCTGTATGGAAATACAGACTGATTAATGTGTGCAAGGGAAGAAATCAAATGGAATTGTTAAACATGTCTTAGTTCCGAGGAAAAGATGTGATTGAGAAGGAAGGAAATTCAAACTGTCACATAGGCTGTGCAGATGCTAAATATGTTGTATGAGACGCTAAAATAATGTGGCTGTGATGTAAATCCTAATCTGCATTTCCCAATGTATTGTGTAATCAATTGTGAGAACAGGTCAGAGTCAGACTGCTGTAAATTGCAGGGGGCAGGTGGCATAATAAGGCTTTTATGTTGCGTAAAATGGTTTAGTAGACAAGGAACTCACTGAACGGTAATTCGCGCTAGGAGAATGCACTGCATGTGTACCTTAGATGTTACAACCATGGTTTATTGAAGCCTTATGCATCCTGGTTAAAAATGGTTGGATTTCATTTGGACGATCAAATGAAATCAGATCTCATTGTCACCCATGTGTATTATTTTAGGTTTATACAATTCACCCATTTGAGTGGAATCACTTTCCAATTGTACATAAAAGTAGATCCCCAGATGGCCTAGTGATATTTGCCTTGTAGTGTCCATGTTTCCCTGTGAGCCTTGTGGAAGCTATGGTGTGATTCCATTTCTTTCTATGGCAACTGAGATTTTACTGCAATGCATGCATACTATCAGTGGCGGATCTACTGGGGGTGCGAGCGGGCCAGGGTCCGAAAGTACTCAGGGCCTTGCGGCAGCGCTCACGCTGCTGACTTCTGCACTGAAAATTGCATACGGAGGGGGGCACGGCTGCATGTTCTGCACCAGGAATCGCCCCCTCTAGTTACATTACTGAATACTATACCTGCAATGATACTGAATACAGGAAATATAATTTATTACTATGCACTCATAAACCCATCCATCTGAAATAATTTAAAGGGGATGAAAACCAAAAACTGCTTTATAGTTAATAAAAGAGAATGTAACATAAAGCAGCCTTCCAATATACATTTATTAGATATATAACCCTAATTTGGTTACTGTCTTTAAATAGCAACTTACCCTTTGCAATCCAGGGGCCCTAAGTCCCTTTTGCATATGAAAAGTACTGGGAATTACAGCACAGTTCCTCCACCTAGGGAACACTGAGGAACATACCTCAGGGGGGTTCCACTTGGAATAATAAAACACATACAGTTTGCAAATGAAACAAATATAAACTTTATATAATCTGTAGTAAATCTAATAAACCATGCACTCCTGCACTGGGGACACATGGGACACTACCTAAATCACTATTAGGTACAAAACTGTTGCTCCAACACAGTGCTTTTTAATATAAATTCCCCAATCCTGCGGAAGGGGTTAATAATCACACAGTTCAAATGGAATGTCCTTTCCCCAGCACTCTTATTCCCCAGGTAGCGCTACCTTTACTTCTCCCTTTGGAATTTAGCAGCAGCTCCCACATAGCAGGTAAATGCACAAGACCTATCTTCACTTTGTGGCCCCATGCTTGTACTCACAGGGGTGCTCTCAGAGGCAGTCACACTGGAGATTACAGGCAGCTCTGCAACAGGATCAATCTCAACAGTGGAACCTTTCACCTTCTGAGTTTCTAGCAGCTTGGGAGGAGACAGGCTGGGCTCAATCTGTACCTCCACAGATTCCACAGATTTAACTGCTTCTCTGTACTTGACAGTCTTGCAGCTATTCATTCAGTCTCTGTTCAGCTCACTTGGAGACCCCATATATTTGGCTCCAAACTCAGGCACACCCTCTCTCCCAAGGATGCACTGGGATGCCCAGCCAATCGGATCGCTCTCCAGTCTGTAACTGGGCTGGATGATGTCACAGGCAGAAAAACAGTGATAGGATTCCTCTTGTTCCCTACAGATATTTAAATGTAATTTCAATTGATAGCAGCATCTTTTTGTCTCTTTCTGTTTCCTGCACTGCTGGTTCTGCTGGCTTCTGCATAGACTTCTACAACTGAATTATTTCACATTGTTTCAGAATCAAGAATTAGTGGATAATATTTGTAATTACATTTATAAATAACTTTGAAATAATGACACATTTATTACGAATGTACAATATACTGGAAATTAGCTAAGAAGTACAATTTATTATGCTAGAATCCATTTTTGTATGGAAGTCTCCTTTAAGTACTGTAGCTTTATTAGCCTTATTAAAAAGGAGCACCTTAATAAATGTGTTTCTGGCAGTCATTGCTAGGTGATAATCAGGGAAGGGCATAGTTTCTGGTGGTTATCACAAGGAGCAGACCACATGAGGGACGGGAATAAAAATCAATCACACTGTCCTTGCATGCAACACACTGCTGTTGGTTGACTTGCTAATGATTTCTGCTGGCGCAGATATCAAGTACTAAGTAGACCGTATAGTCACACAGTTCAAACAGCCAGATCTGGAATATCAGATTGTAGGGGTTGTGAACCACACATGCATGTAAATAGATGTATTTACTTACAAAGAGGTATATGTATATTTCATATGAAACCGACAACCTAAATCAGTATTTCAGCATGTTTAAGACAAAGATGGAGCAGCATGGCGAGGATAGGGTTTCCCTCAGCTGAATGATGCACTTCATCTGCAACAGGCCCACCTTCTCCAGGCTCCAGTTGTGGTAAACCCAAAAACATTCAACCAATTACAAAATTTAGGAGACTGAAAATATCTCATTGCAATAAACAATAATTTCAGTTTTCTTTTCATACAGCTTCCAAATATTCATGAAGAAATCTCACCATACATTTTCTCAAGTTAGTACTTAGCATTCAGTAACTTTTCTGAAGTGTGTCTTTCATTTGAGATATTTTTGTGAAAGATATTTAGTAGAAAGTTTAGTCTGAAGCTCTAACAGAAAAATTATTGATTATTCCATACAGTATTGTATGTAGGGATGTATATTTCTCTATATATGGTATATAGGTATGTATATTTGTATAGCGCTCCTTGAGGGCAAAGCACTGTACAGCAAAACAATAAATTAGTAGTAACAAACAAGGAGCCATTAAAATAAAAAGTAACAATAAAATTTGGCCACTTCGATCATCGAATACCGAATATTCGATTTATCAAATAGATCGATATGATCGAATACCAATAGAAGCCAATTTTGCAAAGACTTGCTCGAATACCATTTGTACGATCGAACGCCTCGATCGTTAAAATCATACGAATTTTTCAGAGGCTCGAAGGCAAAAGTTAATTTTTTTGTGAAATCGAACGATCGGTATTCGTACGATTTCATCGAGAAATCGAATATCGAGCAAAAAGATAGCCTAGAACTATTCGATAAGCATTCGATAGTTGAATGCTTATCGGATTTCGAACGGATTCGATAGATTTTAGGTGAAAAATAGTAAATTTGCCCCATAGTGCATTTTTAGAAATATAATTCACATAATTATAAAATATCATTACAATACAGATTAAGTGCTCAGTATCAAGGAGACAAAAGAATAGAGGACCCTATCCCGTTACAGGCTAAATGGGAGCGTAACTTACAGACACAGTTCAGAAGGGTATTAAAGTGCTATAGGGTAGAGTGTGTGACACTGTCATAAGTGCTATCCAGGTGCTCCCATAGGTAGTGTTTGAGTATAGTTTGGGTATTGGCACCTGTTTTGTAACTAGAGAAAGAAGGCAGGGTTATAAGACAGATGTAAGGCAAGTTTAAAACTTTGTAGCTTAAAAGCTAAAACAAATAACAATAATGCATTAAACATGACTTTATTGTCTCTTAGAACAAACAATAAAGAAACAACCCAGAAATTACTGATGTTCACCACATAAGTAAATAGTTAAACAAACAATATACAACAAACAAAACCACCAATTTTTATACTTTGTATAAATGCATTAAAGTCAACGGGCGTCCAAATAATTTTGACATGCATCAATTTTTATGCTTGTGACAATTTTGATGCTCAACAACTTGTCGCAGCAAATTTTCCACAGTGAATTTACGGCACAGTTTCGTGGAAACATTAGCGGGCAGCAAAATTTGGAAATTCAAATCTGAATGCGAATCCATGCCTGTCAACTAAATTCGCCCATTACTACTTGTCAGTTTGGGAGTGAATTAGCATACAAGGCTGATCAAGAAACTATACACAAACAGTTCACTTAATAGTTTGTATTTAGCTACTGTCATCAAATACTGTTGTTTCACCTAAATATATCAAATTCATCTGTGAAACAGTCTGTAACTCCTCCCAAAGCAGGAACCAGATGGGGTCTAAGACCAAATTAGTAGCCACCATGTACAGACAGGAATTAGTTTCTTATTTGTATTAAAACATTATCACGACCGTGTGGTGCTTTGTAAGCAATTATACGTCAGCTCTAAAACTATAGTATTTTGTAATAGAAAAAAAAATTAAATGAAATACCTCTGGAGAGGAAAACAGACCACGTTATTGCTTTTTAAATACTGTGGTAATGGCTTATTTATGCAAAGATGTTAGTTCATTGCATGGTGAATACCCACAGTAAATACATGCACATATAATTATCAGAACCATAGAGGTGGACAGATAGATATCACCATTACATAGAAGGTATAATAGAAACACACTGCTTACAACAAATTCTATATTTTATTGGCATTGCAGAACAGGGTAAGGTGAATTAGAACAAAGAATAAAGAATAGAAACAACTCTCTATTTTTCATATAGACCTTTAAAAAAACTTGCTTCACACGTTTTTCAATTATCACAATTTAGTGGTTAGCACATCTCTGCACTCTGTACAGCTCATTTACATCCCACCTAAGGACTGTAGTCCAAAACTGCACTGCATATTCCAGATGAGGCCTTACTAGGGATCTATAAAGAGGTATAATTATGTTTTCATTCATGTTTATGCCGTTTTTATGCAAGACAGAACCGTATTTGGTTTATTAGCTACAGAATGACACTGCCCAAAATTAGACAACTTGTTATCTATAAAAACCCCAAGATCCTTCTCACTTAAGGAAACTCCCAACACACTGCCATTTAGTGTATAACTTGCATTTATATTAGATTTGCCAAAGTGCATAACCTTGTATTTATCAACACTGAACCTCATTTTCCAGTTTGCTGCCCAGTTTCCCAACTTAGACAAATCACTCTGCAAAGTGGCAGCATCCTACATGGAACCTATAGCTCTGCACAATTTAGTATCATCTGCAAAAATAGAAACCGTACTTTAAATCCCCACATCCAGAGCCCTGAAGTACCCCACTAACAACACTGGTCCAATGAGAAAATGTTCAATTTACGACCACTCTTTGTAGTCTATCTTTTAGCCAGTTCTCTATCCAGTTACAAATACTATGTTCAAGGCCAACATTCCTTAATTTAACCAGTAACCTTCTGTGTGGCACTGTATCAAATGGCTTTGCTTTAAATTGTGCAAATCTTATAACAATGGGTGGGCTTAAAATTGTGGATGAGGCTTAATTTTTTGCCACATAAGCCATCCCTCCACTTTTTTTCCCTGGCAAAAATATAGTGATCCCCTGCCCCTACTACCCATTGCTATAGTCACCAGTTAATTTGTAATGTGGATGGGTCTTAATTTTTTGCCATATATATCATCTGTCCACTTTTTTCCCTGGAAAAAATATATTAATCCCCTGCCCCTACCCACTGCTATAGTCACCAAATAATGTTTAATGTCATCAAATTATATTTAATGACAATTGTCATAGAAAGAAAGGAAGATCTAATAAACTTTTACAAAATGAAGTAGATTATTTTCTCACTCACTCATCTATGTAGCACAGGAATTTTATCAACATACAGTATTTAGCTGAATCTCAAGTCTTTTGCTGAACTGATTTCAAATCCTTGAAAGTTGGCCAGAAGTTGTCCCAAAACCACTTGACCTGCGGGTTTCAGGCAGACCCACACATCACTAGAATGCAAGGCTGTAAGGTCCTCACAACAATACATCTAACAATGGATATCTGAATATGAGAAATTGTTTTGCAATAGATAACAATTTTGAATGTGCAGATTAGGGTTCAGACTGGTATTTAGCCAAATCTTTTGTGGAGGATTTGGTATTCAGATGATTTTCAAAAACAGATCCCTCACTCTCAAACAACAAAATATAACCCTATTTAGGGTACGATATCTTAAATAGTGATTAACCCTTTTCAATCCAGGGCTCTGACTTCTTTTGGCATATTAAAGATACTGAGAGAACTGGGCTATACAGTGCAGTGCTTCCACCTAATGGGCACTAAGGATAACACCTCAAGAGGATTCTACTAGGAAAAATAAATCATAGTTTGCAGTAACTTTATATAAAACTGTATGTAGTAACTGTAAATACAAATTACATAATTAACTCTGCTATGGGGTATCCTGTTTGGACTATCAAAACCCTGGCACAGTTTTTCAAAACCCCAAACCCCACTTCAAACTGGGTGGAAAAATGCACATATAGGGGCAGATTTACTACGGGTGAATTGTCGAGGGCTTTTAGCCCTCGAATTCGAGTGGCGAATAATTGGCGAATAAATATTTGCCAAAATCAAATAAAATGTTTGCCGGTTTTGAGCGCTTTTCGAATATTCACCAAAATGGTACAATCGAACGATTTTGCTAAAAAATTTGTGTGGATCGAATATTCGCAGCGTTCAATCGTACGAATAATATTCAATAAGAAAACTTGAAAAAAAGCCTATCGGGGCTTCCCATATGCTTCTAAAGCAATTTGGTATGTTCAATCTGGCGAAATAGGCAGTCAAATAAAATTTTAGAAAATGTAAAAAAATTTAAAGGGCAAGATCTTAGACTGGAGAATAGTCGAGCGAGCAAATAAATATTTATTCGGTCTATTCGATCTATTCAATGCAACTGAATATTCCTACTTAATTTGCATATTCGAATAGTCACACAATCGAAAAGAGACTATCCGAGTGAATATTCGAATCCTTCACATGAAATTAGTAAATCTGCCCCATAGTCTCTTTCTGTTAATGCAGCTCCTGTACTCATAAGCTGCACTATCACAGATCTGGCTTGCTGGCTGCTGCATCAGGGGCTCCTTTTATCAGCTCTGTCTGTACATTTGGCTCTAAAGTAAGGCACTCGCCTGGGTTCTTCTCTTCCCCGAGGGATGCACTGGGGGCACCCAGCCAATTGGACGGCTCTCCAGCCTGTAACTGGGCTGGATGATGTAACATACAGAAAAAACAGGGACCAAAGCTTTACCCCATTTCCATGGAATCATCCAGAGTTCTGGGAATCAAGTCCCATCTTGTCAGAGTTCATATTAATAAAAAAAGCTATCGTTAATCAATATAGCAACAGATTTTAACTTGTAACTTTCTTTCATTCAAATGTTCCCTTCTTAGTAACCAGGCATTCAGATTGCTTATACTACTGCATAACCAACAACCAAATTAACCAATTATCTATAATTTGCATGATGTCCATTGTGCTAATTCTCCTTGCTCTGTTTGTAGATTTTTTTTTCATCATAGCCCAGCTTTCTACTAATCACGTTTAATTAATTGATATTTATTTCTAGACCTTTCCTTGCACCAGACGAGTCAAGATAATAAAACCTTTCTATTGCCAATCTTCATTCAGAATTTCCTATTGTAGTTGTTGCAGCTCCTGAGAGTATCAGATGGTCAACAGAGAAAGGGGGTAATGTGAGGGAATAAGAAGTTTATGTGGAAACACAAGGATCATGAATCATATCATTGGTGCCTTTCAAGAACAGTAGTGAACTGATGTGTGGAAGATGTTTTTCTGTAGCGTAGTAAATACAAAAAACTCACAAATTATGCTCATAATCCATCCATAGGATTAATTATACAGATATGCTCCTATGAGCCCTTAAATGCCAGTGTTTGAACATTGGCTATTAGAAATCTATGTTACACGCATGAAAACATAAATGCCATTTAATTGGCCTATTTTGTGACTTTAGTGTGCATTTCTGTATTTTAATATATTTGAATACACGGCAAATGCATAGCAATATATCCAAGCAGAATAAAATAGTATTATGTTGAATAAAATTAGCTTATGCAATCTCAAATGTGTGTCAAATGCACAAAAAAATCATCAGCATTTTTTTTCTAAAATTCATTTATGACAGAATTGACTGCTCTTATTTTAACATTTCAGTCTTTCCTGCCAAGGTGTCTGCACAGTAATGAAATGTTTCTTTGCTGTGTAGCATTTCCACATTTTCCTCCCTTGTGGTTTTATTAACTTGTCCCTGTAGCTGATATTCCCTGCTCTTCTCTTCTCGAAGACATCAGATTGTTTGTGGCCATATTTTTATCAGATCAAGTAGGCACGGGTAACTGTCAGCAAGGGGGATTTGCGTAAGGAGCAAAATAGCCAGTGAGCAACGAACTATGGCAAACTATGCTGTTCGTCTTTGAGAAAAGCCCATAAGGACTTGTGGGAGGATTGTATAGTGCAAATCCTTCCTTATAGAGTTAGAATCTTGTCAGGGAATCATAGAATTGTAAAGAAATCCCCTTAATCATAAAAAGCTGACAGATTAATGAAACAGACACTGCTTCAGCCTAGCCTGCTCTCTTTAACAAAAGACCACCCCTGCAACACTACCCTTAAGCTACCAAGTCTATATACAGATAATATAATGCTGTTCTTAGAGACTCCTTTTATTTATCTCTATATTGTGTAAATTGTATACAGTTCTAATGAGTTGATAATACTATTTTAATTAAGAAAACATGCTAAGAAAATAGTAATTGCCATGTGGTACTAATATAAGTAATTAAAAAAAACAACTGGGCTTGCTAAGAAATTTTAATGAAGACGTTTCGCTGCTCATCCAAGCAGTGTTTTCAGTTCAACTGAACTGAAATTCACAGAGGTGTTGATTCTGTGTAGGTTCTGTGATAGGATTACCAATGTGTCATGCAACTAGAAACAGGTGTTACTTGTGAGAGTTGCATGAATGGATGTGTGAAGTTTTCTGAAATCGCCGGAGTACAGATGTTAGAACAGCATTATATGAATCACCTCTTTCAGATCAGCGGTCTTCTTTATCCAAGATTTGGACATTGCTATCTTAAAAGGAGTGTCCATTGTCTTTTAGGTGCAGAAAGACAGCAGAGTCTTGCCCTGTAGAGTTTGCCCTCCTATGATGATCCATTCGCTTACTCAGCAGTTGTTTTGTCTCCCCAATGTATAGATCAGTGCACTCATCGCAACACTGGACTGTCATATTATTACATATTTCTTCAAAAATTTGGATTATTTGGATAAATCCAATCCAGGTGGCACAGATATAAAAACCATAGCTCTAGGTTGTACTGTTATACAGTTATTGCTTTGCACATAGCTTTTACTCTTTTTTCCAAATATTATTTTCTGCTTAATGTTTTTGTCCCCCCATAAAGACACTCACTGATGCTCAGTATTGTGGCTAGTACATGTTCTAGCAATTTTGCACCTCCTATCAAAGAGATCTACTGTATATTGGAGTGCATGCAGACATACTTACAACTCTTGAAGGACACAATCCCCTAGCAGTTTTATCCAGCAATCAGACTCTGACTTTGGCATTGGTGCTGATTATTTTCCAGCACTAAAACTTCCTCTAAAGCATTTTGGAAGGCAGACAGTCCCGTGCGATATACTTATATTATGTTAATAGTACATTAAACAACTGCAAAGTCCATGTACCCTGTCAGAACTGAAGACAAAAATGTCGTGAGGCACTTAGCTGTATTATCTGTAGTTTAGCTTTCTAAGAAATGTTTTAGTTAACTCTTTAATTGTTATACAGTAGAGTCAAAGACTGTGTTTAGCTTGCTCCTCTGCCTAAAAGTGACCCACCAGGTGATATATTATTGCTCTCTTCCATAAATGATAGATATTTTTGGCATTCATTGCAGAAGTGTCCAGATTTCTGGTCCTTGATATTGCTGATTTCAATGTGAGGGGTTTCAATCTACCTACATTTCTCATTGTCCCTCAATCACTAAATCCACCAGACTCTGAAGGGAAGACCCCCAGGGGATTTTGCTAAAGGCATTGTTCCTGGGACTTGGGTATTCGACTTTAAACGTAAAAATTGGTATTGACATAAAATTAGGTAGGGGGGAGTAGGGGTTACCATCCATAGCCAGAGAAACAGGGGTTACTGCAGATCCTCTTAATAAATCACGAGTGTGTGAGAATAATCTAACAAATTATAAAGGTGTTGTGTAATTTTGGGGGTAATGCAGATAGTGAAAGTTCTTTTCCATGCATTAATTATCAATAATAGCTTTTAGGTTTTATTTTCATAAAGTGTTGAGGTTACTGACCAGAATATTTATTGAATCCCTCAGTCCTCACTTGTCAGTGACTGCATTTAAGTCAAGAACAGCGGGCAGAATGTGCAAGTGATTGCAAATGATTGGAATTTACCCCCAACTGAAAAACTCTCAAAAACTGGTTAGCAGCAGAGATCCAAGCAGACAAGAGAGGAATTGAGAGCCAAGGAATCACAGCTCTGTGTATACAGTGACTTCTCAGCAGATTAATGAGCAGCAGTTAGTGTAACAGTGTTGGAAAGATAAAAAACAGAGAGAGATTAGTCAAACAGGCTGGATCATGCATGGGAATGTAATGTCAATTGATAATATCACCTGATATTCCACTCTGCATTCTTTAGGATTTTAAGGCTCATCAACAGATACTGGAGAAGCCACCTCTACTTTGTATCATAGATGAAAAAAAAAAGGACTGGAGAGTATTTCAATGTCATCTATGGTCGTTTATTGAAGCACTACAAAACCACAGGGGTCCTTCCTCAGGTGAATGTTACAAACATTCTGATTACAGTGACCTTTTTAAACCCATTCACCTCCCATCAGCCCCAAGTGTGTCCTCAGCTGTATTTCGTGGCCAGAAGAAAGGTTACATCAACATAATTCCCACAGTTACATAGTTACATAGTTAAATCGGGTTGAAAAAAGACGGAGTCCATCAAGTTCAACCCCTCCAAATTAAAAACCCAGCATACACACACACACACCCTCCACTCTTTCAAACACAAACCATATATGCCCATAGCTATACTAACTGTAAAGTTTAGTATCAAAATAGATTTTGATATTATGTCTGTCCAAAAAATCATCCAAACCCCTCTTAAAAGCATCAACAGAATGAGCCATCACAACATCACCCGGCAGTGCATTCCACAACCTCACTGTCCTTACTGTGAAGAACCACCTACGCTGCTTCAAATGAAAGTCCCTTTCTTCTAGTCTGAAGGGGTGGCCTCATGGATACTATTACAAAATCTTTCCAGTTAATACAACAAACGTAGCCTCCAATCATACATTGTTGCATAAAGTAAAAAATACAAACAGTTTTTCCATAAAGTAAAGAATACAAAAGCCTCTCCAGTTCTTTTTTTATATATGATATGAATTCTATAGAACCATGAGGCATGAACGAGTCTTGGAACCTAAAATGTACGTTAAAAATGGTTCTGGTTAAAAAAACAACATACATATTTGTTACAGCATAAAATAAATGGACCAATCGAACAATGTATACAGTAGATTTCTTACGACTGGTGAGACTTACTTCAGTTTATCTTATTAAGTAACTTGTTTGTATTCTAGTAACCATGTGGTAATTATGTTGATGTAACCTGTCTTCTGGCAACTAGATGGGGCTCGGGAGACACTTGGGGGTTATGGGAGGTGAATGGGTTGAAAAGATTACTGTAATGAGAATGTTTGTAACTTTCACCTGAGGAAGGACCCATGTGGTCCAAAACATGTAGTGCTTCAATAAATGACAATAGATGGGCATATAACCCTGTATTATAGTATATACATCATCAGGATTGGACTAGAATTCTAGTACACAGAGTTCTAAACAGCCTTAACCAGCCCACATAATAGTCACTTTCTATGGGATCTTACAGCAGCCCCTCAGGCATTTCTCAGAACACACAGACTCTGGGCCTGTACGTCATTAATATCTTACCATCCACAGGTCCTGAATCCCCTTTTTCAAAATGAAAGGGCACTGGGAATTTCTCTCAGTGGCAGTGCCTCCACCCAGTGGGATCCAGTCACACACTTACAGGTGGCCCCACTAGGAAACAAATGATTAATCACACTGTAGCAGTAAAACAAATAGAAATTTATATAACT
>CM044443.1:80264942-80283087 GCA_024363595.1 Xenopus borealis | reverse complement strand
TTTTTTTTTTTTTTTTTTTTTTAGCAGAATTGAAGTATGGAGATTCAAATTATAGAAAGATCCCCTATCTGGAAAACCCAAGGTCATTCTGGATAACAGGTTCCATACCTATATTAACAAATACATGTACACAAACCTACATCAGATGACTTTATTTTAACTGAATTAAATTAACCCTTTCAATGCCACAGAATGTAAGCTCTATGTTCTGTGGAAGAGCCTCAGAATGTTTCTAAGTTCTGCAGCACTTCTGGAACGGCTTGCTACTGGCTACTTGCTCAGAAGCCCTAGGCAAGAGGTGGTGCAGAGGGGAAGTGGCCCGTGGGGAGTTATCGCCATGCGGCCCCATTTAGGCTGTTTTATGTTTAAACCCCGTTCTGGAATACCCTGCTAGAGATGTCCATCCTCTGCAGTTGACGATTATAGGACCATAAGAGATACACCTGATACATTTTGTTCCTTCTTTCAAAAAACATGGTTCTCTTTGAAAGTGTCAAGAATAAATTTAGTCAAAATTCAACAAAATAATGAAAAACGTTATAGCAGCCAAATGCTTTGGCTTTTGTATTGATTGATTTTTCTTTGTTCCGTGTTCCTTATTTTCTCTGTTGCAGAACTTTCTAATGCTGTGTGCGAACAGGAGTTTTAGCTGAAACAAATACCACCTTAGTATAACGAAATTACAGCCTTTGTCGCAGAAACAGTATTGATGTTAGAACTGTTCATTTGTATATTACAACTCACACAAGAATGATACATCACGGCTAATTTGATAAAGCAATTTGTGTTCTATAAAAACTGGATTTTATACCTCTTTTTCCACTGTAATTGATCCTGTTCGAGGATTTGATGGAAGACCTGGGTCTGAGAATGAATGGCCAGATGAGAACAAGTGCAGGATCTATTGTGCTATTCCATACACCATCTGTTCCAGCTAAATTGTTTGCTTTCCTTTCATGGGCAATATAAAATGAAGCAGATAAATGTATCCAAATAAACATAATCTACGCCTGTCCATACAAACAATTATAGCTTTAACCCTTCTACTGCCTGTAAAATGTCTCACTGATGGATTTTTTTTAGAAGAGTCAGTTGTTTGTGACAAGGGAACACACACTTTCATTAAAGGGGTAGTTTTAGTATGTTATAGAATGGCCAATTATAAGCAACTTTTTAGTTGGCGTTTATCAAATGAGGGGAGGGGTCACTGACACCATCTAAAAAAACAAATGCTCTGCACATTTATTGTTATTGCTACTTTTTTTTACAAATTTTTATATTTGGGTCCTCTCCTATAAATATTCCAGCCTCTTATTCAAATCAATGCATGTATATATATATATATATATATATATATATATCTCTACATCACACTAAAAGTTAATTTAAAAGTAAAAAACCTATTTAATCTGTTTTGCCAAATATGGCCAACCTGAGTTTGTTGCTCTTGTAATTCCAACCAGTCAGTGATGCTCAAGGTGTAAGCCTATTAAAACATAACTGATCCTGACAGTGCCACCACCCTCCTTTATGGAATGGTTACACCTAGCAGAAGTGTTATGAACTACATGTGTAGCTTCTTTGTAAGTGAGGACAGTCACACCAACTTCTGTGTGAACAGGAACTTGATTGCTTTCTAGAACTCAGCAAATACATTTCAGCATAACATGCCTGCAAAATGAACTTTCATAGAGAGAACACACACAAGAAGAATAAAATCACACAATGTTACAGGTCAAACATGACATCATATTGCTAAGCAACAATAGCTCCTCCCTGCATGCAACGGAACAATCTCGGACTGTTGTATTCCAACACCCCTTCTAAGCAGCATGGCAATCATTCCACAAGTTTAATTCTTTCAATCAGAATGATCTCAAAATGATCCTTCTACCATAGTCTTTGTTGGACAGTACTTCAATTCAATGATGATCTTGAGAGTTCCTCAAGAGGTGATATTTCATATCAATGTCTTTAGTGCACTTGTTCTCCTTTTTTGTTGTGACAACTTAATGTACATCTTTGGTTGGTTTGTGTATGCCCATCTCCAAATCCATCAAGAGTTGACTTAACCAGATTACTTCTTGACAAGCTTGTTCTGGAACAATATATTCAGCTTTTGTTGATAAGGCTATTGTTGCCTGTTTCCTACTGGACGAGCATACGGTGCCTTTTCCAAGTTGAAACAAAAATTCTGTAGTTGACTTGCTGTCTTTTACATCACCTGCCCAGTGTGCATCTACATAACCAGTTATCTTTGTTATGTGTACTGCTGGCAATTTCAACTTCTTGTTGACAGTCCCTTTCAGGTATTTACCACATTCCAGTGCCAATAATCTTTTGATATTGGTAGTTGTCTTTCAACAATCTCTAACCATTCTAGCCTTTCAAGTATTCAACTTCCATGAGAATTTTCACTTCCTTTGCTTTCTCAATTTCACAATAGTTCTTGAATTTTATTTTTCTGATTAAGTAGGAAACTTCCATCATCATCTCTCTCAGTTTATATTCCAAGGTATTCCAAATCCTTAAAGGAACAGTAACACCAAAAAATTAAAGTGTTTTAAAGTAAAGAAAATATCATGTAGTGTTGGCCTGCGCTGTTAAAACTGATCTGTTTGCTTCAGAAACACTACAATAGTTCATTTAAACAAGCTGCTAAGTAGCAATGGTGGAAATTGAAAAACGGCTACATGGCACAGGATAAGTAATAGATGAAACATAACATTATGTTCTACAGAGCTTATCTGCTATCTGCTGTGTAACTTGAGCCTTTTCTCCGTTGAATGGCTGCACCCATGGCTACACAACATCTTATTTATATAAAAAATAGTAGTGCTTCTGAAGCAAACACACCAGTTTTACCAGTGCAGGGCAACAATACATTATATTTTGTATTACTTTAAAATAATTTAACTTTTAGATGTTACTGGTGCTTTAATTTTAAAGTTTGCCTTTAGTCTTTGAACAATTTCATCACTGTCCCCTTCTTACTCATAACAGACTAGCACATCATCCACATAGATCAATACATATATCCATGTGTTTTCTTGCTTACTTTAGAGACATGGGGGCAAATTCACTAAGAAGCGAAAATTCGTTAGCGTTGCCTTCGCCAACGTTCACCGCATTTCGCCAGGGTGTCTTACGTGCATCCCTTTGCTGGCTGCCATACATAAGAGTGTTTTCACAGTTGTATGTTTTATTACTGGAGCAAAAGTTTCATCATAGTCCTGACCAAATATTTGGAGTATCCTTTAATTTAGCTTAAAGGGGTGGTTCACCTTCAAGTTCGTATATTGCATCTGTAGGTCTGTGTCCCAGACGTTTGTGCCATGTATTGATGCATTTCCGATGAGGTGATTGAGTGGCAATTTTAGCTTTGTTTTCTCCCCATTTTAGCTCATACAGGCGTATGTCTGCTGTTCCCTCAGCTACAATTTCTGAACCATTCTGAATTGTGCATATTTTGCCTTTCAAAAAAAAAGAGCACCCTGCATCTGTTAAACATTTCACAAATAGGAGACTCCCTTGAATCCTGGAACATAAAGCACATATTTCACAAGGATATTACATTTTTGTCCAGTGCTTGTTCACATAGCCCTGACCAATTCCTTTCACAGTAATGCTGTCCCCATTTGCAAGGAACACTTTTTTAATTGTATCACAGTCTGCTTGTCACTTGTCATGTGACACATTGCTACTGAGTCAGTACATGATGAGCAGTTATCTTGAGTAAGCTTGAAACATCCACTCCACCATGTATCTATACTATCTGAAGTTTTTTTGAACAACATCCTTTACAATTTCTTTTGCCGTCTTTGCCACTGCAAGTTTTTGTTCATTATTCCATATAAAGCAGTCTTTTTTTAAATGGCCTGACTTTTATAGTGAAAACACGCCCTGCTCTGTGCCTTTCTTTTTTTGAGTTTTCCAGCTTGAAGAGCTGTTTCGTGCTATAGTCTCTTTTACGGCTCTGTTTTACTTTCTGAGATTATATTTATTAATTCATTTTCATTTGATATATTCTAAACTGGACCACTGGAACTGACTGCCAGTTCCTTCCCAGACTCTAACTTACAGGGCAGGCCATCACAATCCTTTAGAGAAACCATTCTCTGTTTAGACACATGTCCCTCGCAGCTTTCAGCTCCTACAGGGGAGAAATTAAAGGCAAAACATACCTTTTCCCCCTTCTTTGGGGTCATTCCACCACAATATCAAAAAATGTAGGGGGACCATTGCATATGTTAAAAATATTTTTTTTTTAAATTAAATATGCATGGAGAGACCATTGCATTTGTGAAAAATGTAAACAAGTAAGGGGAGACCATTGTGTATGTGAAAACTGTCAAAAAATGTTAAGACATAAGGAGGGACTGTTTTGTATGTGAAAAATATCAAGATGTAAAGGGGGACCATTGTGTATGTGAAAAATTTTGAAAAAAATTGAGATATAAGGGGGGGGGAAATATAGAAACATACCGAGGGACCATTGAGTAAGTAAAAAATATTGAAAAATATCGAGACATAAGAGGGGATCATTGCCTGTGTGAAAATTGTCGAGACAAAAGTGGGGATCATTGCATGTGTGAAAAATGTACAAAAATTACCATTGCGTAAGTGAAAAATATTGGTTATATGAAAAATATAAGAAGAAACGTAAGGGGGGAACAAAAACTTAAGTATAGACCATTGCATATTTCAAAAATGTTGAGATGTAATGGGGGGTGGGGACTACTGCGTATGTGAAAAATGTCCAGAAATGTAAAGACAAAAGAGGGGACCTAAAAACTATTGAAACATAAGGGGGACCATTGCGTTAGTGAAATTTTTTTTTAAAATGTCTAGATGTATGGAGGGACCATTGTGTAAGTGAAAAATATTGAGATGTAAGGGGGAGACTTGCTTATTGCTTATGTGGAAAAAAAAAAAATCGAAAAATGTTGAGGCGTTGCTTACCTAAATGTGTTTCAATAGATTCCTCCATTCTATCCATTACATAAATCCTCTTCTTTTCAGCTTAAACCTAATGAACCTGGACCAATGCAGTTACAAAATATCTCTCTGCTGCCTCAGACAAATGTCTGCTTTGAGTTCTCCACTTACCAGACAGAGTACAAGGCAGGCAGACTCACAGCCGCACATCACTCATTGTGACGCTCTGTTTTTCCCACTTAAAGACAGCAGCATTTTTTTACAGTGATGGATCCTGCAAAGCTGCAGTGGTGAAGTAAATTTATTGTGCTATGTAATGGTGATTGATTAACATGACTGGTCCTTCCACCGGAAAGGTAATAACACAAATATAGAAAATGAATCAGAAGAATTCTGCATGATGAATCTGGTTTCTCTGCCTAGAGTAGTCTAGCTAGGCACAGACAGTTTTCATTCTCACGCTTGTTTATCTCTGTTAAAAATTGATTACTGTTGTACACTGAAATCCTTATAGTTTTGACCAGAACATACTGAAACTTTTTCTTCTATTTATTCTTTCACCATATCAGAATGATATATGTAATCTCGATTTTCTGGATTTGAAATCTGGTCATCACTCTTTAAGAGTGAATTATTAGGTTGCCAGGCAACTAAAACACTTAAGAAAAATGATTTGGGTATCAAAGCAATATAGATTGAGTTTCACAGGGTTGTTTATCACAGGTTGAGTTTTTTTATACCTCGAATAAACTCACAACTCAAATGTTTTCTAATTTAAAAAAAAAAAAAAAACATTGACTGTAAAAAACTCCAATCAACGTAATCAGGGTGAAAAACTCGAATACTCAAAATGTTCGAATTTTCAGCAAGAAATTTAATTACTCAAATTGAGTTTTAAAGCAAAAACCACGTAAAAGAACCTGAACATCATGACACCTAAAGCATCTTCAAATGGTTCATGGGAGCTCTTTCATTGATTTCTACATCACCTTGACAGTTTTTAGCTGAAGTATTTTCGGATTCAATCTTATATGCAGCTTTGTTGTATAATACATTTTGAAAAATTCGAGTTTATTTTAAAAACCTGAAGAATTTGAGGGTTTTTTTTTTTACATGAAAATTCTACTGAAAACTACCCTTGAGAACTTGAATTTTTCATAAAAAACAATTCAACCTATACTCAGTGTCAAGACTTAAATCGACAGCAAAAACTAATTCTACAGTACATGGATATCCTTAACAGGGCCTACAAGTAAATACATCAATACTGGTACATATACACGACGGCCTGTCAGCAAGCACATGGGGTAGATTTTGTTACAGAAACACTACAATTAGGGAGCATATTTTTTATTTCTCAACTGTCCAGGCTCAAACAATCTGCTTTAGAAGGCACAACTGAGTTCCTGTCTGCCTCTCAATGGATTTTAAAACAAAAACAATGGTGGGGATAAAGAGGAGCATATCGGCCTTTAACCACTGGCAAATCAGTGGTGTGTGCTACTTATCTTATGGCTTGGCTTGGAAATGTCCATAAAAACTATTTCCATAAGCACAGAACCACTAGGGTATGCATATAAAACATTGTCATAAGATGACAACCAATTTCCATGATTATTGGTATTACATACACAGCAAGAATGTTTCCACTGAGTGTGCTATAAACAGCATAATGAAAGTATACAAAATATTACTTTTACTAGTGAGCACTGGTGTAACTATAGAGGAAACATTCTGTCCTCTATAGTATTAGCCAACCATCAGAACAGGAGAGGTATTGCGCACCGGACCGGGTGCAGTCTTGTTTTGCCACTGCTAGAAAGGGTAAAACTTTAAATTAACAAAAGCTCACTGTTAACTTTGAAATAATAAATGCAATTGAGAAATTAAAACATTATTAAAAAGACTAGAAAGAAGACACATAAGTAAATATACATTGAATATATAATAAGTGAATTGTTTCATTTGCTAAAATACATGAAAAGGCATGCAAATTCCTATATCTTAGATTATTATGATAGATTATGAAGGAAAAAGAAAGAGTAAACATTATAAAGAAATTACTAAACCTACAGGTGCCTCCAGTATCAGTAATCTATCTTTGGCTGTGGAAAGAAAGGTGAAGGAATAAAATTGAATCTGGTGACTTTTAATCCAGTGGAATATTTTAAGGATGGAGGTGAAATGTCAGTTGAGGAGAAGAACATTTTGGTGTCATAATATTAATGGTGAAAATAAAAGGCAAGTGAGTTAATTAGCTTATCATATCTGTACTGGTACCTTTTGATAAGGAAAGTGAGCCACAAATGGAGCCCTCAGGTATTGTGAGGGAAATCCAGAGTAAAGAGCAAGAGACGCAATAGGAATAACTATCATAAAAGAGGTTTATAAAATTGGATGTGCAGTTGAAGTGGGAAATGTCACAGAGGCTAATAGAATGAACGGGTTTGCAAAAAAGGTGAACAGAAGTGTCAATATCAGCAAATAAATACATTTCCAAGTGGAAATAATGGTCCATACGTAATGTTTAAAAGCAATACATTAAACCCATTACTATTCCAACCAAAATGGAATAAATAAGGGACGAAGTCAATAATGTTGGTGGATATATGTTGCTTTCCTTCACAACTCAAAGCTTGCTCACTAGCAGAAAATTATGGGCTTTATGTAGGGGCAAATTTACTATTAGTCCCCAAAAATACTTTTACTATTATTCCTCGATATTCGATATAAAATAGTTCTAGACTACTTTTTCTTACGATGATGATCGAATACCGATCATTCAAATGAAATGTTCTATTTCATTCGATAATTCAAATAATTCGTACGATTCGAACAATCGAGGACTTCAATCTTATGAATGGTATTCGAGCAGGACTTAGTCTAAAAAGCCTATGGGAGGGTTCTATATCTGATCTCTATACAGAAAAATCTTTTCTTTCTTCTAGGATTCTGTGAATGCTTACCTGAGATCTTGGAAAAGACTAGCAAGTGGTAGTGGCTGTTGGGTAATTATATATTTTTTTGTAATGCTCCACATGCCCCCATGATTGCTCAGTGGACGTTAATTTTGCTAGTATACATTATGTATAACTTGAAACATTTGAAAAAGGAAACATTGTAATAAATCTTCATGGTACAACTTTATCTGAATATTATCCTTCACAACAATATCTTGGTTGTACAATACAACTTGGTTTTTGTATTAAAAGTATGTGTATGCCAATAATTGCTTTTGCTTTTGTGACTGTTGGTGTGAAGACTTAAATCACTGTTTTGTGGACTGTTGATTGTCCAATGTTTCTTAAAAGCATTGAAACAAACACAGTTGGACTGCCTTTTATAAATTCATGCAACTTAGTTACCATCAAGTATAAGCTGCTTTTTTTATTATTGGACCTCACTACACCTCTTCTGTTTTGTCTATGTACTGTATATGCCTGACTGACCCCTCCACAAAACTCGAATGACCAACATGGGTCCACAATTGAGTCATAAGGAACACTGGTCTAGCTTTTATAGTGAAGGCTAAGGAGGGGAGTTGACTGTGAAACAGTCACAAATGATGATTAGCACACAACAATTTAATCTAGTATGTATAATGTAAAGGCAGAAAGTAGGTTCTGGTACAGACAAAAATAGCAGGCATATTGGCACTGCAGAATAGGTAACGAAAAACCAGGCAAGGTACAAGGCTGGGGGGAGCCAGCTGAATTTAGGGCAGCTGGGAGCAATTGATAGAACAAGAGATAAAGACCAACATAGGAAAAGGGACAGGGAAAGCCTATGGGGTAAATTCACTAAAATGCTAATTCCCTTACGTTCCTTTCGGAACTTTGCCGGTTTATTAACGGTTCCCGGCGTAACTTCTCTAGCAAAGTAGACAGGTCTCTAGCGCAACTTCACACCCTTACGCCAGGCGAAGTTGCACACTGACGAAAGGACGTAACTATGCTAATTCACTAAGATGGGGATTTTAGTCTTCACCACCTAAGACCAGGCAAAGTCCTAATATTTGGCACCCCCAAGTGCTGCAAGCCTTTCCTTCTCCTTTAATGTATTCCTTTAGGGCAAGGGTACATGTAGCATTTAGGTACTCACTCCTGTAGCTCTAATGACAGGCCTGGTGTCTGCCAGTGTGGAGTTACATGTAGTGGATAGTGATGGGCGAATCTCCGTTTCGCCGAAAAATTCGCGAATTTCCAGCGAAACGAGTCTCACCACGTCAAAAACTATGCGCGACTCGTTTTTTTCGGCGAATTTTTTTTGCCAAATTTTCGCTGGCGTTTCGCGAATTTATTCGCCAGCGGCGAATCGCGGGAATTGCCAGCGAATTCGCCTCTGGCGAATAAATTCGCCCATCACTAGTAGTGGATATCAGTGTGAAAATGCAAACATTTGACGTTTTGCATCAATATCTGCTCTGTGCTGACAATGGAGCTACAGGAGTGAGTGCATGAAAGCAAATCAACTTATCTCTGCCTGTTTACTATATGCAGGTAGATGAAAGCAGACAGTTGCCCTTAAGGTAACCAAGGCGTAGCTAAGAAAATTCTAGTAGTTAGATACATTATATAAACAGTTCACTGTTTAAGGGTACAATTACATTTTCTACCTAGTGTGCTAATCACGTTAATTCAAAGATAAAATACATTAGGGCTCATTTATGTTGCACCGGGGGCATAACAGCAAATGAGGCCTCATTGAGGCCCGAGTCTTCAGCAACCCGAAGAAAAAGAAATGACCCAAATATTTGCACCTTCCCATTAACGTGTGTCCGGAAGCTCATATATAAAACGTAATTTAAAACATAACTTTCACTAACCAAAATAATAGTCAGGTATATTTCATTTAATACCCGGTTAGGACCAGGGAGATGGACTGTCGAGAGGTAGTGGGCTAGTGGTGCATAAAAGCTGCAATATGTTAATCTTGCAGACTATGGGGCAGATTAACTAAATTCACATGAATGATTTCGCAAATCGATCGAATTTCAAATAGAGTCGAATTTAGAATATGCAAATTACAGTAGGTAAATTTGACTTCAGTAAATTCGATAGAATCGAATGAAAATCTATTCTAATATTCAAATACTCAACTATCAAATTACTTCCCCTTTAAATTTTTATTCAACTGCCTAGTTCGCCAGTTTCAATTTGGCCGAATTTTGATCGAATAGTAAAAATTCGATCGAAGGGTTAAAACCGTTCGAATCGTTCGACCAATCAAATAGCGGTAAAATCCTTCGAATGCAATATTCCAATTTGAAGGATTTTACTTCCCTTCTATTCACATCAAAATATTTTTACATTCGAAATTAGACCAATGATAAATATGCCCCTAAATCTTAAAACTGCTATGCTGTGTTTCTGCCACAAATTATAGCACAAGTGGGGAAATTGTTAGGAGGCAGCGATAAACCCACAGCACTGAGCCCTCCCAGTTAGTGGTAACAGCCCCTAAATGAAGTCTGATCTGGAGCCCTGCCTAGCCAAATTAAAAATTAGCTCCTGACGCGTGTTTAACCCACACTATGTGGGCTTTGTCAAAGGCTTCAGCAACCCCCTGACTTGTGTGTTTAAAAATTATGCAAGCTAGGGGTTGGTTAGGCAGTAGTTAGTGAGTGAAAGGGACCCACTTACATAACTCCCCCCCCCCTCCAGTCACTCACCAATACATCACTGATTAATGCAGTCAGCATTGTATTTGTAGGTATAACCAGACATTTCTGCAGATTCTTAAATGAATCGCAGAGACCTGGCGGTTTGGAAAGACCAGAAGTTAGTGTGCAAAAAATGCCCAAATTACCCCTATTGTCTACTAATGTTCAGTAAAGAACCTTCAGCATTCTAACTGCCATAATTTCAGCCTCCCTTCATCAGGTCTTCTGCAGATGTGGGAGTCCTTAAATGAACTGAAGTCCTCAATTTTGGGACTACACTGAAAATGTATCTATTTTACTTATCTTCATCTGATCCTAAAGAAATCAGTTTTGACTTTATTATTTCTCAAACCCAGCAAGTACTTAGAAAATGCTTTCAGAACCCTGTTGATATGTCTTTGAGATCCATCTAAGCCATTCTTTAGCTAAGCCCAGAACACATTTTATTTCTTGGCAGGAGGTTGTTAGACCTTCAGCTGCACAGAAGGGGGTGACTTGACCCAGAGGATATTGAGGTCGTACTTTACCTTCAGTAGAGGGCATATAGAGGTAGCCTTGTGAACACAGAGAGCTTGCACATTTGTGCACAGATTTTATCTATGAATTTAATAAGAATGTTATGTGCTGTTCTGTAGGCTAATGAACATTCAGTTGATATTTCCTCAAGGTTTTCTGACAGACAAGCAATGTTTGAGACATATTTAGCAGTCTGCAAGCGTTTTGGTATAATGAGTTTAACACAATAGATGCTTCACACAAGTCTTTTATCAATATTTTTTTCTCACCCAAGTAAGCTGTTTATGTTCAAAAAAAGAAAATTGCAGCACCAGACAGGATTGTTTTATTTTGTAGAAATGGAAGAAATAATTTCTTGGTATATTCTATTTGTTGCCCATTCTTCAGTTTAGCAGAATTTAAAATGTGCCACAGCTGGAATAGGACTCCAAAGTGTAGGATTTATTATGTATATTTGTTCATAAATACAAAGTCTAAAATGTAAATTGCTGAAGTGCACTTTAGAAACTCAAGTTGGGGAAATTACATTTGGGAGATATTGCTTGTAGGCTGGGATGTCATATTAAGGCCTAATGGCATTATAACATGAGGCTATATGAAGTAGTTGCCGCAAGGCAATGATTTATGCACACAGATAGCAAAATAAATCCAGTGGATTTCAGATTTCATGCCAAGCAAGCTTTAATCAATTGTCTCAAATACCCAGTGATGAGCCTGCTTGAAATGTTTTTCCTTTCTAGATCTCCATAAATCTGAGTTCACAACCTCTGCCATTAAATAACATTGCTCTCCTCCCTACCCTTTCCTACAAGAAGTGCGGTGTTGTCAGGGATAATTTGGCTGAGAGTTTTTCTTTTAACAGAGATTAAGAACAGAACTCTGAATTCCCCATCCAGCACATCTGAAAGGAGAATAAATCATTCTGGGCTGTAATGGAGGTTTTCCCGGCTACTGATCACAAAGCTTGTTTAAACAGACGCTTTAATGGATAGAAAGACAACATATTTAATTTAAAGAGGACCCAATTTCCTATGAGAGGAAGTGTACTAGAGGGTTAATTATAATGTTTTTAACCTTGTGTGTCTAGTACTCTATTGTTTATTGCTATTCCATACATTATAAACCAATATCAGTTTATAATGTGGAGAGAGACATAACTCTTCCACAGTGGTTTGACATGCAATACAATAAATACATACAGAAAACTTTATAAAAATAATATGTGATGCATTTCCTGAATAATTGGTAACAAGTCATTTATTGTGCCTCTATTTGTACATAAAATGCACTTAGTTCATTGTTTGAACATATGAATGTGTGTGCATGCTTATTAGTGGGTGCACGTCTGCTGTACATATTTGTATATGTATTTTTATTGCTTAGGACATTGTGCTGGATTTTTAATCTGACACAAAGACAAGTGCAGAGATTAGAAAATTAGACCAGCACATAATGTCTACCAAAAGCATTGTGCCGAACCATGATTATGAACACTACTCTCTATTACTTGCATATGCAACAATAATGAAGTATTGACCAGAATTTTGTACAGTAGAAACTTGGCTTCCTAACATTCATTTAGGATGGCATATTTGAATACAGTTGCAGTGTAAAGAAATACAAACATACCGCATGTAACACTGTCTATAATTACAGTTTGACATCAGAACATTTGTTCTTGTTGTTGCTACTAAAACCACAAAAAGAAAGAGGGGTAAAAAACCCAAGATGAAGAAATCTGCCTAGGACAGAAATTGAATAGTATCCAGTGAACATCGTATGTAAAGATTTGCACTATTCCAGTAGCACTTTGATCCAGTATCATCAACATATTGTGGTTTCAATCTTTAGCTACAGTAGAGTATATCACACAACAGAACACATCTAATAAGAGTGGTCACACTCAATCCTGAAATTGAAAGTAAATTGACATCCTACATCTGTTTCATCCAAGCACAATCAAAACAAATCATAGTTTACTGAGAAGTCGTTTTTAAAATGGACTGCTCCTTATCTCAACACCTAACGGTGCAGCTGGGGGCAAAGGACGTGCTGGTTCTTACAGAGATTTGAAAAAGGTGAGTCGAGAAGATGAAAAACTGAGAAAAATTGTACTTTAAAAGAAAGGTAAAATCAATGTGGTCTGGAAAAAACCTTGATACCTGATACCCCAGGCCCCAGTCTGGGGCTCTTCTCAGTGAGCACCAAGGAGCAATCCTCTTCTTCTGCTTCTTCTTCCTTTGTGCAGGGGCGCAGTAGAGTGAAAAGCAGAACTATAACAAAAAAAAGTCAGCCATTTATTGCGCATGTGTCAGCCCCAAGGTAGTAAAGAAAAAAGAAGTAGAACTCATCAGGTAAGTGAATACCATAACTGATTTCATCTTTCCTTCTCCTTTATAGGCATGACTCCTAGTTACAGTTTTCAGTTGTAACAGTGTAACTTACATACTACTTTTCAGAACACGGAGGGGTCACTTATAAAGTGTGTGCAGTGCATGTGTATTTGTGAATGATTATATTGCCATGTATTGCCCTGAATGCTGAAATATTGCACTGCTGAGCCTATCTTCCCATTCCCTTCAATTTCACATTTCCCTCAAACAGTCTGTAAACGAATGGACAGAGAAAGTTGGCATCTGACTAGGGGTAGGCGGCAGAGCAGGTTGGTGCCTGGCACCCCCCAACTTTGCACCCTAGGCATGTGCCTACTCTGCCTACCCCTAGTTCTGGCCCTGTTTGCATGAGTGCTGCCACTGCATGAGGTTATTATGCAGAAAAATAGTGTTGATGGCAAATTAAATTCCCAATTTGCAAAACTGTATTACAAATATTTTCTCTGCCACCAAAGTTGTGATGTAACTTAAACACATAAATATTCACACTTTGTGATAATGATATATTTAAAGAGTTCTTTGCAATTTGCAATTGTGTTTGCACATTAAATAATCCCCTCTTTTCCTGCTTTATAATTTTAACTCAGGGCAAATATATTCACTGTGTGAACCATTGAGCACTACGCAATGTTTATAAACGGGCCCGAGTGTCAAAAATGCTACTAAAGAGTTCACTACTAATATGCCACTGTTCCATCTGCCCAATTGTGGATATTGTCTGACAAAATGGGCAGATCATTTCCATATTATCAGCTGTGGGGGAAAAAAATTTTTTTTACTTGTGAATTTACTATGGTCTGACATCAAAACAGTATGTTCTCTAAACATATAAAACTCAACAAAACTTAATTATTGAGCATTAATTAGAAATCAGGTAACTCAGGCCATAAAACGTTGCTTGGGAAACTGACTTGGGCCCTTTTACAGTTGATCAAACAAATGTTGGCTCCCCATATATTATATGACATTCTTAGAGATAGAGAATACTTCAGCTTTATATGAGTCACAGGGCCTGTTGTGTTATACTAATCCTGCATATAATGAACTTCAATATATTTACTTTGTGTGACCGCTGGCAGGCATCTGCAGGCATATTGATTCACACACTATGGGCCTGCCTGGAACATGGCTACCTTAATAAGACACTAGGCTACAATCTTTTGATTGACCCCAGTTTGTGTTTTGTGAAGCTGTAACAGAGCACCTAAAGCCAAAAATTGAATTTGCTGCAACAGCCTTATTTCATGCTTGAAACTGATAAACCTATGCTACCACTGAGCAGGCAGCATTAGTTATCTTTCTTATGGAAAAAAAGTCATGTCTATCAAAAGGGGGAAATGGCTGGATAATGAAGTAATATGAAATGATAGTCTAACTGCCCAGTATTAAACCCTGTGTTGCTGAATTTCAGCAGTATAACATATTGCAAATTCTGGCAATCCAAAGCTCTGTAGTAATTACACATATTAAAGCAGGTGTCAGCACAAACAGTTCACAGAACACACAAACCTTTGTAATGTACAAATAAAATGCTGTACATGAATCATAATATTTATCTCAGAGTTCCTGTGTCCTACAATTGTTATATTTTTTATGGTCAGGAAACCTCTGAAAATATATAAAGCTATAAAGGATTATAAGAGATATATAGAATTTTCATGTTTGTCAAGCTGTAGAGATCCCCATGTGCTTGCTGATTCTTTAATGGCTGGAACTAGGGTAGGCAGGTGCCTAGGGTGCAACTTGAGTGGGTGTAATAATCCTACAACTGTGTCTGTACCCTCTCTGCATGGATCATTTGGCATAGAGGAGCAGTAGATGTGGCAAACACTGGACATGGACAAGTAGGGTTGGGTCTGATGACTCATTGTTGGTGGAAAGTGCTATTGGGTCTAGCAGCTGGTTGTGAGGCAGTAGGACCAGTGTCCTGGTGTCTGGTTGTGGTGAGGGAAAGGGGATCAGGTCTGGCAGATGGTTGCAGGGGAAAGGGGGATCAGGTCTAACAGTTGGTTGTGGAGGAAAGGGGGATCCGATCTGGTGGCTGGTTGCTGGGGAAAAGGGGATTGGAGCTGCTGGCTTATTGTGGGAGAAAGGGCAATCAAGTCTGGCAGAAGTCTGGTTCTAACAGGCAGATGGTGGCTGCAGGGAGGGAGTTGGCCTTTGATGCCAGAATCTGTTGGTCCAGCTCTGCTCTGTATCCAATAGCCTAGATATCAGGGATAGGAGAATGCAAAATTCTTCTCACAGGAATCACTTTAATTCTCATCTTTTTAACCCATAAAATGATTTTTATAATGGCGTTTAGTAGTTTGAAGTAAAACGTTACTGGAAATAGCAAGGTTTTTGTGCATTTCTTGTTTGAAACATACCAGGTGCTCCATCTAAACATAATAGGTTATTTTTGCTTTTTAAATTTTGTCTCAAGACTGAAGAGGGGCCTTGGAGAGAAGCAAGAGCCTAATTTATTCGGAGCATTGGTGTAGCTCAAGCTGTCTGGCATCTTAAACAGTTTTTAGTATCTATAATGAAATCTGTTCTTTTGAGAATGCTTTTGAGTTTTCTCTACATTAATAAATGAAAGGAGGACAGAGGTCCACTGATGGAGACTAAGATATAGAAAGATATTGGACAGAACACTCAAATATGTTTGATGTGCACCTTGGGATTCATGTCTGCACAGCAGCTCATATTTCTACCTTTCTGCTGTAGGTTTCATGGTACGAATCTAAGCTGGACATATTCTTCCCATTTTTGGTTGGGTTTCCCTCACCTTTTTCAGTTTCCTACTATAGTCTAAAAACAGCAACAACAGTGGTTCCCAAACAGTCAATTAAAGGGATACTGTCATTGGAAAACATGTTTTTTTCAAAACACCTCAATTAATAGTGCTGCTCCAGTAGACTGCTGCGCTGAAATCAGTTTCTCAAAAGAGAAAACAGATTTTTTTTATATTGAGTTTTGAAATCTGACATGGGGCTAGAGTCCTTTTGTCAATTTCCCCATGTGCCCCTGGTCATGTGACTTGTGCCAGCACTTTAGGAGGGAACTGCTTTCTGGCAGGCTGTTTGTCCTTCTCAATGTAACCAAATGTGTGGTACATGGGTTTTTACTACTGAGTGCTGTTCTTATATCTACCAGGCAGCTGTTATCTGGTGTTAGGGGGCAGTTATCTGGTTACCTTCCAATTGTTCTTTTGTTAGACTGCTGGGGAGGGGGGTATGATATCACTCCAACTTGCAGTACAGCAGTAAAGAGTGACAAGTCAAGAGCACAAGTCACATGACTTGGGGCAGCTGGGTAATTGACAATATGTCTTGCCCCATGTCAGATTTCAAAATGATATATAAAAAATCTGCTCTTTTGAGAAATGGATTTCAGTGCAAAATTCTGCTGGAGCAGCACTATTAACTGATGTGTTTTAAGCTTTACAGGTGTTTTGGCAGGCTTGGCGGACATGCTATATGGTGCTTTATGTCAGATCATAAATTCAGTGTTTTAGATCACACTGGGTCCTAAACACACGTTAGAAGATTATCCGTTAATCAGTGTAAACTGACCCTAATCTTCTTTCCGTATGAAAAAATGTCATGTTAACACAGGTACAAATTTACTCTACTTTTTTCACCAATTAAAATATTGTCTTATGCTTCTATAAAGCATGGTATGGCACTTTCCTTGCTATGTAAATACAGGCAGAGAAAAGTGCATTGATCTGTACAAACACTTAGCAGATCTCTGCAGTCATAAAACCCCGCTGCAGAATTTACATAGAAAAACTGATCTGAAAATCAAATAAAAGGCAGCCCAATCTGCAAAGAATGCTCAAAGCTTTTGTAATCAGCATAATAATATATATCCTCCTAAAATAGCATCTTGACAATCGTGCTAATAAAGATACTGTGAGCGTGAATTAAAAATCAGGTAATATATTACATGTGGTTCACATAAAATAAGCATAAATTGGAAAGTAAAAAAAATTGTAATCCTGGTGCTACACATGTCCCTGTCCATGGAACCTGAAACCTCCACTATTCATTCATTTTGAAACAAGAGAATTTCAACACAAATAGATAATGTTAGTATAATGTAGAGAGTGATATTCTGAGACTATTTGTATTTGGTTTTAATTTTTTTATTATTTGTGGTTTTTCAGCTATTTAGCTTTTTATTTAGCAGCTCTCCAGTTTGCAGTTTAAATAATCTGGTTGCTAGGGTCCAAATTACCCTAGCAACAATGCATTGATTTGAATAAGAGACCGGAATGTGTATAGGAGAGGCCTGAATAAAAAGATGCAGAGTAAAAAGTAGCAATAACTATAAACATGCAGTCTTACAAAGCATTTGTTTTAGCAACGCCCATTTTATAGCTGCAAAGCGCCAGAAAAAAAGGCAAATAAAATATAAAACTATAAAAAATAAATAATGAAAACCAATTTAATCAATAGTTAGAATTGCCCAGTCTTTAAAATACTTAAAAGTTACCTTAAAGTTGAACCACCCCTTAACCACAGATTATCTGATGTCAGTTTATTTGTCCAGGTATCGGAGCCATTATATGGAAACCCATTATCTAGAAAGCACCAAATTACGGAATGGCCATCTCCCATAGACTCCATTTTATCCAAATAATCAAAGT
>CM044443.1:80241436-80252953 GCA_024363595.1 Xenopus borealis | reverse complement strand
ATTTATTTCATATTTAATGGTAATTTCTTTAGTAAAAATAAAGTTATTTATAAAAGAACATCCTTTATGAAATAACATCCTCAACTGTAAAAACTTGCCAATTTAGTGCAAGATTTATTTCACAGAAGTTTTGGTTCATAAAAGAACAATGACAGCAAAAAATTTAAGTTTTAAAGGAATGACAATATAATGTACTGCTGCCCTGCACTGGTAAAACAGGTGTTTGCTTCAGAAACACCACTATAGTTCATATAAACAAGCTGTGTAGCCATGGGGGCAGCCATTAAAGTACAGGATACACAATAGATAACAAATAAGTTGTGAAGTAACCCATTGTATTATGCAGAGTTATCTGTTATCTGCTGCGTTTCCTGTGCCTTTTCTCCTTTTTCAGCTTTGAATGACTGCTCCCAGGGCCGCCATCAGGGGGGCACACCTTTCCTGGGCCTGGGTCACCACCTCTACATCTCCATTCCATATGATAAGGGTGTGGAGGCTGCAGCCTTCTCAACAGATGAATACTTGGAATGGGCAAAAATGTTTTTTTGTTTCTTAGAAAGAAATTATTTTCTGTTCCGAGATTACTTTTATAATGTGTAAAGATTAATGAGATGGCCGTGGGTTTAAATATTGTCCCATTCTATGAGGACCTCTTCATGGATGTTTTCATGGATCTTTATAGATGGGGGTTGTTGTGTTTTGATAGCTGAGAATTAGTATAACAGTGATTTAGTATGCAGGCTCATGCAGCCACTACACAACAGCAGCAACTTGAACTCCATTGCTTTTAAACAGTATAGAAGGTAAAGTGTATGCACAATATACCTCATATGCACAGTGGCCCCTACAGGCCATTTGTATAAACACCACATTTTCCCCCAGTTGGGCAAATGTAATAAACAACAACAATGAAACAGTATGCAAACAGACAACAATATTTTACACTCTTCACATCACATAGTCCTTGGTCCATTCAGATAGTTTTCTGATTCTCTCCGTATGCCTTATAAGTTCACTTTCAGCAGTTGGCATCAGGAGTAGGATAAGGTCCCTCATCAAATGGAGCTTTTCCAAAGTCTAACCTAACAGGAGCAAGATGACTTGCATGTGTATGGTCCTAGCTGGCATCTCACTTCAAGTGGTGTAATAAATTGTTTCAGTAGTCCTGGTTTCTTAATTCTGACTAAAGATCCAAGCTGAAAGTGCACTTCTCTTGCACCACATTTTCTGTTAGTATAAGCCTTGTGGTTTTGTAGGAACAGTATTTTGTGGAAGATTGATGCCTACAACATGTAACTTAGTGCTCATCTGCCTGCCATGTAATAATTCAGCTGGAGATGCTTGGATTGTTGCATGGCACGATGCTCTGTAGTTATGTAGTTCCTGTCAGACAGCCTTGCTTATAGAGTGGGGCAATCGCTCAATTTCTGTCATTTTACATCTGGTCTCAGCTTAACTCTGTGTACAAAGTTCTTTGCACAACCCAATGAAGTGTCACTTTGTAGTGAAATTTTAGACATTGGCTGGTAGGCAGGCACTGATGCTGTAGTAATGAGACCATCAACTAATGGTAGGTTTAATGCAGCAAAGATATCCCTACTAAGTATAGCAGTACCCTGATTTACACTGTAAAAGTCACATTTTGAGTATTTGATTCAAATTGTACAGTCACTGGCAAGCAACCAAGCACAGGGATTGGATCCTTTAAGTAACTGACCAGTCTTTTTGCAAAGTATTTGAAGAAAATATATTTTGGTAGTATAGAAACAGTTGAACCTGTATGAAACATCAGGTTAATGGAGTGTCCCTTGTCAGCAGAAGCGGTATTGACTTTGATAGTACATATAAACTTGTCTGGAATAAATTACCATATTTATCCACACTTAATACTGTAACATTTGTAGTAGTGATTTCATGAACATGTTTAGCAGAACTATGGCAGGTTTTAACAATGTGTCCTACCTTGACAAGAGGACTCCTCAATTGAACCTTTGCCTCCAGCTATCCCATTGAACCCCATTGTTACATTCCTTAATGAAACACCAGGAGCCAGAAATGGTGAAAATGGCCACAGCATTTATTCATATTTTATCAAATAAATAGGACCTTGCCGGCCTCACCTCAGCCAGAATTCCATAAGAGATTGCTACTATGCTCTGCCGCTCCTCACTTGAGATGAGCACTGTGTCATTGTATCCACCACTGAGTATTAGGCTGCCTCTACCTACAAAGAGGATTGCCCCAAACTCTGCTATGAGCAGGAGCAGCATCTCCTACCATGAGAGAGGTTCAGCAGCCCTGCTATCGGTCCGGAATCTGCAGTGTGTCGATGATAGGAAATCCAAGCAGGCTGTCACCTAGCACAAGCAGTAATAGCTTAGGTATCAATCAGCTCACTGTGCAGTCACAGGAGAGAACCTCCTTTTTCCCTCTTCTAAATTTACCTGTGCAGTGCTCTGGCAAGGTCCTACCGCCACAATGAGTCCAACTGGAATCCTTCAGTTGGACTTGTCCCTCACCATAACTTTATTATAACTATTGGTTATTAGTTAATAAAACATAGAAAAAGAATGTAATTTGAATATTCACATAATATCCAAGCATTTCCTTTGTATCACACATTCTGTACCATAGGATGGAATAACATTTGCCATTAACCTTATATAATATATATATTATTTAAATAAATATTGTAAGTAGGCAAAACACAACTAAATACATTCCTTTGTTGTAATACCTTTAAATAATCTATGACCATGTCCAATTTCCGGCCTAGCCAGCTACCCCCTGTGGATGTATAATTGTTGGATAGGTTATAGTAAGGTGGACTTCGGTTGTCTGACATATAAGTCCAAATAGTTCACTGATAAAGAACTAGATGAGCACAAAAAAATCAAAACCACTAAAACATTCCCTTGGCCAGAAGACTTGATCTACAAAATCATACTACTACTTACCCTTCTTTTAATAACAATGAGCTGCAGGTCCGCCCACCCATCTGCTCTGGGGGCCCTCAGCTGCCCCTGCCCAACTCAGAGGGTAAGGTCAACAACCACTTACCGTACTCTTTCTATAGCAGCACACCCGCTCTGTAAAGACTCCCCTCCAGCCATTTTTGTCAGCTCAGAGGGTTAGGTAACCAAACACTTACCATTCGGGTCCCGTAGCTGCCCATCCCTGCTCTGTGCTCTGACAGCCTAAACACACTGTGGACATCCGAGCTCTGACTGCCCTTCCAAACTGTGGAGCCCATGCTCCGACAGCCCTTCCATGCTATGGAAGGCCGCACTCTAACAGCCCAACCATACTGTGGAGACCTGCACTCCGGCAGCCCTTCCACGCTGTGGAACTCCACACTCCAACAGCCCAACCATGCTGTGGAGCACGTGCTCTGGTAGCCCTTCCACACTGTGGAGCTCTGTGCTCCAACAGCCCAACCACACTGTGGAGCCTGCACTCCAGCAGCCCTTCCACATTGTGGAACCCATGCTCTAACTACTTTCTGCACAGACAATCAAAACTAGGCTGTATGAAAATAAAGGCTAGCATTGTGTCGGTAGTGTTTTTTTTTACAGGCGCTATAGATTTTATGCAAACTTAAAGCATGAAGTTAAATCTTTTTCCAGAGAGAATAATTGCCAATAATCAAACACCATCCACCTTCCTGGACTACCTGACATGCCGACCACCCAACCGCTTGAGGTCAGGTGGGCAAGTGTAACCAGGCAGCCACTTGTACTACTCCTGCAGGACCCTTGCCCATCAGTTGGCTACTCAGCCAATTCAACTCTGGCCATAGCCCCCCAAGTTGTGTTTTGCCTACTTACAATATTTATTTAAATAATATATATATATATATATATATGTACTGCATATTCACACACCCTTAAATATAGTAATCTCCATCTGGTTTAAGCCACACTAAGCAGTCACTGTTTAATACTTACCCTTCGGGATCTGGAAACCTACTAAACATTCTAACAGAGAATTACTATTTCCATCACCATGCTGCCTGAGTGACAACAGTGTGATTGACTGCTGTAAAACAGCAAATAAACAGTAGCTAGTGAGGAGTTAATGTTTATATACTGCTGATAATTACCTTATATAAAAGAGAGAGCTCATCCACATGTTCCATGATAAACTCACATGGAATTACTTCTGCCCTATGCACACAGCCTGAATGACAGTGTGCAGCCTCTATAGGGAATTATGACAGAGCAGCTGGAATGATGTACACATAAATATATGACTAGCCTACAGGCTCAGTCATGTATATATATAGATAGATAACATCTGTAACTCAATAAATCCCAGTAAAATTAGAGGTGGGACTCTGAAGACATCGATAGAAATGTATCTATAGAAAAACTGCCCATGCCCTCGCTGTATACTTCAACTACAGCTCTCTGTACACTCTGAGTTGCAGTAGCAGCAGCTCAGTGTCACAGGCTGGATTCCTATATAATACAGAGGGTGCATGTTGGCTGACTGCCATGCTGCCTCATTGACTACAGCAAGATTAACTGCAGCTAATAACATTATATTACAGAGAGAGAGCTCTGTCGTTATCTGCCCCCAGCCTGGCATTTCCCTCACCCATTCACAACTACAGCTGATTCTGCCAGTCTTCAGATATAAACCATTGTAAGTTGGCCGCTGGTCATTCAGCCCCTGCATTTATAGCTCCAGGACTTTCCTTTCTGCATTTGCGGAACTCTACAGCTTTTGCAGGACATGTAACATAATTTGCAGTGTTTAGTGTTGAACCATTTCCTTAACACCGTATTTTGCCTGTGACACTGCATTATTAGGCCACAGTGCTGGATTCACAGTCTGTATATTTCCAGCAGTTTAGCACTGCTGTTTCAATTTGGCTAGCAGCTGTAATAGCCTTTGCAAGGGTTAAATTCCTAATGCAATGTGAGTCAGTTTTTTCCACTATTTGGCCTCTTAGCATTTCATCTGTTAGATTCCCAAACTCACAGGTAACAACCAGCTCTCTCAAAGCTGCTACAAATTGTACTGTGGATTTGCCATTACGTTGTCCATGTTTGCGGAAATTAGATCTTTCAGTAACCACATTTACTCTTGGCATGAAAAAGTCTTCCTTCCTTTGGTCAGCAGCAATAATGTCATTTTCAGACATACAGATCCAAGCAGTAAAAGGTATGGTAGGCTCACCAGGTTTTGGAAGAAAAGGTGCAGGCTGCTACAGAGGTAGAAGAGACATCTTATATCCAATTTGTTGTGCTCATGTTGTGCTCATGCAGCCATTACACAACAGCAGTAACTTGAACTGTATTGAATTTAAATAGTATAGAAGGTAACATTTTTGCACAGAATAACACATATGCACAGTGACCTCTACAGGCCATTTGAATAAACACCACAGTTGTCTAGATGTTGTTTGTACATTGATGATGTTTTTCTATGGATGGGGGCAACATTTGGACCTAACTGATGTGGTCATTAGGTCCAATGCTTGCACTCTTATTTTATTTGTTAAATAATGTGTACAGATGAGAGCAATATATACTTTCTGGATGCATTTCGTATGAAAAGATAGAGGTTATTAGTTACAGATATAAGTCTGGAGAGACAGAGACATCAGAAAGGCTAGGGGAGATGGAGAAAAAATCCTACAGTGGGAATATCATAGAGATCTAATAGAAACAAAGACTGAAAATTCAGGAAAAAGTGATAGGAAATAAATTAAGAGATGGAGGAAAAGGGAAAAGAATCCATTTTGTGGGGGGTGAGGTATATAATCTTTTGGGTGGTAATATTAGTATGATTTTAGATAAAAATTGGGACCTCTGAAAGTATTCTTTTTTTCCAGCAAAGTGTTGAATAAGTACCTATTCGATAACGAGATCTACTTCAGAACTAGTGATAGGCGAATCTGTGGCGTTTCACCTTGCTGATAAATTAGCAAAACACATTGAAGTCAATGGGTGTCAAAATCATTTTGACAGGCGACAATTTTGATGTGACAATGGGCGTCCGAATAATGACGGGTAACAATATTTATGAATGTGGCAAACTTTTTTTGTAGCAGCGGATTCGCCGCAAATTCATGCCTGGAGAATTGATTTGCAAATCCCTATTTAGAACACATTATATTGCAGCCTAGGAAAAATGGCACATATCCATGTTTAGGGTGTACACAATGTGGAAACTTTCTTGGAGAATATTTGATCCATCATCCACTCATTCCTTTGAATCTTCATATGTTGTATATGGTATAAGTGTCTCTTTGGCACACTGTATTTTGGCAAGACGTGCAATAAGGGAGAGAATTCAGAACATACTGTATGTCCACAATTAAGATCAATGTGGAGCACAAGATTTTAATGAATTCACTCTGTCAGCCAGTTTGGGACAGATATATGAACATTATTTGTAGATTTCATTACAGGACATTCTCTCAGGCAGCTTATGAAGGAGTTAATGTACATCGACAGCTTTGATATGCAGCAATAACCATAGTAGGTGATTACAAAGAATATGATATCAGTAACTGACAAATGAGTGGGTTTATGTGGAATATGATCTGTAGTAAAGCAGTATAAATCAAGCCTTATTTGGATTAGTAAGAAGAGATGGTGGGGAGAGAAGATACTCCCAGGAAAGACTTAGATTATGGTTTCTAAAGATCACCTTTCTTTCACCTAGCGATCTTCCATATATATATATATAGTAAAGTTAAAAAAAACGCCATTCACGAAAAAGTCTGCTCTGCTGCCTGGGTGCGAATCCACAAGTTATGTAAATCGTCAAAAATAGGTAGCCGCACTCGCAGCTGAGTACTGAGTATCTTTTTTTCTGCAATAAAGCAACTTTTCTTCATAAATATTTATAAAATATTTTATATGGAGGGAATATGGAGGGAATAACAAATAATGAAATGTATGATATGTACGTGTGATATTCTTCTTTTCTTTTTGTGTTCATCCTCTTTGTCAATGTTTGAAAAATGTAATACTTAAAATCTAATCAACAAATGGCAAAAGTCAATGGATGGGTTTTTTCAGTCCGACTGTATAATTTTCCTTCTACTGCTTTGTTGTAAAGCATGTTCCATGCACTACATTTCTAGCTATATTTAGGTTTGGGTTTGCTGTGCTGTTCAATTGACTGGGAAAAGTAGGGGATGATCAAATACCTCTACCCTACAGTGATACTACCCTAGCTATGATACATAACAAACTGCTTTTTTATATTATGATTATAATCAAAACATCAATCCAATATGTGAGTGGCTATAACCTTGCACACAGAAGAATAATGTAATGGAACAGCTTGCAGCATTATTGGGGGTTAAAGTGCATTGTTAATGGAAAATGCTTATGCCTTGAAACTGGGAAATACACTTTATAAATGACAAGGACATCCTTTCTGGAATCCTCAACAACATCCTTATGTTGTACAAACTATTTTAAAACATCACTTTAAAGCAAATGTTTGTGTGCCACGCATGAAAACAAAGGGTCATATTTATGAAGCAGTATATTACCGAGAAAGCTACTAGATCTCAAATTTAACCTAAAAAATCATTCACAAGGTCTACCCAAGAAAAATAAAACTGTTCTTTTGCAGGAGAGGAAAAGCGGTGCACTAAAACATGAAATAATTTTAGGGCCATACATTATAAGCATCCAGGAGAGCTCTTGGATTACTCTTGCCAACTGTCGAATGTAGAATGAGTATTCATATAGATTTATATATACAGTACATACAGGGTAATGATTCCTGAAAAGTTCTGCATAATATTAGTAACACAATATCAGAACAAATACAAATATTTTGCATCGTACATGTGTAAGAGTGCTATAATAAATCAGTATATTACAAATATTTGGTATATTTTGGGGATTAGTGAAAGTACATAGATTATAAGAAAGGAGCACTATAAAAACATGCATCCATTCTTAGACCCCAACTCCTTCCCAAAATACAGAATGCCCAGGACCAGGGTTTTTTCGGAAAATGGATCTTTCTGTAATTTGGATCTTCATATCTTAAGTCAACTAGAAAATCATGTAAACATTAAATAAACCCAATCGTCTAGTTTTGCTGCCAATAAGGATTCATTATAACTTAGTTTGGATCAAGTCCAAGGTACTGTTTTATTATTACAGAGAAAAAGGAAATACTTTTTTAAAATTTGGACTATTTGATAATAATGGAGTCTATGGATGATGGTCATGGGCTTTCTAGATAATGGGTTTCCAGATAACAGATCCTATACCTGTACCACCAACCAATAGAAAATAGAAAAATACATATAAGTTACATATTGGATTCCCCCATGCTTCCTCCTTCCTTCTAACTGAGACCAGAAAAAATAGTTAGCAGGTAAAGATCAGCTCACAAATGTGCCTACTACATGGAATGTAAGCTTAACCAGGTCCTTGCCATAACTTAATTAGACCATATGAAACATAGAATAGAGGTGTTTGATTGTCTGAAGTGAAGAGACTATAAGAGACCATAACCACAAGATGAAAAGAAAAATGGAAGGGGATGCTACATCTGACTGGGAACCAAAAAATGAAGGTTCACCATGCACCTCTTGATTTTAACAATCTCTTTAGCCCTACCCTTAAAGACAGGTTAACCCCCTGCCCCACTTTAGTCTGGCTTCCCTTCCCCCATAGTCCCAGAAACCCTCGTTATATACCTTGGTGCCCATAAGACCATGAGACATACCATGCATTCATTTTTTTTTAAAAATCAATAATGCTATTTTTTATGTTGCTGTAAAATGTATTCTATTTTTCTTGCATGTCCCTTCTATAGAGTTGAGAAGAATGCCATCCAATTCATTATTCGATGGAATAGTATTATGATTTTTACATACACCTAGATAAATACTACAGAATTATACAGGTTTAGGAGTGTTTTTATTATGCTTCAATAAATCTATTTTTCTCTCTCTCTTTTTCTTGAAAAGATGTTTCTTTACTAAAAACATATTTTTTTATGTTTGAAAATAACCAGAGGTTACAAAAAGTTCTCTCCAGTTTTAACTGTAACAGTTGCCATGCTGCAACACAATGAATGTAAAGACATGAACCATGGGAAAGAAGATGAAAGAAAAATGTTATGCTGCAAGACAAACTAAGGATAAAAGAATAGATGATCTGAGAAAATGCCAAGACCAAGTCTTTACTGTGAAACCACCCATACATCCAAACTCATTAATTGTTGTCTTCATCTTTTAGTGCAGAGGGCATTTAATTCCCTTAATGTTTCATTATCAGGATGGTCATAACCAACATAAGAACAGGGGCCAAAGGCTAATAATTGGCTCATGACCTATTTGCAGAACCAAACTTGACTTAGCAACCTAATATTTGACACTGCTCTTCTAGTGCATTTAGATGTTTGTAAGGCAACTGAAGTTGTGAAAATGTTTTACTGCATGGATTTTTCATGGCCTCCCATGAACACCAAACACACATACACTGCAGGGTTGACTGCTGTCCACCCTGTATCTCCATCTTTACCATTTTTTGTGCACTGACCAGGGTGAAGAGGACTGCATTGCTTTCCTTCTCAAATCATGTTAACACCATGGTGGAAATTTGACCACTTGAGCTACTTGATGGATGTGTGTCTTTTTTCAACCTAACTTACCATGGTACTATGTTACTCAACAAAAGCTAATGCCATCTATACCCTCGTCCTAATCTGTCTGGATTTCTGTAATATGCCACCTTCCACCTCTTCCTGCTTAAGTCTGCATTCAGCTCAGCTGAAGTGAGAAATAAGACATAAGATAATTAAATACAGTGAACATTTTTACAACTTTAATACATTTCTAACATACAGGTTATGATGTCACTGACATAAGATTGAGAAAGATGTAGCTTTGTTTGCCTGGTCTGAGGTGGCGAAGTAAACTCTGGCGTAATGACCATTCGACAGAGTGATAAGTCGCCTGGTGATATGAGTGATGTGATGTGAGTGCGAACGAATGCTGGCAACAGTCTCGTTCGCTAGTGAATTGTCCTCTACGCTTGTTAGTAAATTGGCGAAGTCCTTGTAGATGAGATTCTGATAAATTGTCTGTAGTGACAGCCACTTTGCCCTTTAGTGACTCTGCCCTTATGAGTTTATACCAACATATTTTTATGCATAATAGATCTTACAGGACAGATTGTAATTACTTTCTATGAGGAGGTGAGCAGAAACTGAGACTCAGTGAATGGATGTTATCTACTTAGATTTTGTTAAAGCATTTAATAAAGTACCATACAAATAGTTACTGATTACATTTAGGCCTGGAAATTTAGAGAGAGAGATACTTAGAGAACAGGCTCAAAGACAGATTAAAAAGAGGGGTGGTAAATGGAACCTTTACCAGTGTTAGTAGTACTACAGGGCTCTGTACATGGCTGACCCTTTTACATCATATGTTGAACTGCTGTGGAATTTGTCAGCATTAAATGAATAGCAATAACATAACAAACAAAAAGGAAAAAAGGAAATTTAAAAATAGCAGCAGCAGACTAGCTGGAGACCATAAAAAAACTCTTAAAAATCATAAGTAGGTAACAACTGCCCTCTAATAAATAGGCAGGGACGGTCATCTCCCATTGATTCCATTTTAAGCAAATAATTCTATTTTCTTTATGTATTTCATTTTTCTCTGTAGTAATAACACAGTACCTTGTACTTGATTCTAACTGAGCTGCATGAAAACACACTGGTGGCAAAATAATCCTATTGTGTTGCCTGTTATCCTATTGGGTTAAATTTATTTATCAGGCAAAGTGCCAGATTAAATTCAGTGAGAAAAAGTTATTTCAGAGTTTATCACATGAAAAATCATGGACAACATTCAATTTGAGGAGAAAAAACATATCTCCTAATTCATTTCCATTTTTTTCCGATAGACTTCAAAAGAGTTTTCATGTGATAAACCCTGAAATAGGTTTTTCTGTATTGATTTGCATGAATTTTCACAAGTGAGTTTTCATGTTATAAATCTTTTTCTCTGAATTGAATCTGGCCCAAGATTAGATAGATAACTTTATCCATAAAGCCCTAGGTCACAAACATAGTGATTAACAGAGCCCATATGTGTACAATTATCAATGATCCTTAGTCCTAAATGATATAATAAAGAGTTGTCATCTTTGTTTAGCAAAAGCCAATCTTCGTGTTTGCTTCCTCTCTTCCGTTTTACTAACTTTGCCAACAAGATCCATTATTCCCTGAACCAATAAAGTGCAGGCCTGGCTGTAACATTAAGGGCCTAATTTGTTTTAGAGTTCTTTTTCCCTTGAATGAATTTTCATGAGAAAAACCCGATTGATCGAGTTTTTTGGGGAAAAAAACCTCAACATGCTGGAATTATTCTAATTTTCAGGCAAAACCCCAAAAAAAACTTGAGCATCAAGCAGGCTGTTAACCTCTTTAAATAGTTAAAGTAATCTTTGCCATTGACTTCTACAGATTGCCAACAGGTTTAAGGTGGTATATTTTCTGATTTGTGCTATTTCC
>CM044443.1:80191780-80225780 GCA_024363595.1 Xenopus borealis | reverse complement strand
TTTAGATTTTAAAGTTTTTAAAACACTCTGTTCTTCAGGGGTTAAGTTTGAATTATTTCTTTTTTGTGTGGAAGTGTCTTTCACATTTTTAAAGAGATTAGTTAGTTCTAGCTCAACTGGTGTAACGACTCACCTCCCTGGTGGTCTAGCGGTGCGGCGGGGATGCCCGCCACACCACTGCTATGTCTCCCACCAGGCGCTGGTTCCTTAGGGCATGAGCAGCGCACTTCTATGGGTTTTAAAGGCGCAGTCGCACTGGCATAATGACGTCAGAGCACATTGGCGTGAAAACTAAAGGCTTTAAAAGGTGCATTTGGTCTTGTGATCATTGCCCATTATAGGATTAGTTCCTGGAGCTTCTGAGCATTTGTGCTATCTGTTATCTGATTGAGAATTCCTGTTGTGACCCTGCCTGGCTATTGACGATTCTGACTTCTATATCCTGATCCCTGTCTGATATCCGACTTCGCTTCTTCTATATCCCTTGAAAAGTATTAAACTTAGATTGGAGAAATTCTTGTGGGCCTAGATTAGTACATTCAACAGTGGAAGTATTTGCTCTTTGCTAAAAAAAAGTGTTTCTTAAGTAATAATTTTTGTACAAAACAGTTAATGTCCACAACAGTATCAATTAGATCAAAGTCATTGGTTGGGCAAAAAGATAGTCCTTTACAAAGTAGACTTAACTCATCTTGTGTGAAAGTTCTATTGGTGAGATTTAATATGGTCTCATTCTCCTTTCCTTCAGAAATCTACATGTCTAGCATAGCCTCCCCAAGCTTGGGCTTGAGCACATGGACCCCCAGATGTTATTGGTGAGTTTACCTTACTACCTACATATTCTGTCACACCAGATCACTTCCTTACCTATACCCTGTTACCCCTGTTATATTATTATACCAAGGTAATCTTTCCTAATTTGTGTGGTGCTGCATCATTCCTCCTTTGTCCCTTTTTGTAATATAAAAGGCAATACCAACATCTGGAGGAAACGACATGTAAAAACGGATTTGTAAAATTATGTAAAACCTTACACACCTTAATGCTCTTAGTCTTGACTATACCTCCAAGAAGGCCGGTACAAACCAGACTTCACTCCAAAATTTGATACAGATAAAAAAGTAGGTTATTTAACAAAAGAAGAACACCTTAAAAAGTAGCCTTATGTGAATCGTGGTTTTTGGTCGCGTAAACATAGGCATAGTCATTCACAAACTCTTGCTATAAAAAAACATAAACTAACAACAACAACCAAAACAGAACTGATTGTTTTAACTTAATTACAGTGTACAACAAGGAAAGGTAGGTATATCAAAGCAGAAGGGCTGGTTCTCAGACACACCCTTTGCCAGTGCTAACTAACCAAAATGATGGAGCCTCATATAAAAAACTATGCACAGATATCTTTGTGAGATACAGTACAGAGATACAGTACAGGCTGACGTCACACACACACTGAAGTCAGCTGCATCTGTGGCTGTTTGTGTCTGTACCCATGCTGACACAATTGTTCTGAGTGTAGGGAGGATAGCATGCCAATGCCAGCAAATGGGCTTATTCTTGGCCTGTATATTTCAGCAGGCTGATTTTTCAGCCTTGTCTGGCATAAGCTGTAAGTCTCTTGTACTTATCTATATGCAGAGCTGTCCTTCCCTCTGTTCCTACTACTTGATTCTTGAAAGGGGACAATAATCAGCCCCCACGCTGGCATCAGCCTTCTTCCTTGCCTGCACTATCCTGGGTGCACGCACATGTGGCAGATTTTGGTGCCAAAATGCATAAGCATTTTGTGCCTGCACCCAGTAGTGGTTCCATGTGCAAGCAATGAAGAAGGCTAAAATTGTAGACTGAAATAGTGACATCATTGTACTTTCCTTAGGGACAAAAATAATTGTATTTAAATGCTTCCATTACACAAATATAAGAGGAAATGAAGAACAACTGTAGGTAAAATGGATGTTTTGGTTCCTTAAATGTTGGATTTTTTGCCTTGGCTGACTAGTGTTTCCTAGGAAATCCAGTCTACTTTTTAGTATTTTACTTCCAATAAATTGCCTTGCTCTGCTCTGTGAAATCACAAACACTTTAAAATAGAAAGTCATGACCCTTTATTTAATAGGGCGACATACGGCTCTGACAGGACATTAACTGAAGTATATGAGGTGAGATGTCACTTGCATTTCTGACACTTTGGGACTGAGTATGACTGACACAAACTAAACTAGACGTACAGGATCTAGATGGAAATTCTGATATGAAATGATCCCTCACTGAAAATGACATCCTGATAGATACCGTTAAAAATACATAAATGTCAACAAAAGTCAGTGATGGACACCGAAAGTCAGGTAAAGAATATACAAGCTTAAAAAGATCATTTATTTCTGGTTTAGGAATGGAATGGTTTGGGCTACTCAACCTGGTGCTCCAGGAATGGGAAAGGTCAGCTCATTCTCCTGACTTTACTTTCAGATAATCAACTGTCCTTCTGGCCCAGGTTTCCACAGTACATTTATGATGCAAGTGTCTATTCTGCACACAATCTCTAAGTGGATGAGAATTTGAGTTTGCTCTGGTGAATTGTGCTCAAGTAGCATCTGTGTTTGCATTGCACAGTTATGTGTAAAGCACCCCAAACAGTGCCATCTTGCTATTCATTCCAAACATCCCCTGCATCCATTTTGATTCATAAAGTGCCAACATATTCCACAGCACTGTAAAATAAATATGCCCACTACTTTGCACTCACTTTGCAAATGCTAGTATTTTGGTAAAAAAAAGTATACAAGAGAGTGTATTTACAGAATCACCTCTGAGAAATGCATTTCAATAGACACATATTAGCAAACTGAGGCCTGTATCAGGGATCAAGTCAAGTTTGGACTTGCAAATAAATTGTTCTTTTTAACCTGCATACTCCTTTAGGCAGGAGGGCTATTTAAATAGCATAACATGGTGCACTTATGAGAAACTGACCAGTTTATAGCTGTAATAAAAGGTATCATCAAACTTTACATAGATGTAGAAAAATAGCCTCTCAGGTAAAACTACTCATTGTAACATGTCAGCACAGTGTCCAGAATGGTGTGTGTGCAGTGAGTATATCTCTGCAAATGGTTTACTGATTTATGATAATGATGCTAGTAATGGAAGACAAGGGGCCGTGTGTTCTTTTTTGTGCAGAGACCCTGGAGGATCTTGGACCCTGACCTCTAAAATCATTCTTAATCTGTGTTTCATTCTATAATCTTTGTGGTCTGTGGGACCCTCTTACCAACAGAAAGGCAGGATGCAAAGTGCAAAAAAATGGGTGCATCAAACCATTTTTTTTGGACTTTGCAGCCTGCTTTCCTCCTTTGCACTCTGTTTCAGAGACCTGTCATTACTGTCCAAGAATGCAGCACTGCCTGTGTTTGACACATATGTACTCATGAGGGCTTGGCAGGGATTCACATGGGCAGCAGCAGGAGCCTCAGTGGCGTAACTACTCCCTGGTGGGCCCAGTACAGGATGGGCACCTGGGCCCTCCTGTCGGGCCCTTAACTCTATAAATCCCATATAACTGCCGGCCATAACCATTATCGTAGCTCCAATGGGCCCCAAGGGGGTGGGGGCCTTGGTGCAATTGCACCCTCTGCACCCCCGGTAGTTACGCCACTGAGGAGCCTTGATAAATCACCCCCGTTTATGTTTTGGACTTTTGTACCAGAATCATTGTGCAGTGAAGATTTTTGTCTCAGCATGACAGGGGGCTGAACCAAAATCTGTGATTATTATGAATGTAGCAAGTTAATATACTTGGACATTGTAAATATATTTAAAATGTTCAGAATTTAAGGGGACTGGAGTGAATAGGGCTAAAAGGCACATGTATTAGAGCTAATAGGTGCAGGCTTCCGAGACCATAGAAAGGAACCTGAACAGCCCTGATACAGCTGGTTTCATGTTCTGCTCACTCACCAGAAGGAGGATTTCAGAGACAACAACACTGCCCTGGTACAGCTGCCCCACCCTGCTGGCCTATCAGAAGGAGGACTTCAGGAGACTGCATCAGAGAACTGCCTTGCCTATTTGCTGAAGAGAAGTTGGGTTAATCCGGAGCATTCTGAGTGTGTTGAACTCCTTTATAATGAGATTCTGGATTTTGCAACAGCAACTTATTTACAGCACAGTCTCCTCTCTTTGTGGAGCTGGCCCAACCTATGTGCTTCTTTTTCTATAACACACTTCGTTAACATCAACAATTATCAACACACTGAGAATACAGAATGGAGTCCCTGCAAATCCTTACTGTGGAACAAGCTCCATTTGTTACATATGTAAGTGTACTATAACTACAGATGAAGCCACTTTGGATTGTGCGTTTGACACAGAATAATTTAACTCAGATTTCCCATTTAATTCACTTATCACAGAATATTGTGTCACAGCATCCCATCCAATTAAAGAGTTCACCATTGAAAACAATGGTGCTTTGGTATGCTAATGAAAAGGTTAAATGCATTAAATGAGTTAAGATGACTAGATAACACTGTTTCTTCAATTAACCCTGAGTCACAACGCATTTAACACACAAATCCCAGTGGCTGCATCTGTACATCCCCCAGAGACCTTTAAATTTCTCCTGTGTTGTTACATGCATAATCTGAAAAGCAGGACAATAGATTTTCCAACAACTCTTGTGCCACTAATTTTCCCTTATCTGAAAGTGGACTTGTACATTACAGAATACCTTCTGCTCCTTAATTTTTGGTCCTAACAGCTGGAGTAACTCTTATTAAACAGAATTTTCTGCCATCATCCATTGCCATGTGGTTATTTTTATGATAATTGTATCATTGAATACAAGGTAACAGTGTCTTTTATTTTTATTAACCTGACAAAAAATTGGCAACAGGCTAGAGAGTTATAGCACTAAGCCAGTTTTTTTTATATACATACAGATGCAGCCACTTGGATTTGTGTGTTAAAAGCATCATGAGATGCACCTGAGATAGTATATAGTTAAATCTGTGAGCATTGTATACAATAGTGAAGTAAAACAGTTTATTTAGGGGTTTGCAAGTCAATGTGAAAGAATTGACTGTATGTATATCCTTTATTAGAAGGGGGGGGGTTAACCAGTTATTTCCGATGTGATGTTTGAGTTTATTCATTCTGTGAACAACACGTCACGGTTTGCTTAAAGAGAAGCATAAGTCAATAATATTTGCTAATTAGTGTAAGTTTATCTTAGGCATTAGTCAGTGGTAAGTTTGGTCAAATGACGTACTTTAAGTAACATCATGTATACCATTTACTGTACTGGAATGATGTGTTGATTTAGTAGCTTTTATCAAATAATCCACATTGTTTTCCTAAATTTAAAGAGTGTTGGAATAAACTACATATTCAAAGGTTTCACTTCAAGCACCCTACTGCCTACCATTTTCTTTTCTTCTAGTTTTTGGCATGTTCATCTATCAATCAGCCTCCTTGATACTTGCATCTTGCATCAAAATGTTGTCTGTTTTGTTGTATTAAGCTCAAAGTGCAAAGTACCTATGGATGCAAAGTATTCTTGAAGTTACTGTCAGGTTCCTGATGTGTATGGCACTTACACATGCAACTAACTTTAACATATTAGCAGGTAAAGGTTGCTAACAGAATGGCACAAAGACAGATGAGTTGCCTGGTGGATCACTTTCCCTTTTACTTGTTATTTATTGCTACGGTGAAGAGTATATCAAAATGCAGTGCAACTGCAACTTATAACTCATACAGTAGTTACCTGTTTTTGGAAGGAACCACAATTTACAAGCCGTCCCGCTTTTGGTAACTTATCTTACTTATTTCATATTGGGTTGCTTTCATTAACTTTAAAAACTTCATATCTAAGTGTGCAAAAATATGTTCCCCCACTCCACCCAAATAAATGACCAATCACTAAATAGATGGATCCGTCTATGCAAACTATAACATTGCACTATAGATACAAAACACTCTGTTCTTCATTTCAATTATAAATTATGTTACAGCAGAAAATTGCTATATGCCAGTGACAAGCATTGATTTTCCATTGACTTACCCTGGACAGATACAATAAAATTGTTTTGAATCAGTAAATTAGCCCGAGAAACAAAAATAATATCTATTTCTGTTCAAGAACATGCAGCGAAACAAAATATCAAAGCTTATTCCATCCAAGGATGCAGGAGACAAATAAATCTTGCATTAGTGGAATTGATTTTATAATTTTAGTGAGGTATCTGGAGGGAAGGAGATTTCAAACTGTGAAGATTACACTGAGAGGAAGCATTGAAAAATGGAGCTCTCTCTGCCTGCTGTGCTCAGACCATTAACAGAATACGGTGTGCTGGGCTGGCCAGGTTGCTTGAGATATAGCAGGTGGAAAATACTTGAAGCAGCACTGAGCAGAAATAAAATACCTGTTTTAGTGTATGACACAATCCTTCCATGAGCCGAGGTAAAAATGTTCTCCTTATGTTTTCCTTATGTTACCAGTCAGGGGGTGACTGCTCGCTCTGTCCCTCAACCAATGTTCCAAATTCTGACTTCAATATATAAGTAAACGCTAACTTCAGATAAAAAAGTTTGCTGCAGGACCCTTAACTGCCTGATTGGATGAGATGAGTTACTGGGTGTAGGGACATACAGTATGTGCAGATGTCTACAATATTTTATACAAAATAGATGGGCAAAATAAATGGTGTATTAAGTATCGTATCCTACAGGCTCCCTAAAACCCACACCTGCATTCCTCCTGCTACTTTCACCCATGTCCCTGCTTCCCTGAACCCGATGCACAGAAAAAAAATGCACCTTTTCCTTCCCACTCGTCGTATTGAGGTAACACAGTACTATTACCTGAGTGGGGATGTAATCAATTGTTTGAGAACAATCCCATCAGATCAAACCATCAATCTTTTGAACCACTTCAAAAGATTGTTCTGGACCTGCATGTGGAAGGAATATTTGGCCATAAACAACTAAGGGGTAGATGGCCTTCACTCTAGCACAGCAGAAACACAGCCAGGCCACTATATATGCATCTTGGCCAATCAGATCAGCTCAATTGAATTTAGTTACTCTAAAGGAATAAACATAGTAATAGATATCTTGGATCTGACTGGCCCTGGTGCTGTTGTACTAGTTGCACTTTTGGATTATCATTTCCTCTCTGATTAATTAGCATTTAAATAATAGATCATACTCCATTTATGGGTATTCCAAGTCTTTTCATGGTATATGTGTATATAGCGTAACAATCTCCCTTGACACCAATTTGCATTATTTCAGTGCCATCTGGGAAGGGGTCTGTCTGTTTCTTAAGGTAAAACTTGCCTTTCATCTAAGCAATGATTTTGTTCTCAATCTATAACCAGCCTATAACGTTGAGCTAAAAGTTCCCCAGAGAGTACTTTCTACTGCTGCCGAGTGTGTTTGTTCATAGTTATTATATCTCCTCATAACTACATCTTTTTCTTTGACAGCAAACTGTGCTTTGACAGCCTGTCCTCATAACAAACAATGTTTTATTCCCATTTTTAATTTACCTGCCAGTCACTAAGCATCTTCTAATTCAATAAAGGTGCCAACATTTTACATACATCTCTTGAGTTTGTTAACTACAATTAAACCTAATCCCTTTTTCATGGAGTATTAAGATATTATTGGCCCTTTTACTATATATTTACTTGCTAAGCATTGTTTGTGTCTCAGCTGCCTCATATTGCATTTATTAGAACCTTGTCCATATCCTGCTCTGAGGCTAATCCATATTTTTGTGTCTCACACGACACAGGGTAATATACTAAAAGGGGCAAAGTTTGCATATGTTTAGTTAACCACAGCAAACAATCTGGTGCTTGTTTCCAAACATCTGACCAGTATATGCTTCCTTCTGATTGCTTGCTATCGGTTATTGTAACAGTAAACGTTGCACCTTTTATTATATTTTAAGTTATTTAGTCATTTCTGAACTGATCTTTGGTTAGTTTCTATTCAGCTGCCTTGAGGTTTGTTTTGAAAACATTCTCTTGTTTGGCATGACTTTCTAAGTTAAACAGGTTGACTCCCATGCCTGTAAAATGTTTTGCTCCAGTGTAGAGTCCTTGTAGATGATAAACTTGGCTGTAGCAAGCAATGCCAGTCAGCAGCAACAAGGGCCAATAAGGTCTTGAGCTGCATTAAAAGGGGCATAGAGTCACGGGAGGAGGGGGTCATTCTTCCACTTTATAGAGCACTTGTAAGGCCACATTTAGAATATGCCGTACAGTTTTGGTCTCCCTCACTCAAACAGGACATTATTGCATTAGAGAGGGTACAAAGAAGGGCAACTAAGCTGGTAAAAGGTATTGAAAATCTTAGCTATGAGGAAAGACTGGCCAAATTGGGGATGTTCACGCTGGAGAAGAGGCGCTTAAGGGGTGATATGATAACTATGTATAAATATATAAGGGGGTCATATAATAATCTCTCTATTGTTTTATTCACAAGTAGGTCTTTCCAGATGACACAAGGTCACCCATTCCGTTTAGAAGAAAAGAGGTTTCGCTTAAATATTCGGAAGGGGTTTTTTACAGTGAGAGCTGTGAAGATGTGGAATTCTCTCCCTGAAACTGTTGTACTGGCTGATACATTAGATAGCTTTAAGAAGGGGTTGGATGGCTTTTTAGCAAGTGAGGGAATACAGGGTTATGGAAGATAGCTCATTATACAAGTTGATCCAGGGACTAGTCCGATTGCCTTTTTGGAGTCTGGAAGGAATTTTTTCCCCCTCTGAGGCAAATTGGAGAGGCTTAGGATGGGGTTTTTGCCTTCCTCTGGATCAACTAGCAGTTAGGCAGTTAAAATCAAAAAAAAAAAAGGTTGAACTTGATGGACGCGAGTCTTTTTTCAGTCTAACTTACTATGTTACTATGTTACTATGTTATTGCTCAGCATATCCAAGTAAGTTATCTGTCATTTGCCTGATAATTTGCATTTGACGGTACTTTTTATTAGGGCTTGGTCTATCTTGTCATAGCTAAACAGTGCTCATTTTCATATTAATAGACACAAACATAAAGGTAAATACAGATTCATGTGAAATATAACCCATGCCAATCTGCTTTCCTAAATATTGCAAGAAAAGTCATCCAAGGGCAGTAGCCCAAAAATACCACAAACCTATCCTAAAAATGTCTCTCCTTTCTGTCAAACTCTAAAAGGTCTCCTTTGGTGCATCTACAACTGAATATAACATTTAGGGGCACATTTACTAAGGGTCAAAGTGAATATTCAAATAAAATTCGAAGTATTTTTGGGCTACTTCGACTATCGAATAGGCCAAAATTTCGATTTGAATAGATATCATTTGAAAATTGGACTTTGTCAAATTTTCATAGTACTGATCCTTTAAAAATTCTTCGAATTCGACACTTCGCCACCTTAAAGATGCCGAATTGCCATTGTAGCCTATGGGGGACCTAGAACCTTTCCTGAATTTTTTTCTAAGTCCTAGGAATTCAAAGGATTTTGCACAAAATCATTCGAATAGAACAATGCGATCGACCGATGCGATTGAACGATTTTTGTTTGATCCAAAATGGACCTATTTGATCGAAATAGGTCCATTTTCGATCGAAAATGGCCTTTAAAAAATTTGATGGTTGAATTTCGAAGTGAAAAAACTTTACATTAGTAAATTTGCCCCTTATAGTGCTAAACATGGGAAATAATTTACCAGTAGTTTTTAACTGGTATATTGAAGTAAATGATGGGGCAGATTTACTAAGGGGCACATTTACTAAGGGTCGAAGTGAATAATCGAATAAAATTAAAACTTTAAAAATTTCGACTGTCAAATAGGCCAACTTTCCATTTGAATAGAAACAATTTGCAAAAGTTCTGGCCCTTTAAAATCCTTTGACTTTGAATATGGCCATTTTCGATTGAAAAGGGGTGTATTTCATCAAATTCAAATTACTCAAATCAAACATTTTTTTTAGAAACAATTTGATTTCTAAGGACTTCGAAAGATTTTTCAGGACAGGGTATAGGAGGTCCCCCATAGGCTAAAATGGCAATTCGGCAGCTTTAAGGTGGCGAATAGTCAAATTTGAAGGATTTTTAAAGTAGTACTTCAAAATTCAAAAATTAAAATTTTTTAATTTATTTCAATTCAAATCGAATTTTGGGCTATTCGATAGTCGAACCAGCCTAACATTACTTCGAAATTCTAATTTATTCAAATTTTCACTTCGACCCTTAGTAAATGTGCCCCTATAAGTCGGGATTTTTGTAATATTGCAATAATCAAGAAAGTGTATTATGTGAGTACATACACGGTACTCGCTTTAGTAAACTCACTTTGGGCAATTCATTTTGAACAATACTTTTATGAATTTGGCCTTCAGAAGAAAATTAGTATCCTTTGTAGCCTGTTATATGTTAGAAAATCACAGCTGACAGGCTTTGGGTTTGTAATCTTTGAATGAAAAAGAAAAGGAGAACATTAGTGTCTAAGGGTCAGATCTATTATGTGGGATAAAAATGGCGCAATCATTTGTCACACGTTGTCATGTAAAAAACAGTGTAAAAATATTGTTATTTTTTTCTTTGAGCAACTTCCACCAGAATTTACTTATTAAGGTCCGAAGCATTGTAAAATAATGGCGGGAAATCTTGCATCCAGATGACGCAAAATAAAGCTCACCATTTTTTGTACACAGTTTTTATGCCACCACAGCATCTGCCACCACCCTTAGTGTAAGGCTCCATTGCATCATCCTGGGTGTCATGTTGTGGCTCCACCTGTGTGCATGTATTCAGGTGCAAATCCTTCTGCGCATATCTGGCGCTTGTCTCCTGTGTGTACATTTATGTGCACTTGAGTTTATGCACACAGTAATACTTCACCTCCAACACAAAAGGGTCCATGAGAGTAGGTTCTGTTGAAAGGTTTATTTATCACAGCTGAAGGATGAAAGTCAAACATTTTGGCTTATGCAAATGATGCATCTATGCTGATAGCTATGTGTCCAATGGCAACATTAAGCTGATGGTAAATACAAGGCTTGTGAGCCCAGTAGTGGGAGGTATGCATGCATGTGACCATTGCATACTCGCCTATATTCTGGGATGCCATATTGATCCACCCTCAGCAGATCAAGGGGTAACCCCTCAGAGCCCATACTTTATTTGGGGGCATGAAAAAGGAGATGTTATATATGGAGAGATAAAGTAAACGATCACTATTATACATAATAGATCTTTCTTTTCCATAACATGGTAAGGCAAATTCATGTCAGGAATGCTTTAGATACAGTCAACCCAATTTTCAGCCTTCAGCTATTAGTGAACTAAAATTCAGAGCACTCTTAACAAGCAAAGCTGGAGAGCTGCAGGTTGGAATACAAATAATGGAGGCCCACATCCAGCATTCTGCTTTCTGTGTTTCTCTTCTAACTATACTGTGAATGTGCCAATCTAAATCACAGGCTAATCTGCCAAAAACATGGCAGTACGACTCCAAAAAGAGTGTAGTAGACACTGTTTTAATAGCTTTAAAGAAATGAATCCCAGTGGGCCTGAAAAATACAGAGCACTACTGCTGCATGGGTTTTAGGAAACCAGATAAATATTGTGATTCAGCTCCCAATTAACGGAACTTGCATTATAATTTTATGGAACACCTTCATATATTAAACAAAAAAGTTCCATTAAAGAAAAACATAAAACGTAAAGTGTCTTATAGATTTTAGTCCAAATATATAAAATATGAATACAGTACATCTCTCCATTTTCTACTCTATATTTAATTAATCAGATATTTCAGAAGGTTGAAGATGGGTTATGTTACCATCAATGTTTTAAATGTACGTGTGCATGTATGAGATAGAACATACTAGACAAGTGAAAGTAGGGTTTATTACATCAATAATACACAAATGTGTTTCGGCATTAAAAATATTATTTAAACATGACATTGTCAATTAAAAAATGCTTATTAAAGCACCAGAAAGCATTGTTGCTTCACTTTCCCATATTTTAGACATTTTCATAACAGTTAAATGTATTTGTAATTAATGTAAATGTATTAAGGGGCCTGGTATAATGTGAAGCTGATTCCCCTTTTTTCTGGTCCAGTATTAATCCACTTAGGGAGCAATAGAAAGAAATGATGAAGTTCAATGAGAAATCATTTCCCCTGTGGTCTACAGTGCAGAGTTTATGAGATAAACCATGGGATAATATTTTCCTCATTGACCAGAATAAAAAAATATATATATAAAACATTAAAAAAAACACATCTGTGGGGCTAGGATAGGGAACTGGGGTCAGATGTAATATATTTATGAGGGCTCAATATAATAAGAAAGTTTGCAACAAGCCTAGGCACCTATAGCAACCAATCAGCAGGTAGCATTTGCTGATTTAAAACAAATTTGGTTGCAATGAATTACCAGATTTGGGAAACATGTTTATTTTATTACATTCTCCTATAAAATGAATGTGGAGACATTTCATATATATATACAGTATATATATATATATATATATATATATATATATATATATATTGCCAGAACTTGCTTTTTTTATTTAAAAAAAAAAAAAAGAAATTGGGCCAGTTGTAGTTTCTTTAAATATCACCCAAGGGGTTCAATGATTGTTAAAGCATAAAATCTGTTTCTGCTAAATTAGAGAAATGCCTTAATACTCCAGCTGTTTTTGAGCCAATATCAGAACCCACTTTCTAGCTTATCTCCCTAGAGCTGCTGATAGTTGTAGTAGCATCACAGCTTGAGTGACAGTGTCTCCAATCTCTGAGCTATAGCCTTGCAGTCTTGGGCTTGACATGTAGAGGAGTGTTCCAGCAGTTCAATTCCTTGCGCTGGCTTGCCTGCTCGCTATCTTAAAGACACTTTTAAAGAACATCTGCTTAATCTGAAAATCGCTTCTTAGAAAATCTTACTCAGAGGGAAATATCCTGTTACCAGGAAAATAAACTATGTATAACCAAGTATATGACAATGCATGAGTCAACTTACGTTACACGCTTTCATTGACAAATACCATCCATACTGTTAAGCAAGCATGGTACCAGATGGTACACGGCATACGGGAGTGATTCCATTTTACATAAGAATGGAAAATGTTCTAAAACTACAGCTTGTATCCCTGCACTAACACGCAGATTAACATGAAGGTGCTGTCACAGTGTATTGAGAAGTGACATTCATCCTAGTTTGCCACATATTGTTACTGCAATGAATAACATGCAATGCACTTAAAGAAAATATGTACAAGATATTGTACATTCTGTTCCAAGCAGCTTAAACTCAGAAAACACCATTCTAATTTTTTTTTCTTTTTTATTGTTGGATAAAAAAAGGTTACCCACCCAGGATTTTTTTTTGTGCCCCCTGACACATATGCTGATATGTCAGGAACAAAGCTAATCTCCCCCCCCCCAAAACCCAAGACCAGAAATTCAGACTTTTATTTTAAAGTAAATATCATTTCCCTGCTACCATAATCCGCCATGGGTGGTTCCAACCATTCACGGTGAGTCAGTACTTGCTGCATTACCCTTGTTAACATAGAAAGGGCGTTGTTGGGTCTGTAAAAAATGGAAATTTAGTTAGTCTTCTTTTGCCACAGAAGAATTATCATTTAGTAAGGAGAGAATTTTGCCTAGTAGAGGTTCATTGAAGGAGTAGAAATTACGGCATATGGGAGTTCACATAAAAAGATGATGTCATCATTGTAAACATAGATTTATGTCCCCTTAAAAACTGAAAGGAAAAAAATAAGAGATAGTATTGTAGTAAACACCAGTAATGAAATGGGTCTCCAAACAGGAGTCACCTGCTCCAGTTGAATGCCTATGCAAGACAGTACATGTGTAGTGATGGGCGAATCTGGGGCGTTTCGCTTCACCGAAATTTTGCAAATTTCTAGTAGAAACTCGCAAAACGGTGAAAAATTCACAAAATGCTGCCGTGTCTCGTTTTAGATTCGGGCATCTGTTTTTGGATGCGGGCATTCGTTTATGGATGCTGGCACCCTTTACTGGCATAGAAAAATGCACACTGGTGATCATAAATAAAAAAATTCGCCCATCACTAAACATGTGCCATACTTATCATATAACTAGTGACACTAGTGATACTAGTGACAAATAGGTTCTCTAGAATGAATCTTTGGCACTTACCAAAAGGGTCGGCTTAGATGATTTCCATGTTTGGGGCAAGGACTTGTTTGGTTGGTGCCTTGTCATCATTGGATAAACTAGAAATGGAAACAAGAGAGAGACTTGAAGGTTCTAGTGGGCAGGAGGTTATACTCACTAGGGAGTTTCATATAATGTATGCATTAGTCGAATTGTTCAGAATGCGGTTTGTTTAAATACATTTAGCCCAAACATACCAGTGGCCTGAGAAACCTGTGGCCAACACATCACTACTTCTCAGCCAATACTGGAAGTACTCTGGAATTCTGAATAAGGATGCTCTAATGTTTTCTCTTATGTGTGGCCAGAGCTTATTTGAAATGTGCATGCTGTTTAAAGGGTACAACCAGAGCCTTAGCATCTACTGTAATTTGCTCTTATTAATATCCGGTAAACACATTCTGCGACGTTAATGGTATAATAAATGTGGCTGGCAAGCTTAAGCATGGCTTTCCCTTATGATGAAAATGTAATATGCAGTTTACACGAATTAATATGAGTTAATACAACACTATAATCCTCTGTATGTATGATTTTGCTATTACTGGTCATCTTCAAAGCACTCATTTTTAAACCAGAGCTTGTAATGCAGAGGGAGGGAAAATTATTTCTCCTTTAAAAACAACATGCAATTCTACATATCACACCCATTTAAAACACATCAGCTCAGCTGTATATTTTTCTCTGTGTTACCTTTTCCCTGAAGAAGGCCACTGTTACTGACCAAAGTATCAGCCTAAATTTACTACAAGTTCAGTATTTTGCTCAGTTTACATATATACACATATTTATATATTGCCCAAAATCCACTGTTTTAAGGAGACAAATGTGGTAACAAGAGCTTCTTGATATTTTACATTCTCCATTATAGAGAGACTGTAAAAAAAAAACTTTACAAGAGTTTATTGGGGACATAAGAAGTAATCTCCATTTCTCCATACCATACAGAAGTAAATAAAAAGACTACTTTTATTTAGGTATGGACTCTTGAGACTTTTGATACTAGAAAGTTAATTGAGTATTAAATGTTACTCTTAATGATGTTTGCCAATAGAGGGATAAATATTTTTAAAGGTATATCTTTCAAAATCCTATAATCCCCTAGCACATCTTGATTGTCCAATATTATAGAGAAAGGGACAGGGTTGTCTTGCCTCTATAAGGTTAAGCGGTTTTGTGCCAGACTCATTTATAAATATTTCTCTCTGGATTTTGTTGTTGATCAAATGGAAGCCCATGTGACCTGCTATAACTCAGTTACTGTGTTCTTCTGAAGTAATACAGCTACTAGTGCTATGCTGCGTAATTTAATCATTCTTATTGAACTGCTCACTTTGTATCCACCAATTTTGCCCTATCGCTCGATAAAATTGTTCTCTTTTATTCCTCATAATTCCATTACTGATTGGTTCCAGGAATGTTATTGGTAAACATTACAAGCATCAGAATGCTGTCCACACAGATACTCAGCAAAGGCTGCTGGAGCCAGTCACTGAGTATACCAGCAATACATGTCTGCTTCAAGAAAACACTTCTCAGCAATGAATTGTGCCCTGGAGGCAAAAGCTGGAGCAAAAATGCATCCTTTGGTGCTTATTTATAAATAACGAGTGTCCAGGGTCTGGCTTCACTCTACACCTAGCACCAGTTTGCAAATGAATGAATACATCACTGTCTAATGCAAAAAGGGCTGTATTCATGGGGCACACAGAATACAGCAACCTGCAGCAAATCAGAAAAGTGATGGGCTAAGATGCAATTGTGCAAATTACATTTGTGCATGTTGTTTCCACTTTGCATCCTGCATTATCTGCTTTAATATTACTATCCTGCATGCAAATGTTTGAACTGTATAACACCTGTATGACCAAAATAATACCTCTATAAATAAAAAAACTTGTACTTATGTGACAAATACATAAAATATATAAAAATATATGAATTTCTGCATTGCAGGTCTCTCTAGCTGAGCATAATGAGAAAACGAACACCCCCTACCAAGGCTTTTTCTAATGCAGGTCATTTACAGTGAATTTAATGAAGACAATATACAAAGGGAAAGTTGGCAGAATTACAAAATAAAGATTTATTTTTAGACTCGTGTGTTTTGTTGTTAAAGAACAAAGGCAAGCATCGTTTTAAAGGTAAACAGAGCAATAAGGGTGTGGAAGAAAGAGGATAATAGAGTAGAAGAACCAAGATAAAACCAAGAGGGATTTAATGAGAGGGGCACAGAGAGAAGCCATTAATAAGCCTCTTTATAATGTACCTTTTCCCTTTGCATCTGGCAAATAAAAATAGGAATAGTTTACAACAGATTCATGTACCCCTCTTTTTTGTTCCTGGTTTCTATGAATTAAATAGGTTACCACTTGTAGTTTCAGCTTTGCTGAAAGGGATACTGGGAAAACATGTTTTTTTTCAGAACAATAGTGCTGCTCCAGTAGACTTCTCCACTGAAATCCATTTCTCAAAAAAGCAAACAGATTTTTTTATATTCAGTTTTGAAATCTGACATGGGGCTAGACATTTTGTCAATTTCTCAGCTGCCCCTGGTCATGTGACTTGTGCCAGCACTTTAGGAGGGAACTGCTTTCTGGCAGGCTGATGTTTTCCCTTCTCAATGTAACTGAATAGTACGCAGTGGGACATGGGTCTTACTATTGAGTGCTGTTCTTAGATCTACCAGGCAGCTGTTATCTTGTGTTAGGGAGCTGTTATCTGGTTACCTTCTCATTCTTCTTTTGTTAGGCTGCTTGGGGGAAAAGGGAGAGGGTAATATCATTCCAACTTGCAGTACAGCAGCAAAGAGTGATTGAAGTTTACCAGAGCACAAGTCACATGACTTGGGGCAGCTGGGAAATTGACAAAATGTCTATCCCCATGTCAGATTTAATATAAAATATTTTTAAAAAATCGGTTTGCTCTTTTGAGAAATGGATTTCAATGCAGAATTCTGCTGGAGCAGCACTATTAACTGATGCATTTTGAAAAAAACTTTTTTTCCCATGACAGTATTCCTTTAAAATACAGAAGTTGTTCCCAGGGCAGGACGCTTAGCACCCAGACATGGGTTACATTACCCAACATGCCAGAAAAGATTTGTATCCCTGCACTAGAATCTATTCAAACATTCCGACCAATGCAAGAGAGATGACCTGAAAATACATAATGCCAAATCACTACAGGAAGTAACATTCATTACTGATGTCAAATATTTCCCCTTACCATTCATGTTATAAAGGTTGCTGTCTGGCACAGTGCTGGTGTCTGTGGGTGTCATATTAGAGGAGAACTGGTATGCTGAAACCTGAGGGCTGCCTAAAACAACAAAAATACAATTGATATTTATTTTAGATGCAGACAGACAAAAGAAAATAAACGTTAGTGTTAAGTACAGATCTGATCTTGTATTACGTTAAGTGAAGGAGGGGAAGCCCTGGGAGCGGGTCTGTGCTGGAAAGAACTGGAAGTAATTGCAAGCTAGAGCCTGCACTGCCTTTTATGACTCATTCTGTAGGTAATCTTCCTGAAGGCACTGCTACATGCTGTGTAACCTTTATCCCAACAAATAAGCAACATAGCACAGAAATACTGAGATTCTCAAGAATTGCAAGCGAAATTAGTAAAGGTGAAAGGGAAAGGTTTTTAACTAGCTAGTGCATTTCCTCTCTTATTGCCCAAGCTGTGTTGACTGTTTCTTAGCATTGCTCCTCACTGTGCAATCACTGCTTTTCACGTAAATTGTAATGTAAATACATTTTTCTTACTTTTTTTTATGAAACCTTTTACACAAGACTGGAATTTTCTAAAAGAAAAGTCCATTGCAGAAATAAATGTACTGGATATGGTTACAGCCAAGTGAACAGGATAATGAACTTCATTTTGAGCGAGCCATATACCTGTTCAGCTGTTTATGAGACGTCCCCTTGTTGCAGGGAATGTATCCTAATTTCTGATACCTGGTTCCTGTCCCTTCCATGTGTCTGTTTGATATATGAGACCCATCCCACCTTTTCTTCAGTTTTTGTACATTTTAAAATGATATAACTTATTTTATGAATTTGTATCTCTAGTTTTAGTGTAGAGTACAAAGAACATATAACCAGTAGTATTCAACTTGCAGGCCCTCCAACTGCTGTTGAGCTGCAAAACACAGGGGCTGATCAAACAGCAAAAGGCTGATGGGGTGAAATTTGGGAGTTGTAGATCAATAGCAGCCTTAGGGCATCAGAGCCTACCATACCTGTTAGAAGCCACTTTCGTAACTCCACTAGCAATCTTTATCAAGCAGTTATTTTCTAACAGAGTGTGAGGTGTTTTCACTCTGCTGCTTAGCCGATAAGATTTAAAATCATCTGAGAAAAAACCTACATTCGACTTGAGTAAAAGCCGTTGTTAGCTTGAAACGTCGCTGTATATCTGTCCAAGAAAAGCGCTTTTTTTAATAAAGGCCTTTTAAATTAATTTATCCTGTTTGGTGCTGTCTACTTTAAAAAAAAAACTACATTTAGCAACTTTTATTTCTTAGAATAACTTTCATTCCACCCATGTGCAGTGGTACAGATCCTGTTTTTTATTTAAATCCCTGTGCCAAAATAAATCAATTGTTGCAACATTGCACGAGCATCAGAGAGAAGAAAGTCTACCTTTTGGTGTAAACATGGCATTCATGGATGTAGCAGCACTGTCAGTTAAATTCCGTCCAGCACCAGGCGATTGGAACGATGGCCGGCCACCTCCTACAAACAAGGCACAAAACAGTTCATTAATGTCAATCAATTTGTTTTCACACATTTTGTTTTGATGCAAATATTTATTTCATTACCATTCTTATTAATTCACTTGTTGGAACAAGTCTTGGTGCTGAGCTAAACAAATATAGCCAGTAATGCTATGAATATGGCTTTTTTATGTTGCTTTTCCATAACGTTAAGTAGGATATATATCAAAGAGGATGTTATCAGAAGGACTCAATTACCATAATTTCTTTTCTCCTTTCTCTGTTCTCCACTCTCTTCTTCCCTCATCATTTGTTATTCCTTCATATTTATTTTCCTATTCTGTTTTCTTGTCATTCTGTTTTATTTATACTGCTTTTAATTGCCCTTTATACCACTTTTTTCCAATTTTATGCAAACTCCATTGTAAGCACAAATGTCTCGGGAAGAAAAGCATTTGTAACTGGAAGGTACAGGAGATCAATTCTGATTCTTCTTTAGAACTTTGACAAATCTCATTGTGGTCCACCATTATTAATGGGGCAGTACTCTTCCTTCTTACATGAGGTCAGTGAAAAGGGCTTGTTCTGGGCATAGTGAGCATACATTCTTGAGTTACATAGTGCATACAAGCTACTCCATGTTTGGTCCTTGCAAGGTAGATTATCAAATTACCAGTACAAAGATAAACCTCTGCATAAAGTTGTTCTACTTATTTATGCACTAGTAATCAGATAGTATTCATGCACCTTTCTACACATGCCCAACTGAATAAGCTCATAAAAAATGGGGTATGTTCTTTTTAAATGCATCTACTTTTTTGTAAATGACTGAAAATATTTGTAGTGTACGAAACCACCTTAACAGCTACAGTATATAGCAACACTACAGGCATATGCAGTAAACAACATGGACATCTAGTAACAAAAACATCTTAAACTATTTATTGTGTTAACTGTAAACTGCAACAAAGGTCAAAGTTTATTTAACAACAAAAATAAAATTGAGCTTTAAAAGAACCTGCAGCCAATGTTTGAATTATCCATTGACTTACAGTACTCCTGTCTGTATCAAGGTTAGAAGGTAAGAGTCTTTATTTTCAACACCTTTGTCATTTACTGTGGAAACTGTATAATGATATATATTTATATATATATATCTACTATTACCCTTTATGTTCTGGACTCTTTCATTGTTTTGTGGGATCGGCTGCACAGCAGGGAATAAAGATTGCTGCAGCAGAAAAGTAATTAAAGTCATAAGCAAATTAAAAATGAGCAAAATAACAAATTTATCATTTGACTATTATTATATTGTAAAGCTTTATTGGGCAGAGGTTTTTTTTTTTGTAAACATCTGCTTTAAGTTGAATCATTTTTCCAGTAAGAAATGTTATCACATATATTGGGCACTGGTGCAAATTCTAAAGTATTACCACATTTGACAAATAGTTAAATTTACTTGCAGAATAGTACACACTCAGACAGACTAGACTGTAACTCGGGTGTTGCTCCATCATTCCCATCTTTTCTCCACTGTCAAAAATTTACAGTCAGGTACAGAACAACAGACACTTGGATAGACTAGACTGCATAATTCTGGTGTTGCTTCATAGTGCTTGCAATGATGTATCTTTAAAAAGAAGAAATTACCTTTCATATTAAAAAGTGCACCAAACCTTCCATAGTCAGAAGAAGGGGCCCAATCTGTTGTAAGGTCTTTCATCATATACCTATTCTCTGCTGCAATGAAATAACAGTGAGATTAGAACATTTCTAGCCATACACAATGAAAACTGTAATCAGAGAATATATGAGGGATGAGCTTGTATAAATCATTCATACTGTATGTTTAGAATTTGTTTGAATTACTTGGCTTTTTGTTCTGCTTGCCTTCATTCTAGAAATGTTCCAGTAAATGCTTTCTGGTTGCTAGGCTCTGACTGTTACATAAAATAGAAAAATATCATGTGTCTATGTATGGAATATTTTTTTTTAAGCGTTGAGTAGCAGTGTGCAACAGGTTATCAGAAGAGGCAATAAGCTGCCCTTGATAAAAAAAAATTTAAACTGGGAATTTAGACTTCAAATAAAGAGACTGCAAATACACTCTTAGCTCTAGGGATATTGCCCCTCCATGCCCCTTCTGAGTAGAATGTTAAGCATGTGGGAGGGGAGAGAGGAAATGGGGCACACAATCACCCCTGCTTGGATTCCAGATTCTTTTCATTTGTGGTTGGAATTGACATATTGACTTTTTGTTCATCAAAAAAATTAATAATACATCATTTATAAATAATGACTACAACATAACATTTTATTTATGAAAATATATTTTAATGCCACATTTGTGACCCTATTCACAACTAGACCCACATTTCAAAAATCCAGAAAAATCTTCTGATTGTTTGGGTATATTTTGACTATAATATTTTATACCATAATTTGGCCAAACAGCTCAGACATCAAACATCTGAATTATTTTCTACAGAAAGATGATCTTTCTGAGAGCAGTAACTGAGATTTCACTAACTTTTTATTGTTTTATTGAAGCTCCCTTCATAAATCACCAAAGTTCCATTGCCAAGAAAATTAATTGCAGGATAGTTAACAGTATAAACATTATTCATTTATTACAATAACTCTAGTTTCTTACTTGTCTGTGTGTGAGCTGCCTTTCCTCTTTAATATCTTAAGACCAAGGATTCTCATTTTGTTATGAAAACTTTGTTCTAAAGTGCATTTTGTTTCACTTTTGTTCCAACTTTCAGTGTTATTTGTTTTAATGAAACATTATATTCTGTATATGGCTCTGGAAAGGCCCATGCTTTATCAATAATTTCAAATTATATTTAGTCAGCCCTTACTTTAAAAACTGTATTAGTATTTTGTACGCAATTTCCACCATGACACAAATAATAATTACAAACCAATGTCTATAGATGCAAAAATATGCAAAATCGCTACGGTCAAATCAGGTCACAGTTTAATTTCCAAGAACAATATTGCAATGCCTGTGAAAAATCTATTTAATTTCTGGTGTTTTCCAAAAAGGGAGGTGACTTGGTTAATAAAGAAACAGCATGCCAAGGAAATAACTGCTACCGTTAACATAAATTTCAGAAAAAGCAATTAAGTCCCCCACATGCCACCTATGTTCTGTGCAATATCCTGAGAAATTGAGAACAGCAGATTTAAATAGCTGTTTATCACTGACAAAAAAACATATTTTCAGTGTTCCACACACAAACTGATGAGCATATACTGTACAAAGCTGGATTAATTAAATATGACCTATAAAGGCCTGTGTGGTTCAAGGGCACAAAGCCTTTACATTTTACTCCCCGCTGGTATTATTTGGATGGGTTTATATATTTCTAAGCAAAAATACTGTATGCTGCTACTGGAGAGAAACAGAGAAGCAATATCAGTGTAATAACTGATGAAGAGGGAACAGCAGCCCATTACCAGAAATTATGGTAGACATATACACCCCTACAGCTACATAAAAAGGAGCACTGAAGAAATATTGAGTGCAAGGGTGATTCTGGCCTTTAATACTTGTGCTCAGGGATAAAGTGTAGACATGTCCATATAGTAAATATAAAATGTAGTATTAGGTTTAGCTTTATCAAGGGTCATATTTTGAATAGCAAAAATTTTGAAAATCGAATTCAAAAAGACCAACTGAAATAATTGTAATTTTTTTGTTTTATGGATTCGGTCCATTTATGATCGAATTTGTACATATTCGATCGATTTCAAATTCAAGTAATAGTGCATTTGATCGAATCCGATTCGAAGTTTTCCCCCCCCAAAAAAGTAGAATTTTCAGACTCCAAATATGTTCTAGGAGGTCCCCCATAGGCTAAAATTCGGCAAGTTTTAGATGGCGAATGGTTGAAGTTGAATTTTTAAAGAGATAGTACATGATAAATTTCTAAATTAGAATTTTCGAAAAAACCTTTTTTGCAAATTTGAATCGAATTTGAACTATTCCCTAGTCAAAGTACACAAAAATAGCTTGAAATTAGAATTTTTTTAATTCAAATTTTTACTTCAACCCTTGATAAATCTGCCACTAATGGGCAGAATAATCAAAGGTCGAATTTCAAATTGCAAAAACTTCAAAATTCGAATTCAAAAAGACCAAACAAAATTTATTTTGCAGTTTATTTTATCAAATAGGTCTGTTTTTGATCGAATAGGTCAGTTTGCGATCAAATGTAAAGAATCTAAGTAATAGTGCATTTGATCAAATTTGATCAAAAGTTTTTCCAAAAAAACCTTGAATTTTCAAAGTCTACCAATTGATTCCAAATAGGTTCTAGGATGTCCACCATAGACCAAAACAGGAATTCTGCAGGTTTTAGACAGTGAATGGTCAAAGTACAATTTTTAAATAAACGGTACATGATAAATTTTGAAATTATAATTTTCAAATTTTTTGCAAATTTAAATTGAATTTGGACAATTGCCTAATCAAAGTACACAAAAATAATTTGAAATTCAAATTTTCTAAATTAAAATTTTCACTTTGACCCTTGTTAATTCTGTCCCCAAGTGTCTTTTGTTCCTACATTTGTTCCTACATTTTTGCCACTAAAATTGGTGGGTAATTGCTTGGATCTGCTCTTTTGTTTGCTTCTCAATTGATTGATTTACAAAGGGCTTTCTCAGAATGTAAACAATTCTTGAGTTTTATTAGTTTCCTCTCCATTGTATGTTAGAGCAGTGATCCCCAACCAGTAGCTCGCGAGCAACATGTTGCTCCCCAATACCTCGGATATTGCTCTCAGTGGCCTCAAAGCAGGTGCTTATTTTTTAATTCCTGGCTTGGAGGAAAGTTTTGGTTGCATAAAAACTAGGTGTACTGCCAAACAGAGCCTCCTGTAGCTGCCAGTCCACATAGGGGCTACCAATAGCCAATCACAACCCTTATTTGGCACCACCTAGGAACATTTTTCATTCTTGTGTTGCCCCCCAAATCTTTTTACATCTGAATGTTGCTCACAGGTGAAAAAGGTTGGGGATCCCTGACTTAGAGGCACATTTATCATAGGTTGAATTTTGAATTCATGTTTTTAAAAACTCCCCAAAATTACCATAAATCTGGAAATCTAAACTTTTTTTCAAACTCTGATGTATTAAATCAACCCGAAAACTCGCATCAAATTCTAACCGAATTCGATTCAAATATAAAAAACTTGATTTATCGATTTTTTTTTTATTAAAAAAACTCTAATCGAATTTGAATAACTCCCTAGTCGAATTTGACAGTTTTGACTTTTTTGAATTTCGAATTTGAATTTTCAGTTTGACCTTTGATAAATCTTCCCCTTAAGGTCATTAACTGTTTTTTTTTATGGTTTCATACCATTCTTTTCAACTAAGTTCTTTGGTCCCTCATTCTTGCAGTATTTATCCACGTGCTTCCTGCCATTTGTCACAAGCTCCTCATTCAAACTGCCCATGGCTTGGGTCAGCTTTTCTCCATCCAATGTCACTGTATAGGTAGGCAATGGAGGTATTGGGGGAGCATTTCTGATCACCACCTGAAATTCCTGAAAAAAGTAAAAATATTTCACAACAATATTCACAACATTGATGTTAGAAATTTGTGAGAGAGGAAACAGATTGTAAGTCCTGCTGAGATTCTGAAATAGAAGCTCTTGTCTTACAGCTTTTTGATGTGATGGGAATGGCCTACAAAATTCCTGTTAATGTCACTCACCTCTATTGAAAATTTCATTGCCTTCTTTTTGGCAAAAGTGCAATAGACTGTAGCCTGAAGAAAAACTAAAGCTAGGCCTCCTTCAGGTTATCAACAATTTTTAATGCGATATGCTTGGTCTAGTGTTTTCTTCTGAGCAACTTCTTTATAACGCATGTCTACAGTCATGCATCTTATTGTTACACTGGTAATTGCACAATGGTACATTTTGTTTTGCATAGGGGGGTATAATTAATAACAGCAAAATTACATTCAAACTTGGAAGATGTCTTTTTTCAATCTTAGTAGCAATAATAAAGCAAACCACCAGCTGTGCATACTGTAAATTTATACTCCTTAAAAAGAATAAGAAAATGTTTTATTAAATTGTTCTACAAGGAGAGGAGCGTTTAGGTTCATTGGATCTTTGTCTCACTTCTAGAGAGAGGAAATTTGCTCAATTTCGCTAAAGACACAGGTTCCATCAACAGACCTTTGCATGTTCTTTTATCCACAAAGCACAGCTGATCTCTCCACCTGAAAAATTATTTGAAAGTGAATAGCACTTTTTTGTGATATAGCAGGGTGTTCAGGCACCACGCTGTGAGACTTTGCTGCATACTTCTAGTGCAGACCGGCATATTTATGCAATTTGTTGTAACCTTTTGGAATATCAGTTTTGAAATGCCATGAGATGAAACAATTCACGAAAAGCACTGGGTAATAACCTTAAGGGAGGAATATTAATAAACAGCGGGCATCTATTTACAAGAGAAACTAGATTGTTGCCTATTCTCCAGAACTATAACATTTGAAAGAGTGATTACTTTGAGGGCAAAGTGTAATTTTGGCATAGTGAGAAATTAAAAGGGTGACTCCCTCTAAAGGCATAAAGTACTTATAGAAGTGAAAGTCTTTAATAGATGAGCCCTACACAAAGATCCCATTGAACTTAAAGATAGTGTGAAGTAAACTCGTTTTCTGGTATGACAGATATAAGCAATAATACATTTAAGGGCCATACATGACGTCTGTGCATGATTCTTTAGACATAAGTATGCTGTGTCTATGAGTTACTACCTGATGTAAACTTTGCACCTTTTATTACATTACACGCATTAAAACCAGATGTTTGTTTTAGCAGACCAGTAAATGCTTGCTACTTGTGTTTCAGGATAAACACTTGCACAATGATCATAGAAATTTTTTATATGTAAACGCTAATTACTGGATTGTACAAGTCTAAGTGCAAGACAAATTAAAATTATTTGCAGCTTAAATTCACATTTTTATGGTGTTACAATGCTATTATCTTTTCCATGTTAACCTACCTGCAAAAACAATACAGCATCAGTGGTATGAAGAAGTTTATCTCCATCATGTTGCTTATCTTGCAGCTGATCGCGTTTCACTTGTAGGTCACCCACTATCTGCTCAATAAGGTCTATTGCATTCCTTTCTTTTTGCTCCAGCTGAGCCTTCACCTCCTCCTGCTGTCTTTGAAGCTCTCTTATCAAATCTTTGAAGCAGTGATCCACAGCTGACTTTTGATTGGTTGTGAAATTCTGAAATAAAAGCATGATATTTGTTCTTTCAAATCCGACCTGTCAAGTATATCTGTTGGTAATACATTACAATGTAAAAGTTATGTTTAAGTTATATTTGCGAATGTTTACTGGTAACAAACATATCTGATTACATGCAATAAAAAAAACATGATACCCTTACAAGTCAATTCCTAAAATACCTTAGGCACACAATTATATGCTACTACCCCACCCTTAAATCGTTCCATTGTGAAATGATGAATTCTAGGATCTGGGAGAAAAATCAAGTTCCAGAACAAGATATGCGTGGGGACGTATTAGGGGGAGGATGGGATATGTTTCTTCTGTCCAGAGAGAACTATCCTTTCAATTTTTGTAATCATGTTTGTGTAGGAAAAAATACATTTAAATAAATTTATTTCTGGGAGGTCTAAAGGCAATGGCACACTTTTGATTCCTCTGATAAATCCCCAAAACCTTTTAGGGAGGGGGCAGGAAGATGTTCACTGCTTCTACAATAATGTAAAGGCTGCTGGTCTGGAACTGCCTCTCTTAAAAGCAATAGCACACAGAACATTTTGTCTCCCAAATAAAATCTTGCCTACTATGGATGAAGAAAATGTTCATTTTTCCTTTCCACCAGCTAAAATACAAGGAAGAAACATCTGCAGTTTTAATGGTTCTGTATAAGCAGTAAACACCCTTCTGCCCCCCACCCAAAAGGTGCTGCAGCATTAGGTGGGGTGCCTTTTCTGAGAAGTTGAGATGAGTGCTTGTCACATTCTAGTTGAAGGCTAGCAAGAGTGCTGATATCACACTGCCTTTCCCTTTCCTGATCAGTTGAGTTTAGGCTGGAAGCTCCCTGAATTGGTCCAAGGGTGGGGTGCCAAAATGAGTTGCTTTCACTTGTCCAATTGAGTGAAGAGCTAGATGGCTGGCAAGAATTCCAGTAGTTATGTTTCATAGTGATTTAAGTTTGTATTTTCCAGAGTATTTTCATACCTTGTATTAATAAAGATGTGGCCTTTTAACATCCATCCTGGACTCCTGTTGTGCTTTTTCTAGTGTATGGACATAGAACATTGGGGGGTGGGTGGCAGTTAGGAGTTAGGGAAGACAAAAACTTCAACACTGCCCCAGCCATTAAAGAAATACTGACACCTGAAATTAAACTCTTTTTTACATCTATTATAATATTGGCTTTGAAAGCTACTTCTAGCTTTGCCATAAAGTATTTGCATGATGCTTTTACATTACCTGTCTGATCCCCCATGTTCCTGTATGAGGGGGCTGCCATATTTGTGCAGCAGGAGTCCGTTATCATTAGAAACTGTAACTAACAGGCTGAGATGGGATAGTCAGGTTGGCAAAGTCAGAGTGTCAGAGAGTCAGGCTTAGGAACTTCAACTAGCAATTATATAAAAAAACAAACCTCTCAGCAAAAAATTATCAACATCACCTATAGGTAACATTTAATGTACAATACATTTTTTAGTGTCAGTATCACTTTAAGATAACTGTGAGCCTCCGCCACCCAGTTGTATCATAGTTAATTGATTTACATGAAAAGTTCTCTGGATAAAATCCATCCAAGTATTGGAGATCATTGGCAATATCAAGCAATTTAGCCTGAGTGATAAATGACTGGAGTGGTGCAATTTAACCACCCCTATGTGGAGAGAAATAACACATAATTGGGTAGTTTGGCCTTTGGATCACCTCTGCAACACAGCAAGCATTTCTCTTTTAGAAATTCATATCTGCTGAATGACTCTTGAGAAAATCACCCAGAGCCTTAAGTACCTGAAAACAATAAAATGTATTCTGCTGTATAATGAGCATACATACTGTACATCTAATACATTTCATTTTGTTACTGTATAGGAACACTTAAGTTTATATTTGTGAGGATACTGAGATGAGTGGTATTTAAGGTTTAAATTGCATTACAAGTCAATTTTAGCTGCAGAAAGTAAAAGGAAAGTCAAATCTAAAGCTCAATCGACTGGGAAAATAGCGATCTGATTCACATTCTCATTTAAATTTGTGATTACCATTTGAACTGTCATAAAAGCCAATATTGTATTTAAAAGGAACACGGGGAAACTCCTGCAAAGTGCATAGAATGTGCTGATCTGCAAAACACAACTTATTTTGTCCTGTAGAATGCCTGGAATGCTTCATGAACAACATAGACATGTATCATTTTATCATAGTTGTCCCTTTAAGGTATTCTTGAAGGAATATTGATTTAGAAACTTGCAGGCCCTGTTAGGCATCTCTACCAGTCCAAGGCCACCACAGCCCTTTAACAGTGAAGATATGTCTCCAAATATGCCCCAGTAGCTCTCCATATTCTTATCTGCTGAATCACTGCAGTGGACAGCTGGCCTACTGTCAGTTACCTGAGCGTAGGGACAGATCCACTATATACTGCATATATAAAATATAAAAGTCATGGTCTAAGAAGATCAGAAATTGGGGACCTACTGTCAAAGGGCTGTTGAACCCCAACGCTGGTACTGTAAGTTCTGTAAAATGTCTACCCATATTCCTTTTTAGGAGACACTTTGGGAGAAATGGTGCAATTAGAAAAGCGAGCATCAGGGCCTGAACAGCATTTCCTGGAAATCATGGTACATATGAAAATATGTAAATTGGCAGTGAAGAGCACAGAGATTAAAAAAAACAATTCAGTTTAATAGAAACTAGTGATGGGTGAATTTATTCGCCAGACGCAAATTTGCGGTGAATTTCCATGATTCGGCTCCGGTGAATAAATTCTGTAACTGCCAGCGAAAATTCGCTGGCGTAAAAAAATGAGAATCGTCGAAAGCGACGCGTGCCAAAAATTATGCGACCTTTTCGAAGACGGCGCAATGGGCTTCAAAAATGTGACGCGACACATTTCGCTAATTTTTTTTTCGAATTTCGATGGAAATTCGCACATTTTTCGGCGAAGCAAAACGGGATAGATTGCCCATCACTAATAGAAACCTCTAACATCAGTATTAGATTTCCCTGCGTACAAAACTTCATACATCTTTCGTTCTCTGTGTGCTGCACCTACAAGAACATTACTAGAACATGATCTAACCCAGTGATCCCCAACCAGTAGCTCGCGAGCAACATGTTGCTCCCCAACCCCTTGGATGTTGCTCCCAGTGGCCTCAAAGCAGGTGCTTATTTTTGAATTCCTGGCTTAGAGGCAAGTTTTGGTTGCATAAAAAACAGATGTCCTGCCAAACCTTCTCTCCTGTAGGCTGCCAGTCCATATAAGGGTTACAAAAAAGCCAATCAGAGCTCTTATTTGACACCCACATGGACTTTTTCATGCTTGTGTTGCTCTCCAACTCTTTTTTAAATTTAAATGTGGCTCATGAGCGAAAAAGGTTGAGGAACCCTGATCTAACCTTACTGTCAATGCCTTCAAGGTACTTGTCCATTTCAACCCTTTAATTGCAACCTGCTAATTACTGGTTTCCACTCCGCAAACTATCTCTACAACAGTGGAAAATTTGCACTTGAGTAGTAACCCAAGGCAACCAATCAGATACAGTATATGCTTTAATTATTCTACCTGCAGCAGGTTAAAACTTTACTGATTGTTTGCTATGGGTTACTGCCCAGGTGCAAATTTGTCCTGTGTTTATAAATAAGCCTAGTGCACCAGAAGTCTACGTAGAGCACTATCCAAACTTAAGATATGCCTCCATCTGACTTAATATTATTTGCAGAGGCAAGCAAGGTTCTTTCATTTTAATATCTATCAAAAGGTCATGGATGCCCATTCATAAAATAATAACTTTTAATTAGTTGTCATAATGTATGTAGCAAATGTTTTGTAGTAAATTTTTCTCCTTATTTACTATAGTCACATATTACATTTTATTATTCTATACAACTTTTAAGGGTGTTCTGTTACTTTGTGGACACAGGTCTGGATTTGTGGAGAGGCCACCCAGGCCCGGGCCTAGGGCGGCAGGATTTTAGGAGGCGGCATGCTGCCCAACCACTCCCACATTGGTTCAGAAATTTACATTTCATGTGTGCCGATTTCCATTGCTCCGTCCCAATGATGAAAATTTGAGCAAATTAAATGGGAGGACAGGGGCGACAAACGTCATTGGGCCTAGAGGCGCCCGCTATGTAAATCCAGCTCTGCGTGGACATTAGACAATCAGATTTCAAATATTTTTATTAATAGTATAAATTGATTTTGCCTTATCTAAACCTTCTTATCACTTTCATTCATTATTGTTAAATGAGTCACGTCATAGAAGCGGACGCTACATGGCTGAGTATTATTCTGATTATATTCTATTATATACATATATATTCTGATATAAACTTTACTGGTTTCTAAACTGCCATGTAATGAGAATCTGAATGAATTACTAATCAGCAATGTGTTTTCACTTATCAGACTTGTACCCTGACTACTATTTTTTTTTATAGTGAATAAAGTACCCCCTCTTGTAATATTTATACATAATATACTGTTAGTTGGGCCCTAAGTTCAGGTAACTGACAGCAGCACAGAGCATGTGTTTTGGAACAGCTGAAAAGAATATAGGGGGCTAGGGCCCCCAAAGATGTCTTCTACATTTTAGTAATTTATCTGAATACAAAGTCATTTTACACTATGGGTAAATATTTTGTTTTACAGAAATTAAGTTTAAAAAGGCAATTCTTCTGCACAACAATAGCAATTTTTTCTGCGGTTTGACTTTGGTTCTTACCCTGATGCGGTCTTTCTCTTTCTGCCATCTCTCCACTTCATCATCCACATCAAGGATCTGAAGGTGAAGCTGTTCTTGAATTTCCGACAGCTCTGTCTGTAAAGAAGAAAACAAAGGGAAAACCAGTCATGTATTTTTATTAGCTAATGAAGTCAGGCTACAGACAAAGATATTTGAATGAGATTTGTTTCCTTCCGTACAAGCAAGATTGTGTATATTATTCTTCCCAGCAGCTCCAAAACCAATCTGCTTTAAATCAAGCTAGTTTGACCTGTGATACCTTTATTTGACAGGCGCACCATGCAGGGAATCAACACAAGTACTTAAGCAGCCTCAGTATGAAAGAATTAAAGGGGAACTGGAACTATTATAAACAATCTGCTAAACAGTGTCATATATTTAACAAATATATTTAACAAATATATTTAACAAATAGTTAATATTTCCTTTCATTCATTTGAGGGGTGGCTCACTTTTAGTTACAGAATGGCTAATTCTAAGCAACTTTTCAATTGCCCTTCATTCTTTCTTTTTTGTATTTTTTTAAATCATTTGGCTTCTTCTTCTTCTGACTCTTTCCAGCTTTCAAATAGGGGTCACTGATCCCATCTAAAACACATGCTCTTTAAGGCTACATATATGTTGTTATTGCTAATTTGTATTACTCATTTTACTGTTGAGGCCAGATTGCTGAAATTGCTGCTGGAGATCTACGGAGGCGTGATGGGCGAATTTATTCGCCTGCGGCGAATTCACTTTGAATTCCCGCAATTCGCCGCAGGTGAATAAATTTGTGAAACGCCAGTGAAATTTCACCCTGGCGAAAATTCACTGGCCTCTCGTTTTTTTCCATGCTGGCAATGGGCGCCGGCTTCCAAAAACGATGCCAGTATCCAAAACGAGATGCTGCGGCGTTTCATGGGCCGATTCGTCCATCACTACTGCTGAATAAAAAGCTACTGTAGGTAATTTAAAAAGGACAAGTCATAAAAATGAAAACCAAATTCATATTGTATCCAAACTTGTGGGGGTTTCATAAGAACAAGCCAAACTGCTCTATCTTAGTGTTTATTGTCAACACAACATGTTTCAAGCCATTGTTTCATATGTCTCGAAACATGTTGTGTTGACAAAACACTAAGATTGAGCAGTTAATCCTGCAGTTTGGCTTGTTCTTGTGAAACCCCCACAAGTTTGGATACCTTTCTAGCATCTGCGGCAGAGGTGCATTCGCAAAACTTAACGGCCACAAGTTCTACGCTATTGGTTTGAAATAAACAGCACCTACTTTTTATTTGCAAATGCATATTGTCTCAGAATATCCCTCTCTACATCATACCAAATTTAATTTAAAGGAGAACAACTCCTTTAATAATTTATTAGTGTATAGTCCAACCTACCATTTATCTTGCAGCTATAGCCTGCACACATGCTACAAGTCACTGGATGTCTAACTTAAAGGAACAGTAACACCAGAAAATGAAAGTGTTTTAAAATAAAGAAAATATCATGTAGTGTTGCCCTGCGCTGTTAAAACTGATCTGTTTGCTTCAGAAAACACTACTATAGTTCATATAAACAAGCTGCTGTGTAGCAATGGCGGAAATTGAAAAACTTCTATATGGCACAGGATAAGTAATGGATAACGGATAATATTATGTTCTACAGAGCTTAACAGCTATCTGCTGTGTAACTTGAGTCTTTTCTCCTTTGAATGGCTGCCCCCATTGCTACACAGCAGCTTATTTATATTAACAATAGTAGTGTTTCTGAAGCAAACGCAGCAGTTTTACCAGTGCAGGGCAACACTGCATTATATTTTTATTATTTGAAAACAATAAAATTTTTTGATGTTACTGGCCAGAATACTTCTTCCTGCTTTGCAGCTCTCTAACACTGAGCGACATTAAGGGGGGCGCATGGGACATAACTAGTGATTGGCGAATCTGGGGCGTGAAAATGCCACCAGCGACTCATTTTGGACGCGCATGTCCGTTTTTGGACGCTCACGTCCGTTTTTGGACACCAGAGCATATATGCCAGTGAAAATGCGCTGGCGTCCAAAAAACAAACTGTGTCTTTTTTTTTTACGGTGAATCGTGGGAGTTCGCTGTGAATTCGACTCTGGTAAATAAATTCGCCCATCACGAATTTATACACTGAACTGTTCCTTTAAGGAAATGTAACTACATAGATTAAAATTATTATTAAGCATCCACTACATATTATTGAGTTTTCTTAAGAGAGACAGTTGCCTTTTAACTATTTAAAATAAATTGTATTAGATTACATTAAACATGCATGTGATCTACATACTGTATCTAAAGAGCTATAGGCACCTTTGGCATTCTGGATGTTGCAGAACTACAGAGGGTGTTAAAGAAATCCTACATGTTGTATACACGTTATATATCCAACCCGCTGGTAACCCTCTGCCGGCAGTACATTTGATTATCCGCTTGCATTTATATTCATTGAACACAGTCTTATTTTATATCCATTCCAAGCAGCAGTAATGTGCTACCCTTTATCATCGTCGCTATTTTATTCCACAAATTGACCGTGGATTTTGACAGCTGAATGACTTGTCTCAGAACTGAACAACTCTAATTTAATGCCTGTCCTAAAACATTAGAACCTCAGTGAAAAATATCATGTCATTTTTATATGCTGCATGTGCCCTAAACAAAATCATAAAATAGCACCTGGAAATATTCCATTCATTGTATATAAACAGCAGTATGAACACAGATGATTGGAAAGGCTCTGTTTGCTTAATTAGAACGTCTCACAAGTCCAGTACTGTGAGACGCATTTGTGGGAGTGTCCCCATTATTGGGCACATCACGTAACGCTTGCATCTGCCCCTGCTGCTGTACAATAATTGGGTACAGTATTATGGCGTAAAAGTATTGAATCCCAGGTTGGAGAAAGCATTTACCCTAGACTCCCTAAATCACAAGGGTCCCCTTTGGTGGACAATATGCCAATTTTATTGGTTTGTTAAACCAATAAATGTTAAGACTCTGTTGTAGTCCAACTAACCAGAAATAGGAT
>CM044443.1:80157612-80181477 GCA_024363595.1 Xenopus borealis | reverse complement strand
ATATAATATTAAAAACACTTTCCCAATAACAAAATATCATGTGCTTGGATGCTGATGCCAATTCTAAGCTTTCAGTGTTTTTTCTTTTATAGTTTTTATAAATTATTTTCCTCCTTCTTCTGATAATTTCCAGCTTTCAAATGGGGGTCACTGACAACTGTTAGGCTACAAGTGTATTGTTATTGCTACTTTTTATTACTCATTTTTCCATTCAGGTCCTCTCCAATTCATATTCCAGTCTCTTGTTCAAATCAATGCAGGGTTGCTAGGCTTATTTAGACACTAGCAACTGGCTTGCTGAAATTTCACACTGGACAGCTAAATTACTCAAAAAATTAAAAGAATTAAAAAGACAAATGAAAATTGTCTCAGAATGTCACTCTCCACATCATACTAAACATTTATTTAAGGGTCAACAACCCCTTTACATTAACCCGTGGAATCTTAAAAAAAACTCACTTCTCTGCAGTTATTGTATGCTGTAGGATCTTCAGGCCTGGATTTGAGGGAAGGCCACAAAGGCCCAGACCTAGGGCATCACAAAATTAGGGTCGTAATGACACCCTGCTGCATCTACCTCTGAGGCACAGGACAAGCAGGAGTCCCTAGTCCCCATTGGCTGGAAGAACAAACAAAGTAGTGGTGGGCACCCATGAGTGAATGAGTAACAAGAAGTGCCAGGTTGCTAGGTGGGTGAGCATGTGTACTTTGGGTTGCTGGGTTTCCAGGAAGTGGGTAGGCAGCTTGGTTACAGCTGGCCTAGGGGCACCTAAATTAGAAGTCCAGTCCTGATAATCATATATATCATATATACTACAGTAGTATACACAGCTACGACCCTCCCATTTACATTTTTCAGGAGAAAAATTATAAAATGGTGTCAAATCCAGGAAAATGTAAAATCAAGGAAATGCATCATGCATTATAAATTGATGGGACCACAAAAAAAACTGCAAAATGAGAGAAATGTATAATCAGGGTTTATAAAATTTAGGTTTTATCCATGGTATATGCTTGTGTGAGGCTTGCCCCTACTTTAAGGGGTGCCTCTATCCTATGTGCTGAGTCAGCTAGACAAAGGTTGCCACCTGGATGATATTTTACCAGTCTGCCCAGTAAGGAAGACAGAAAGATACCTTTCTTTACCCCTCCGTGCTTATCCACTTATTATAACACACTTATTAACATAACCATACAAGACAATGGTTTGAATGCAACTCTGGTTTAGGTGTGGGTTGGGGTAAACATTTTTGTTTACTAAGCAGAAGGCTTTGTTGTAGGAAATGCCTCCCTCTGACTCCCAACTACTAAAGAACAGAAAATAACATGCACTGGTCTCAGTGCATCTTCAGTATATTATAAGTAAATAACCCAGTCTTTAATACCAGTTTGGCTTGTTTGTCTGCACCATGTTCTCTTGCCTTCTTCTGTAAAACAGAGTACTGGAGAGTGGGGTCCCATTTTTGAAAGGATAATTTAACCCTAAAAATGAATATCGCTAAAATGCCATATTTTACATAATGACCTTATTGCACCCATTCTAAAGTTTCAGCTGCTCAATGGCAGCAATGATCCATCTTGGAATATGTCTGCGAGTGGGCTCTGAGCAGCTAAGTTTAGGGGTTGTCACAAATTATAAATCAGAAAATAAGGCTGATACAGATATAGCCACTTGGATTTGCGAGTTAAATGCGTCGTGACGCAGGGCTAATTGAAGAAACTGTGTTATCTAAAGTTATCTTAACTCATTTAATGCATTTAACATTTTCATTAGCATACCAAAGCACCATTGTTTTCAATGGTGAACTCTTTAATTGGATGGGATGCTGTGACACAATATTCTGTGATAAGTGGGATAAATGGGATAGATGAGTTAAGTTATTCTGTGTCAAATGCACAATCCAAAGTGGCTTCATCTGTAAATAATATAAGATGATGCTATAGGGCAGAATATTACATTCTGATTCTAGTTGCACTGGTTTCTGGGCTGCCATGTAGTAATTATCTGTATTAAAATTACTAAACAGCCATATATTACAACATTTCTATTCTATGTGTACTGTATATTGTGAGTTGGTCCCTAAGCTCAGTAAATGACAGCAGCACAGAGCATGTGAATTAGTGAATCAGCAGAAAAGATGGGGAGCTACTGGGGCATCTTTGGAGACACAGATCTTCACTGCTAAAGGGCTGTTGTTCCCTTGGGCTGGTACAGAACCCTAACACATAATGTATAACATTTCTAGCCTACCTCTTTATTTAGGCTTTAGTTCTCCTTTAAGGTTCCTGGGATCATATAATATTGGCACAGCATTGATATTGGCACAAATCGGTCACAATATAATTCATGTTTTTCATTCAAATGTATTTTTTCTCGAAATGATGCAATTAAGCAGTTAGTCACTGTGATAGCACTGTTCATCTCTGAATGGAATGGGCATAGTTGCCAAGTTTCATTAGACATAAACATGTTTGGCAATTTTGACACCTTAGTTAGCCATGACATAAAAATCTTACTACAAGTTTTATGTCGAAGGTTCACATGATTGTCCAAACTGAGTTGGAGCAAAAACCTACTGCTTTATAAGCAGAAGTCTGGCTGTTAAAGTTGTGTTATCAACAAGGAAGCAAATATTTTAAAATCAGCTACCATGAGAGTATCATGAGAATATGTTGTTTTGAGTGAAAATTGCCCTAGATTACCAGTCATCAAGCTTTTACATATCACCTAAATTAAGGTGTGTCTCCTTGCTCTTTTACTGACGAAGCAGCTGATCAGACAACAAACTGTACTGGGATAATGAGTTGTCTGTGGCTAAGCAGTGCTCCAAACTGCTGCAAGCTGACTCACACACAAAGCAATAAGGAGACTATAGTAGGTGCATTTGAGCACCCGGCTCCTGATTCATTGTTAGTCATTAAACCGTCATGACCTTCTTCCGTTGAACTTACCTGTGTTGGACAAATGTCTCAATTTTACCTTGTAGGCCCTCCTGTTTATAAATGCAATAGATACTGTGGGAAGTCGCTGCCTCGCAGCTCAAATTTTGATTTGTAGGAGGTAATCTAAAGTTAATGATTATGGCCCTGATCTAAATAATACTCCGACACAGTCTGATGGTAACTGGATGGTAACTGTTGTGCAGTTATAACACCATAGCTTGATCAGCTAAGATTCCCACATGGACCACTGGTCACATAATGTGGTCAGAAAGGATTACATTTAATTCTTTTTAAAACTCACTCTACAAAAGTACTTTGTTCCCCTGGTTGTGGATTTCTCTAAAACAAGATGTTATGTATATGCATATAAAGTACACTTAACACCTCAATTAAGAATAAAGATATTCAGCTTTAGATAGAAACATGCCACAGCTTTATTAACCAGCTTGTAAGAAATAAACTAACATGGCTATAACATAAATATTGCAACAATAAATAATAACAGTCCATTTTAATCATATCAAATCCACACCAGAAATGCTTGTCAAGACCAAAGATAATGAACTAGGCTAGCTGCCATGCTGTCCACTTCTGCCAAAGCATTGGGTGGGCAAATTATAGCAGGAAATCATATTTCCCTCCTAGGACCTTTGCATGAGGATACCTTAAATCAGCATTAGCACCCTTGTACACAAAACTGAGGCATAGGCTACCCCACCTCATCTGGAGTATCTGTATGTCTTTAAGAAGAATATAAATGAGCTGGAGAGAGTGCAGAGACGTGCAACTAAGTTGGTTAGAGGGATGGAAGGCTTAAATTATGAGGGTAGACAGTCCAGGTTGGGTTTGTTTTCTCTGGGAAAAAAGGCGCTTGCGAGGGGACATTATTAAACTTTACAAGTGCATTAGAGGATATTATAGACAAATATCAGGGGCTTTTTTTATTCATAAAGAGGATAACCGCACCAGAGGCCACCCCTTCAGACTAGAAGAAAAGTGTGGTGTTTATACAAATGGCCTGCAGGTGGTACTGTGCATACATTTGACTTTCTGTACAACTTGAAAGTGAAAGTAAGACTTACTGCTTTTATGTAATGGCCGCATGAACCTGCTAATAAAGAACTGTTATACCCTCCTCATCCTCAGCTACAAAACTCAACAAATGGCGACAAGGATGTCTTTTCTACCTCTGCAGCAGCCTGCACCTTTTCTACCAAACCCTGGTGAGCCTACCATACCTTTTACTGCTTGGATCCGTATGTTTGATAATTACATTATTGCTGCTGACCAAGGGGAGATTTCTGCAGCTAGAAAGCATGCTTTACTTATTCATTGCCTGGGAGCAGAGGGACAGCGTATATTCCATACATTACCATTACCTGATGATTTTATGAAACTGCTCTTACTGCTTTTTTTTGTGCCAAAAGTAAATGTGGTTGCTGAAAGATATAAATTCCGCCAACGTGGACAGTGTAATGGTGAATCCACTGAACATTTTGTAGCAGCTTTAAGAGCTGGTTGTTACCTGTGAGTTTGGGATTCTAACAGATGAAATGCTAAGAGACCAAATAGTGGAAAAAACAAACTCACCACACATTAGAGAGAGACTGTTCCTAGAGCAAGATTTAACCCTTGCAAAGGCTATTACAGTTGCTAGCCAAATTGAAACAGCTGTGGCGGAGGCTAAAACTCTCAGTCAGGGAACTGCTGGGAATGTACAGATTGTGAATTCAAAACTGTGGCCTAATAATACGCAGTCACAGGAAAAATACAGTGCTAAGGAAAGGGATTCACTGCAAAACCGTGCAGCAAATACAAATAAAAAATACTGCTTTTGCTGTGGTTCAACACAACACCTTGCAAACTATACTAAATGTACTGCCAAAGCTATACAGTGCCGCAAATGTTTAAAGCCAGTTCACTTTGCTACAGTCTGCCGTAGTTCTACTAAATATGTCAACTTACTACTACAAATGTTACAGTATTAAGTGTGGATAAAGCTGGTACAATTCTTCCAGACAAGTTTATATGCACTGTCAGTGTCAGTACTGCTTCTGCTGATAAGGGACACTCCATTAACCTGATGCTTGATACAGGTTCAGCTGTTTCTATACTACCAAAGGATATTTTCTTGAAATACTTTGCAAAAGAAAAGCTTGGTGCTCCTGCCCTGAGACTGGTCAGTTACTTAAAGGATCCAATCCCTGTGCTTGGTTGCTTGCCAGTGACTGTACAGTTTAAATCAAATACTGCAAAATGTGACTTACATTGTGAATAAAGGTACTGCTATATTTGGAAGGAATCTCTTTGCTGCATTAACCCTACAATTAGTGGATGGTCTCATTACTACAGCACCAGTGCCTGCCACACAACCTGTGTCTAAAATTTCACCTCAAAGCAACACGTCACTGGGCTGTGCAAAGAACTTTGTACACAAAGTTAAGTTGAGACAAGATGTAAAACCAGTACGCCAGAAATTGAGGTGCTTGCCCTACTCTACAGAGTTCCTGCATAACTACAGAGCAACATGTCATCCAACAACCCAATCATCTCCAGCTGAATTATTACATGACAGACAGTTGCGCACTAAGTTACATGTTGCAGACGTCAAACTTCCACCAAAGACTAATCATCTACTGCTGACATTGTGAAACATCACCAAGCCAAATGCAAGGCTTATACTGACAGAAAACGTGTTGCAAGAGAAGTGCACTTTCAGCCTGGATCTTTAGTCAAAATTAAGAAACCAGGAATACTGAAACAAGGAGAATCTAAATTTACTACACCACTTAAAGTGAGACGCCAGCGAGGACCATACACATATGAATTGTCTGATGGACGCATATGGAATGCAAGTCGTCTTGCTCCTGCTAGATATGTCTTTGGAGATGTTCCATTTGATGAAGGACATTTTCCTACTCCTGATGCCAACTGCAATAGGGCAGAGGAAAATTTACCTATAAGGCATAATGAGAGAATCAGGAAACTACCTGCATGGACCAAGGACTATGTCATGTAAAGAATGTATATATTGCTTTAAGATACATACGGTTTAATTGTTGCTGTTTATATATTTGTCCAAATGCTTTCCTACTATAGGGGGAATATGTGGTGTTTATACAAATGGCCTGCAGGTGGCACTGTGCATACATAGGACTTTCTGTACAACTTGAAAGTGAAAGTAAGACTTACTGTTGATATGTAATGGTTGCATGAAGGACTTTCATTTGAAGCAGCGTAGGTGCAGGGCCCCTGCGTAGGTGTCTAGTCTGCCCATTCTTAGCTGCAGCCAAGGCTCCAGAAACCTTCACCCTCAGTTGGAGGCCCCTTGTTTTCTCAGTGACGAAGAAAATAATCATCAAGAGTATGTCACCCACTGATAGAAACATGTACAGGGCCTCTCGCTTATATTTATTCTATAACCAACCCTGCACAATTAGAAGTGGTGCAAAAAACATTGATATTTTATGTCGCTCCCATCCCATCACACGGTAAAGGAACTTGGGTTTAAGAAGAGCAACGTCTTTGCAGGAACTCTATTTTCAGTCTACTGAAAGGTATATCTGAGAATCAGTGAGACTACACTGACATTAAGGACATTAATTAAGCACATCTTTTAACAAGAATGCTGGTAAGAGTACAAATGCAACCCAAAAAAAGACCTGAAATGCATGTATTTTGTTCTATATATTTGCATATTTGTATATTTTGTTGTATTTTACAACAAACAGTGCATGTTCAATCATCAAAGAACAAAGCACAATACAAGAATGTCATGTTGCTCAGCTGTTTTACCATTGTATCAGTGCAACAGTCTCGTAAAAGAATGTCTGTGATATCGGATACTGGACCAATCATTAAAGTGTTAATCATTCTATTATATTGCTAGACATGAACATGCTGTAACTCTAAGAAGCATTAAGAAAAGCTATGGTTATTATTCGCCATATCTAGATGTGTTTTTAGTACAAGTATGGAATCCGTTATCCATAAAGTTGCGAATTACAGGAAGGCCATTTACACTGACTCCATTTTAAAGGGGTTGCGCACCTTTGAGATAACTTTTAGTATAATGTAGGGAGTGATATTCTGAGCCAATTTGCAATTGGTTTTCATTTTTTATTATGTGTAGTTTTATAGTTATTTAGCTTTTTATTCAGCAGCTCTCTAGTTTGCAGTGTCAGCAATTTGGTTTCTAGAGAACAAATTACCCTAGCAACCCTGCATTGATTTGAATAAGAGACTGGAATATGAATAGGAGATGGACTGAATAGAATGATAAGTAATAAAAAGTAGCAATAACAATACATTTGTAGCCTTACAGAGCATTTGTTTTTAGATGGTGTCAGTGACCTCCATTTGAAAGCTGCAAAGAAACAGAAGAAAATTGCAGATCATTAAAAAACTATGAAAAATAAATAATGAAGACCAATTGAAAAGTTTCTTAGAATTGGCCCTTCTACAATATACTAAAAGTTAACTTGAAGGTGAAGCACCCCTTTAAGCAAATAATTCCAATTTTCAAAAATGTCTTGTCTCTGTAATAATAAAACAGTACCTTGTACTTGATCCCAGCTGATATATAATGAATCCTTATTGGAGGCAAAACAACCCTTTTGGGTTTAATAAACGTTAAAAAAAATTTTTAGTAACTTAAGGAATGGAGATTTAAATTACAGAAAGCCCCTTATCCGGGAAAAAACCCAGGTCCCAAGCATTCTGGATAAAGGTTTCATACCTATATAACAACTTCTTTTGTGTTTTCTTTTTTTAAGGAGTGTCAGCTCATTTATCCAGAGAGGCAGTAGCTTGCCCCTATTGCTCTGTTTTTGCATGTAGAGTGTAGACACACATAGACCTCATAGCACAATTCAGTACAACTCTGGGGAAAAACTGACCAGAGCAGATATTTTCTGAAACTATGTAAATACAGCAAATTCTTTGAAGAATTCCAATCAGTAAGATAAGGTCAGGGAACAAGTTAAGCTTCTCATCACACCTGCCTATTCTTTTATTCTGTCTGCAAAAACTTGTATGGCTAGATTTCTAATGTGCAGGAGAGAACACAGTCTAATCATACAAATAAATCTTATCTCCATGGATCATTCTAATCTATCAAATCATTTTTTTTGCATCTCTTATCCAGGCTTTGCATAATAACAAGTTCTAAACATATTCATTTAAAAAAATAAATGAACTTGTCTCTTTTCTTGGATGAGATATTATTGTATTTTTTTTTTATCACAATCACTTTATTTTTGAAGCCTTTCTTGTTCTAGCACCATGCCATAGGACAGGAGCTTCAAAATTCTGTTGGTGCCTAATTTTATATGATTAGAATTGATTATAATTGCTTACATCAGGGCTGGCACTCCTCCACTGAAAAGTACACCTGCCCAGGACATTATTCTAGTGAGTACCATGCCCCTATCTTCTTGCCAGTGAGCCCCTTGCAGTTGGTCTGCAAGGGATTCCTGTTAAAGGTAAGAGGAGGCACCCTCGTGATTAACCAATTCCTTGTCCTTAAAGAGATCCTAGAAATGTCCCCATTACATTCACACCCAGTAGAATGTCAGATCTACTATACTGAAAATCTCAAATATATAGTTATATATTGGTCATATAAACAAGTACAAAGCATATTCTGCAGTCTTGTATAATAGAAGAGTGTATATATATATATATCTCAAACATGCAAATTACATAAAGAAAATACAGGTGGTAAAGAGGGTTATGCTCATAATAGCTCACAATCTTAAAGGAGAAATGGAGATGACACACAATGTGAGGTTGCATAAAAGAATCCTCCAACAAGACATGAGAAGCTGCAAGAGTGTAACAATCACAAGCTACTATAATAGTAAAAAATGTTTTCATAAAAATAAAAAAATGAAATAGTGGTATGTAATGTGGTCCACCACCACCACACTCTCCTCTTACCCCTTTGTGATCTCTTTCTTATCATAATTACCAAGGGGGCATGAGCACTGCAAAAGGCTATTTTTGACAAAGCTACTCTTGTAGCGAAACAGCTGGAGAGGGGAGGCGCAACGCTGCATGGTGAGGTGGGATCCCTTGCATGGGACACGCAGCTAGTGAGGTTCCAAGGTGCAACGAACGACGGGCTGTTGCAAATGATTCCACTTTCGATGAATATGGACTCTACAAATGGTCTGTATGAACTTTTATGACTTTCACAGGACCGGGAGTGATTATGTGGCACAAGTATTTACATTATTGTCCCACTAGCGCAGGTTGGACACTTACTACACTGTGGTGGCTGTACAGCTTAATTGGGTCATTAGACTGACTATACCAAATATGGATTTTTTACCTTACCACTAACTCCCAGTAACAGACCCCAACAATAGAGCATCAATTTGCTTATTTACCATTCCGCGTTTCAACGTACAATATATCTGGAATTATCGCATATGTACAGACAAGTGAGAGTATACAGCCCAACCCAGTTTATATCGTGGCCAACAGATATACTGCTCACCATTTTATTCTATATACATGTTGCAAGTACTTGGATCATTACCTCGGATTGGACATAAAAAAACTTTTCTGGCTGCTTAGACACAGTGTACACGATATATGAATTTTGGCCATACCAAATAGTGTCTTTGGTCTTGATAGTGATTATATTTATATTTATGCATTTTCTCTCACATCTGATTTATTATTAATCAGATGGTGGAGCAGTATGTTCTCATAAAAGGGATCCCTTCTATCATCATGCAGTGTTGCTTTGGTTTTAATTGTATGTTGTTTTAACTTATTACACTTGGCATGGTTGTGAATAAAAATAGCTTTTTATTTTACTACTTGAGTACTGTATTATTCAAGAACATGAGATTTGGAAGTTAAATCTCAGTTTCGGGCTGTATATTCAATTCAAATTGGTGTGGACACTCCTACTCTCATATTCTTGTTATTCAATATTCATTATCTACAACCCCTGCAGGTTTTAATTTTAGGGTTTTTCTATTTTAAAAAATGGAGACACAAAATTTTGGGCGTGTGCCCCTTCATCAGGTGTGCAGCAATTGATTACTGTGTAGGTTAAATAGATGGGGTTATTTACTAAATAAATCTGAAAAATGTGTGTTTTTTTTGGTACAAAATCTGAATTGTTAGTGAAAGAAAAAAACTAAACATTTTCAGGATTTATTATACCCCAAGGATGGAATAAGTCTGAATCCAAAAATCCGGCATCTCAGACCTGCCAAGGTTGCATATAAGTCAATGGGAGAAGTCCTGAAGATATATTGCTCTTTTTTTTTCTTTTAGATATTTTCATTAGTTACAGAGAGTACAACGATATATATATATATATAAATCAATATATTGATCTGCAAACAGAATTTTTGGGAAAGTGTATTGATAAATAAGGAGAAAAGCCTGTGCAGATATGGTCAGAGTAGTTTTTAGAAAATATTGAGACAAATACAGACTTTGATAAATGAGCCTCTATTCCACTTTATGGGAACATCCCCAGGCAAGTGCTTGCATGTGCTGGGCCTGTCTGTACATCAACATTGAGGAGGGTGCCAATTTCTCCTAATACTACAAACACCAGACAGCCCTGACAGGGTGTGCCTGAGGATCTTCTATGTATTAAAAAATGGAGCAGAGGGTATTCTGCTTGCAAAAGTGTTTGATAACCTAGTGCACCTCTACACATATCAGTCAGGGCTTGATTTCCTACTACAAAAGGGATCATTTAAAGGACATGTCAACCCTCTCCACAAAAATGTAATCAACGAATAGCCTCTTTGAAATCTTTAGATAACTGCCACTCTGGTTGTTAAAAGGTTAACAGTAAGGCTGCGGTATCCCCTTAATCAGCTACAAATCCTTCTACTACACTAAACCACTCTGCCCCCTCCCTCAGGAATTTCCTTTGGCTCTTGGCTCAGTGAGCATGCTCAGTTCCTCTCAGCTCAGATTACAAACACACCCTCCAGACTAACAGCCAATGAAGAAAGAGCACTGCTTGTTCCTATAGAAACTCTGTTGCTATTTTTTTCTCCTAACCACCTCTCCTGAGCTCAGCTTAACAATTACAGTGCTCAAACCCAGCAGAACTTTTTTTATCAAAGTATGTTGTGCCTGTGTAAACCTGCATTCCGCACTGCATGGACTTTACAGCATACGTCTTATTTCAGATCTCAATAGTACTGATAATGTATCAGAGGGAAAATGGCCGCCAGGTGAAAGCTGCTATGTGTTTTAGGAAAATGTGATGGCGCTGACAAACAGAGGGGGTATATGCAGTACAAATGATGCAGTTTGGGTGGGGAAGATATGCCCAACTTATATACATGGGAGGAAAATGTAGGCTTTACATGTCCTTTAAGAAGGACCCAGACAGAAGTGCAACAGCATTAACATGTGTGAGCCCCTCAGAGCTAAAGCAGAACGCAGAGGCCAGTCCTGTTATTGAGGGCAGTCATTAAAGGGATACTGTCATGGGAAAAAATAACTCATGTGACTTGTGTGTGATATCACCCCCCCACGCCCAGCAGCCTGACAACAGAACAATGGGAAGGTAACCAGATAGCAGCTCCCTGACATAAGATAGCTCCCTGGTAGATCTAAGAAAAACACTCAATAGTAAAATCCAGGTACCACTGTGACACATTCAGTTACATTTAGTAGGAGAAATAACAGCCTACCAGAAAGCAGTTTCATCCTAAAGTGTTGGTTCTTTCTGAAAGCACATGACCAGGCAAAATGACCTGAGATGACTGCCTACACACCAATTTTACAGCTTAAAAAATATATACTAGTTGGGTTAGGAATTATATTTTAGATGTGAATTAGAGTGAATTATTTGCAGTATAAACTGTAGTTGAGAAATAAAAAGTACATGATAAAGATCATGATAGAATCCCTTCAAGAACAGAATCAAGATGCTGGCCGCATTTGAATGTACACACAGGCAGGGTCTGACTAGGCTGCCGTGACTCTCTCTAGCCCTCGTGGGCCCAACCCTGCCAGAGTGTCGGCGCTCCATTATCTCTCTCTATCCCAACTAATACCTCCCCCGAAACGTTGATATTATGGTGGTATGAATAAAAGGGGTACACTCCCGACTGCTAAAAAAATTGTGTGTGCAGACCATCTTTACAATTGATGGTGCAGGTCTGCCAGTTACAAGACACCTAAGGATTCTGCATAGCCTACAAGACCTGAACAATTGTAACTTCTAAACAGTGACTGACATCTAAGCAAAATCATTACTGACAATGAGACTCTGGAGGGGAAACGTCTACAGACTAGATGAAAAAGGGATATCAAACTGTTTAGTGCTCCTTGGGTCACAACTCCTTCTGTGTGATACCACACAGAAGAGAGATTTTATTTTCACATAAAAACTATATCAAAGGTTTACTTCTTTAGATTACTGTTAAATGGATTTATCTATTAAACATAGAACACCGGTAAAGTCATTATTTGTTTACCATTTACAATTTGAAAATAACAGGTTTTTATTTTTTACAGAAACAAATGCAAATGTGAATGTTAATTCCAACCCCCCATTAATGCAAGCTAATCACACATGCAGCGAGATTTGTGCTGAAATTCTAGAAAATAATGCTGCATTGTGGGTGAAAAAAAAACACCCTGCGGTTTGAAGAATGCTCTTACATTAATAAGGTATATATGTTTTGAAAAATTGCAGTACCCATTGCAGAATAACCTTTTAGAAACAAGGATTAAAATATGCCTTGCCCACAATACAGTAATGGCACCTAATATCCAGAATGCTTGAGGACTGGGGAATGATTCATTCCATAAACTGGATCTTGATACCTTAAGTATACTAGAAAATCATATAAACAAGGATGAATTATATCTTAGTTTGGATAAAGTACAAGGTACAGTACTATTTTATTACTACAGTGAAAAAAGGAAATCATTTTTAAAAATGTGGATTATTTGGATAAATAGATTTATAGATAACTGATCCCATACTTTTATTTCCATCTGATAAACAAAATTATGAATAAAGTAAAGCTTAGGGGGATTCATTATCAAAATCCCAATTTATCTCAATATTTTCTGCCATAAACTCAGATCAAATCCGGTCGGGTTTTTAGCGCTTATTTATTATTCTCCAGAAAATTTGCTTTGCACGTTTTTTTTCATAATTTTCACCCGAAAACTCTGAATACTTTGAGGCAGTGATCCCCAACCAGTAGCTTGTGAGCAACATGTTGCTTTCCAACCACTTGGATGTTGCTCCCAGTGGTCTAAATGCAGGAGTTTATTTTTGATTTCCAGGCTTGGAGGAAAGTTTTGGTTGCATAAGAACCAGGTCTACTGTTAAACAGGGCCTTAATACAGATTGCCAATCCACATGGGGGTTAATAAAGGGCCAATTACAGCACTTATTTGGCACCCCAAGAACATTTTTCTTGCTAGTGTTGCTCCCCAACTCCTTTTACTTCTGAATGTTGCTCACAGCCTCAAAAGGTTGGGGATCCCTGCTTTGGGGTATTGCACGAACCCAGCACACATCAAAAAATCATTGGGACTTCTCCCATTGACTTATATGCAATCTAGACAGGTCTGAGATGCTGGATTTTCAGATTCAGACTTTTCCATCCTCAGGGTTTAATAAATTCTGAAAAAATTTAGATTATTTTTTTAGAAGTAATCAGAAATTGTTTGTGATTTTTGCATTCAGAGTTTAGTAAATAACCCCCTTAGTATTTATTTAATTAGAAAGTTACTAGACTTTTGTGGAAAATGACGCGACAAAAATGACGACAAAAATGACGGGAGATTCGCCCATCACTACTAATGATCTTATTTCTGTAGGAACTATATTTTGGTTTCTGGTTTTAAGTATATCTGTGTACATAACAGCAGAGAGTTCTCGTGATTAATGTAAACATTAACATGCATGACATAGGTACCTTTGGAATGTTTAATGTTATAGTACCTGTAAAATAATTCTTGGTATTATGTGGCAATTGCAGCATGAGTTTTGGGTTTCCCTATTATGTGTACCGGTTTAATCACATCGTAAGCCTTACAGACAAAATGTGTATGATGCTTATCATCATCATTATACCCCATCATCATGCCAAGGGAGTTGTCTTGTAATATTTCCTGCAGTAAGGTACAGCCAGCCACACAGCTGCCACTCAAAACAACTGCTGACTGGGTAGATAATTGCCCTAACTAAGCAATTTTGACTCCTGATACCAATGTGCTGCAGATTATCTGCCCAGGATACACAGTGATTCTAGAAGTATACACATCTCCTGGTTACGACACATGTGGGGTTATGTAAAAAAATACATTTTCTCAGATGTAGTAAATCATGGCAACCAATTGACAGGTAACATTGTCCATTCACCTGTTCTCATTGGTTTCTATAGGTTACTGCACCTGGCCCATTGATTGCATTTTATTATATTAAGAGGTAAATCTGCAAGTATATTTCTGTAGAAAGGGGTGGACATAAATACATGCTATTGGTCTGAATGCAAATAAAAATAGCAGCTACAAATAAAAGAGGCATAGATGAAAAATGAGGGTTTGTTGAAACTCTAGTTATTAGGTTCAATCCAACAGACTGACTTTAACCCATGTTTTCCTTGTCTAACCTTCACATCACTGCAAGTAAAACAGATTATTTCCAGCGATCTGGTTTATTGTGAGATATTGTAAAAATGTAGTCTTGCGCAACAAATATTTTTGTCTGCCAGGAGTTGTAAGGAATTATTGGAAAAATACATACAATTTACTTTCTATGGCCTTATAATTCAGAGCCATAAATGCAAGCATGCAGGCAGCCTGTTTTGATCTTCTTAGATGTAATTAGAATGCCTGTGAGGATTGAGTAAGGAACTGGGTAACAACAGGTCATACTGGGCTAGTGAGTAAGGAACCAGAGGCATGTGTTAGGGATTATTGGCGTTGTATTTGCCTGTGAGGAAGGTTGGACACACAACATGTTAAAGGAGGAAGGAAGTGAAGGTGTTGTTGCCCTAAACAACTCCCAGTCTCCCCATAGCAAGAAGGGTAGCAGAGTAGGGGGGTGACATTAGTATAGAGTCACAGCAGGGGGCTCCCCTGGGGAGTTAGCCGGTGATAGTGGTATGACGTGTAGGATGTAACAGGGGTTAGACCTTGGTTTAAATTGATGGAAGGTGCCCGGTTGAAAGGGGCGTGAATTACGGAAGAAATTCATGCTTGGGAGGGACAACATGGCCCCTTGCTCTTGGTTGCCTTCAGGGGCAATCAGAAGTTATATGTAAGTAAATTGTTAAATAATTGTATACATTGCCCTACATATAACAGATGCTAATATATATTAGTTATTTATGCAAATTTTGTTATGCAGCCTTTTTCAGCAAAAGGATCTCATGTAGTCAGGTATGTTTTCTTAATGAAAGGGGGGATGATCTTGGTGTTGTTGGGTGGGGTCCATCATATTAACACTGCCCCTATCAAATGCAACATACTTAGGCGGAAAAACTCGGAGAGTAAACAAATAGAAGAAACATCAAGGTTAGGCTGAGAAGGGCTAAAGCCAAGGGCACATCATCTGCTGTCATGCACTCCTTCTGCTGTCATATGCTAAGAGGAGCTGAAAACCCCTCTACAATAGTGAAAGCCTTCTACAACAAATGGTATTGACAGAGCTCATGCTACATATAGCATTGTGATAAATAAAAATGTAAAACTTTAACACTAACGTCATTGCTTGCATTTCAGAGGGCTTTTGTCAACTTTTACATATAATGGGGTATCCAGTAAATAAATATGTTGTTTGTGTTCAGCAGGATCCTATGATATAGATTGCACAAAACATATACACACACACACAGTGCAGTGAAAACAGGATAAACCTGGAACCAGAAAGTCAAAGCCCCCGCCTGTTGTTTTTCCTCCATTCATTTTCCTATTTAAATGCCTGTTTGACTTGGCAGGAGGGTGCTTTGAATAATGCAAGAGAAAGAAACAATATTCCTGCCGTTGGAACTTTACTAGCATAAAGCAATTTCTAATCAAAGCAAATGGATACAGATCTAGAGCAGCAATTATTTCTTATTAGTCTTAATATAAAAATCATGCAAATAATCACACCTTGTACACAAAGGAACGCAGAATAGCTAGATTTATCTTTATCTCAGAAGCCATAATGAAACTAGCGATGAAAATTTTAAAGCAAAACTGTTTCAGAAAAGGGCTTCTTTGTACCAAACAGAAATAATTACAAAGAAAATAAGCCTGTTTTTAGCAATTTCCCTGTTTTTTTTCTTTTTGCAAACTGTAATGTAAAATACTATCTGGTTGTTGGGGCCACTGAATACAAAACCTGATTATCTGTAAAAATTACTTATTATTGATACTTTTATTGATTATTTCACTAGTTAGGCCTTCTCTTATTCACAATTCACTATGTAACAGCAGAATAAAAGCTTCATATACAAGTATAGGATCTGTTAGCCAAAATGCTGGGTACCTGGGGTTCTTTCTGTTATTTTGATCACAATACCTTTCTTCTAAAAATAATAATCTAAACATGAATTAGACCCAAGAGGATTGCTTATATCTTGAGATCAAGTACAATGTTCTATTTTATTATTAATATTATTATTATTATTACTATACGGAAAAGGGAAATCGGTTTTAACATTTTTAATTATTTGATTAAAATGGACTCTATAGGAGATGGCCTTCCTGTAATTTGGAACTTTCTGGATAGAGGGTTTCCTGATAATGGACCCTACACTTTGATTACCTTATCTACCAACAGAAAACAGAAAAAAAATCATCTGGTGAACTGTGGCAAACTCAATGTCAACTTTGGATAAATAGCAATGTATATTGGTTCCTTCCATATTCAGAACAATCTGCTATGAATCTGTGGGGAAAATGTCCAGCAAGAAGAGAAGTCCCAGTATACGGAGAGACTGTACAGCATAGCCTGTAGACATACCACCTTGTATAAGATGGATTATCCTTCAGTTTTTGGCCACCTTGTACAGGTATGTGGGATACCATTTGAAAATACACATAAATGACCAAATTATATAAACATGGGGATGTATCGTATACCAGTACCAGTATAGCCAATCCAATTTTGGGGCATATGATAACATCTTCCATGAGCCAAGTGGTGCCATTATTTTTCACTCATATCAGGGTTTATTTGGACAAAGTGACTAATAACTATACAAAAATACAGGAAATTCATGAAGATTCAGTTTATAGCGAGGCCTGCTTATCCGTATAGCTGCAAAAGCTCTGAAATAATTTAAAGTCATTTGCTGAATTACTTTATTATTTAAAGTTTTATTTGTCAAAAAAAAAAATACAGTTAAAGCTGGTTCAGGATAAAGTTTACTCAGAATCTTTCTAAGCACTTTACCCCCGCTCACAGCAATACATGTCAGCCATTAACCAGCTTCTGCAGGAATTTATGAGTTCCCTTGCTTCTGTTCAACCTTGAGCATCCCCTACTGAATATGTCTGGCTTCTTACTGCAGGACCATATATTATAAAATTTCATTTACGGGTAACAGATGGAGGTTCATTTGATCATACCAGTCTTTGGTGAAATATACTAATTAACTGTGAATGAAATTTAATGGTACCTGTGTGATAGGTTTAGGAGATTTTTTTTTTTACATACAGAAAAAGGGGTTGAGTTGAAAGCACAGTACTTTATACCAGGAAAGAAATTATTCCCACCAAAACAGCTGTGCTTTATATATGATATAATGATAATATATATGATATATGATAACTTACAGTATTTGCCAATGTTTATAGTACCCACGCTGAATGAAAATTGGGGTGTATTCCCATTACAGTCTCTGATAGCTGCAAGGGTTCATACAAATCTCTTTAGTGACAGTGGAAATATGGGAAGGGTTACTAAAATCCACATTTTTCTGACTATTTAAATTTAAAAAGTCAGACCAAACTAGAATCCACGATTTGACCTTATCTATTATTAAAAAAGCACGACTGAATCTTCTCAATAAAATCAAGCGAAACGCAAATTATTCCCCAAATCGATTTTTTTCTGGATTATTCCTGAAAAGCATAATTTTTTTTAGATTTTTGCACAAAAAGCCCTAACTAATAAAATGTTCTGGCTAATTCCAGCGCAGACCACAGAAACTTCCAAATAACATAGGGATCTCCCATTCATCCCATTGACTTATACACAACCTTGGTAGCGTAGAGTTTTAGCCTATGGGGGACCTCCTAGAGCCTGGCCTGTGCCAAGAATTCTAAGGATTTTGGTTGAAATTGTTGGAATCGTTTGAATCGAACAATGCATTAAAACGATTCAAACTATTTCAATTCGATCAAAAACGGACGGTCCCTGCCCGGTCATGTATTTATACATGCCAAGATTTAATCAGACAGCTTGGCCAATTTTGAATTTTTTTTTTGGCAAAACTATCTGAGGATATTTACAACTACATGGTAGTTGCTTTATGAACATTTCATAAGGAAGTGAATTTCATAAAGAATTGCCACAGAAAGCAGAGTGATTGACATGCATGGGGTTATTTCTTAATTCCGGGTGCTGTCCTAACACAGGGTCTTTATTTCCCTTGAATAATGTGCCTGGTTTGCAAATGGATATTGGCAGACTTTATTAGTACATTGTAAGGAACTCACCCTGGTGTCTTGTGGAGGGACGGCAGAAACGCCTGCCGCACCCTCGGCGGGGACGCCAACCGCATCCTTTTCTCCTTGGCGCCGGCTTGTTCTTGGGCGCGCGCGGCGCACTTCCGGGTTCCCTTAAAGGCGCATCGGCGCGAAATTCAAACATATTTAAAGGGATTTTTGCCTGCAATTTGCTGCCCGTTGTTAGGTTCTATTTGTTAGTTTCTGGGTGTGTTTCCTTACTGATTCCTGACTGATTCTACTGTGTTTGACCCTTGCCTTGCCTGACTATCCAGCTATTCTCCAATCCTGACCTCTTGCTTGTCCGATTACTCTGTCATCTCCTATCCTGACCTTTTGCCTGTCCCCTGACTATTCTACACTCTCTAATCCTGATCCTGGCCTGTCTGACTATTCTATTCCGCTTGGGCTGGCCGGCCCGCCTGTTCCATTTGGTGGTATTCTTCAACCCAGTATCTTTGGTGAAACGATCGTGCCCCTGTGCTAGCCAGAACTCTTAGCTTTGCACCTCTCGATAAGTCCAGGTGGCATCTGAGTAAGCTGAGGGCTCCTCCCAAGGCCAAAGGCGGTCACTTAACTGGTGAAGCCGAGCTGAGACCAAGATGCTTAGCTATTGTTCTGGTTTTGGGTGCCGTTCGTGACATACATACAAGAATCCTAACGGGTTTCATGCCTGAATGGGCACTTACTCAAAGCCTTAGGCACAACACATGTTAGGCTTCTTGTATGTCATAATAAAGTCTTTGTATTTTTTACTAAAAATCAAGCTACTGATTTGTTAGAAAATGGACCTCACCCCACTTAAATTCTACAGATTGAAAATTAGCTTGACAACCCTTGGACTGGGGTTGCCCCGGTGTGGAACCATTTCTTATGATTTTTCTTTTTCTATTTTTTTTCCCTTTTACTCTTGATTTATAGCTTTTTCCAGTAAAGGGGCATACAACATTACTTGTATTTTTACCTAATGGATATTGATAGACCCAGCTATATTTTCCAGGTGTTTCTGGTTCCAGCGTTGATACTTTTAATAGAGAGAGTGAGACATTCTTTGTTCCATTAGCCAGTTGTTACCAACTATATCAAAAACAGGACACTGCATGGAAAAAACGCATAACCCCTGCTATTTTTAACATTCTTTTGTGAAATGCTAGCTATTTCCAACTCATCTCATTTTATTGTACAGCACATTGTAGTGCAATGATTAAAGTCTCTATGATAGATATATTGAATGGCTGTGCACTCAGTTGCAATTTACTGGGTATTTACAAAGTCAGCAATTTCTGACGGTGCATGAGACTGGGAGAGTACTAATTAGCTTGAACAAAAAAGAGTCTCTGATTGCACTCTGTAATTATAAACTAAACATCAAATTTTTATTTAACCATATAGTTTAGTCCTCCTTTCACCAATCAAGAAGTTGCACAGTGAAAAATAAATAGCATTAAATTAATTATAACAATTCATTATAAATACACATCATTATTTCATAAGCGTTGAAGTTGATTTCATAAACTATTCATCGAGTTGATTCAAATAGTTCTAAGTTAGATCTGTCCCAACAAAGTTAGTGCATGATACTGTTAAAAACACATATGCAGAGGGGGAGAGATTTTTGGACCATGTGCCTCAGGCTACTGTATATATTTCAAGCCTTATTATTTGATCGCTCACACCATCTATGTATGATTTATAATGTTACCGACTGCTTGGTTCCACAGTGTGAGGTAAGCCTAGAGAGTTACCATGTCTCAGACACTTAGCAGCTTTCCTGGTTATATCCTCAAATTTTTAAGAAGACGAGACGCCCAGTTCAAGAATACAAATTCCAACAGAAGGCACTGTGCATAGCATTAACGTGTGGCATACCATTTCCAATAAAGCTGTGAAGGGTGCCGAGTTATGCGCGATGATGCGCCGCACTCCAAGTTAATATGCAGCGTGAAGCTTTCTAGTGTGCATTTGTGAAGCATTTGTTTGAAAGCAGCATTATAGTTAGCGAACATTGCGCAATTTACTCATATCGGCAAAGGTTTGTTAGAGACGGCACAATGTCCATGTTCCTATAACTTTATCACAGAACCTTTTCCCCGCTTATACTCATCTGCTTCTCCGAACTTGTTCCACTTGCATGACCACATGACCAGGGGCAGCTGGGAAATTGACAAAATGTCTAGCCCCATGTCAGATTTCAAAATGAGATATTAAAAAATCTGTTTGCTCTTTTGAGAAATGGATTTCAGTGCAGGATTCTTCTGGAACAGCACTATTAACTGATGTATTTAAAAAAAAATTCCCATGACAGGATCCCTTTAACTATATGGTTAAATAAAAATTCGATGTTTGGTTTATAATTACAGAGTGCAATCAGAGACTCTTTTTTGTTCAAGCTAAAGTCTCTGTGATCTTGGATTTACTGTAGTATGGTGAACACTGCCAATGGTATTTAAAATTCACTGTTAAGCAGCAATAAAATATATTTCCCAGGTGTATAAAGGTTTGAGGATCACTGACTCAACTCAACTTTTGCAAACAAACAGCATTATAGCTTCAAAAGTTTTTTACACAAGGAACAACAAATAGCAGATGCTCATTATTGACATAGTCTTTAAAGTATTTTCACAGTTCTGTTGTGCTCTGTTGTAACGCAGAAAGTTGATGTTCAATTAATTGAAATTCTTAATTGTTTTGGACTCCTCCCAAACCCACCTGCTGATCAGTTTGAAGATGAAATATAATAGGCTAGATGCTTACAAAACACTAACACCATAGAGGTTAGGGTAAATGTTGAAACTAGACAATAAATGTGTCTGGGGGGCATATCGGTTCCCAGTGGGAGTTGTCAGGACCAAGGGGGAAGCTTCAGGGGGATTAAGTCTAAATATGCAGTACAAATAGGGATCAGGAATAAATGTAGTCAAAATCCAGGCGGAGGTTCAAAGGCAGGCAGAAAAGTAGCAAAGTCAAAGTTTGCATTATATAAATTTAAGTACAATGGCACTTAACAACAGAGCACAGAAACATCCACAAAACAAAACAAAAAATTGTTAGAATAGTCGATGCACATAAAATTGTTGAGCATCAAAATTGTTCGGACACTCTTAAATGCATTTGGACAAAATAGTTGCTCTCTTAAAAATTGTCACTCATGTCAAAATTGGCATGCAACAAAATTATTATGACGCACAAATACAAAAAAAATACAAAAACACCCCACACATGAAACAAAGAAACGGCTTTTCAAAAAATTTACGGTAAATTCACAAATTTGTTCGGCAAAGCAAAACAGCACATGTTAGCCCATCACTAAAAACCATTATTGAATATCAACAAGATTATGAAGGAACACAATTTCTATTCTTTGCATAGAGGTTTGTTTTTGTACATAATTGTTAGTTGAAGTTTCTAAACCTGACTATTTTGCCAACCTGACGATCCCATCTCAGCCTGTCAGTTACTGTTTCTAATCCTAATGGACTCCTGCTGCACAAATATGGCAGCCCCCTCATACAGGAACATGGGGGATCAGACAGGTAATGTAAAAGCATTGGGCAAATACTTTATGGCAAACTTATAAGTAGCTTTCAAAGCCATTATGATTGATGTAAAAAAGAGTGTGTTGGCTTGTTAAAAAGGAGAGCAGCATGACTAGTTTAGGGTATTGCTGTAGGCAAATATATGCTGGCATATACTGTAAGCATTTCTATTGCTGAACTGGTATTTGTCACATAATACACAGTTTGTATAGATGCATAATACAGTACAAACCAAGCAGAAACTGCCAGTGTAATGCAAGGTATAATACTGCCTATTCTATAGTGCCCGACAGTAGAAGGATATTCCACTTTCAGAAGGATACTTTTTTATATATACTTTCCCTTAAATAGGAATTGAAGTATTATGGGTATTCATTCTGTCTATTCTCTGCACAATGCAGTTCCATTAACTGTAAGTGGCTATTACATTGTTTCAGTGCCCTTTAAAGGAGACATATTGTATACAAACAAAAATCTGCCAGTGCATTATACTCCTCTAACTAATATGCTGCTGTGTAGCAATAGTAGAAAAGGCTCAAGTTACACAGTAGATAGTAGCTCTGTTGAACATACAGCTGTTAGCTGTTTAGTATGTGCCATATAGGCTTTTTTCAATGTCCGCCATTGCTACACAGCAGCTTGCTTATATTAACTATAGTAGTGTTTTTGAAGCAAACATTTCCGTTTTACCAGTGCAGGGCAACAGTACATGATATTTTCATTACTTTAAAACACTTTTGGTGTTACTGTTCTTTTAAAAAAATATGTGTTTGAGACTTTTTAAAAAATTCCCCCAGAATCTGATAGCCCTGCCCATGTTTCATGCCTGAATTATCTGGCTGTGCAGGGGGAACCTCAGCGCACTACACTGTATGATAGGAGCCAATCAGCAGCTTGGCTGACCTGATAGGGAACTGAAGCTTGTTTGAGCTTGTGTGACTGCAGGACTGTGATTGTCTGTCTCTCTCCTACTGTGCTTCTGGCACGGACTGTTAGGACATGACCACCCCTCATATGAAACACAGACACAGACCATTATAGATCTATAGGAACAGGTAGCTCCAATTAAGGGGGCATTATTTAAGAGAATATTAAGGTTTTCTTTTGCATATCATATATGTCTCCTTTAAAAATGAATGGGCAAAACAATTCTATATACAGTAATAAGTTTTTTTCAATCAATAACATTATAATGGCCAATATGGGTGAAAGAGGGTAAATTGGGATCCTGGCATTTTTCCCAGGAGTTTCACGCACAGCACAAATATTATATCAACCTTTTCCTAACACTCAGGAACATTTCTACAACCTTTTGCCAGAGTATTGAGACTTTTTTTTTCAGAATCATTTTATCAAATCAATTCCCCATTTCCCACACCAGCTATTTCATAAGAAAGTTTGCCAGGTTAAAGCAGATTAATTCAGTAGTTGCCTATGGCAGATCTGTCAAGTTTGACCCAAAGATCCTGCAGGTCATTCCACCTTTGATGGATCGACCCAGCTATTTGGAATGGATTGGTCTGTCACAATTTTTATTTGTATTAAGCAGGCCTTAAAGGGATTCTGTCAAGATTTTATGGTGTAGTTTTTATTTCTAAATGACATTGTTTACACTCTATTCACTCTACCATGTAAAATGTCATTCGTGAACCAGCAAGTATATTTTTTAGTTGTAATATTGGTGTGTAGGCAGTCATCTCAGGTC
>CM044443.1:80031974-80045257 GCA_024363595.1 Xenopus borealis | reverse complement strand
GATCCTTAATTAAAACTCTATCAAGCACATGATCTGTATTGGAACTACTGTATAGTTAGCTAATGGCTGACTTATAATAATAGTTCATAGTGGGTTACATCCATTCATAAATGATTAACTACCCCAACAGCTAATTGCTCTGGAATGTGCCAAATGCCTTTCCTGCAGTGCAGGAATTCTCTCTATTATTGAGGGAGAAAGGGTTTATTTAAGTTTTAAAGCTCTGTGCATTACAGTTCAGATAATAACTTTTGCAGGAATTTTTATGTGCCATATTCTCTTTCAGGACGTAAAGATTTTCCGTGTTCTAATCCTTGGAGAGTTGGAGAGGGGACAGAGCCAGTTCCAGGCCCTGTGCTTCGTTACCCGGCTGCAGAGCAATGAGATCATTCCCAGCGAATCTATGGCTAAACTACGGCAGGTGAGAGGGCATTTCACTTTTTCAGAACTTTATGGATAACGGGTTTCCAGATTATATGGGATGGTGGTTGGTTATGTATTATGGCATCATGTACCACTTAGCTTAGCACGATTAACTTTTTCTGTCATGGTGTACTTAAGAAGTAGTTTGCCTTCAAGTTAACTTTTATAGTTCGTATTTATAGAATTTCATATTCTTTAACTTTACATTTGTATTTTTAAAATGTATTTGTCTGTTTTTTGGGGATCACTTGTCCTGGCTGTCAATCTCCTACTCTGTGAGGCTAGAGATTTATAGCTAATGTTAGTTATTCATTTATACAAGCCCTCTCCTAGTCCTCTTCCAGTCTCTCATTGAAATCATTGCAAGGCTGCTAGGGTAAATTAGGCCCAAGCAACCAGATCACTGCAGAGATTCCAAACTGGAGAGGCCGTGAAGAGACTGCTAAATAATGTAAAATGTCTAAAAAAAAAAATAGAAAATGAAAACCAGTTGCAAATGGTTTATGAATATCACTGACTGAATAATACTAAGGGGCTGAATTTCGAACGTAGGATTTATTGGTTTGAATGGTCGAAAGATCGAATAGAGTCGAATGAACGAATATTCGATCATACGATCATTCGATCAGCGAAGGATTACATTTTTTAGTTTATTTGATTGCCTACTTGCCAGATTGGACCTACCAAATTGCAATAGAAGCCTATGGGAGCACTCCTATAGGCTTCTGAGGCTAAGTCCTGATCGAATAGATTTGTACGATCGAAGTCTTCGAATCGTACGAATCATTTGAATGATCGAATGATTTATTCAACTGATTGAATAAATTATTCGACTGATCGAATAAATTTGTATTCGATCGTCGAATGATCGAATATCGAATAAAAGGTAGCCTAAAACTATTCGTTTAGCATTCGACGATCGAATGCTAATCGAATTTGGTCGAACTATTTTTGGGGAATAATAGTAAATTTGCCCCTAAAAGTTGGGTCAGCTACAACTTTAATGGTTTCATTTAAATACTCCGCCTTTCCTTGTTCAGTGTTTTTAAACCCTTCTTCAATGTTTGCCATTGCGGTGTTTTTTTCTTTGTTATAGAGGTATTGTAGCGGAGTATTTACATAATTGTTGCATATATTTTATATGATTTTGTTAATCACACAACATTAGAAATATGTTTTTGGGAAGTATAGCATTACTTCTGTAACTTCACTGGGAACTTTTCATTTTAAAAAAATAGGCATTCTTTAATTTTTACACTGTAGAATGTTTGTTCAAGAGCCCCAGGCATCCCAACTAAAGTAGCAGGCCAGTTAGGTGACGTGTAAGAAATAGACTGAGAGGTATTATTACAGTGCTGTCTATTGCTCATCCTGTCTAACCACCTAGCTTAAGGCCATCACAGTAGTTTAACATTCCTCCAGGGACAGGTAAGGGTTATTGCAGTTGCACATGGGGCAGCAGTGGTGTAACTACCACGGGAGCAGGGGATGCAATTGGACCAGGGCCCGCACCCCCGCAGGGCCTCCTGGCATATCATGCACCACTGATTCCGGCTGCAGTTGGGGCAACATAACTATAAGTAGACCCCCCTCATTAGTAACATATGGGCACTCCTGTGTTGAATGAAGCTGGAAAAAGCCAAAGCACCCAAGATAATCTTGTGCTATTGCCCTTGTTGAGGATAGCAGCATCCTTCAGAGTTTGTGGTTTTTGAGTTATTTAGCTTTTTATTCAGCAGCTCTCCAGTTTGCAGTCTGGTTGCTAGCAACCATCCATTGATTTGAATAAGGAGTAGCCTTACAGAGCAATTGTTTTTAGATGGGTCACTGACCCCCTTTTGAAAGCTAGAATGAGTCTGAAGAAGAAGGCACAAAAACTATACAAAATAAACAATGAAGACCAAATGAAAAGTTGATTAGAATAGGTAATTCTTAAAGGTGAACCCCCCTTGTTTCCCGCCATCCCCCACACTCATCATCCCTCTGCTTTTGTATAATTTATTTTGTTGGGTGCTTGCCAGACTATAGCAACATTTATACAATGTGTAATGATGCCCTGAGTGTTCCCTGTTAATATACCATGACCCAGAACTCCATATTCAATGAACAAGTATGCCCTTTATCTGCTTTTCATGTTCTTATGAATGTCTGTGTGTAGCTGATGAAGTTTAGCATTATTAGTAGTGCTTTCACATACTGTAGTTTCCAGGATGCTCTGATGCAGATCATTGAGCGTAAAGGAAAACTATACCCCAAAAATGAATTTTTCAGCAACAGATTTATATCAAATCAAGTGACATATTAAAGAATCTTACCTACCTGGTATATATATATTTAAGTAAATATTGCCCTTTTACATCTCTTGCCTTGAACCACCATTTTGTGATGGTCTGTGTGCTGCCTCAGAGATCACCTGACCAGAAATATTTCAACTCTAACTGTAACAGGAAGAAGTGTGGAAGCAAAAGACACAACTCTGTCTGTTAATTGGCTCATGTGACCTAACTTTATAGTTTGTTTGGTATGTTTGTGTGCACCGTTGAATCCTAGGATCCCAGAAGGCTGTCCTTATTTTTTAAAATGTCAATTTTCTATTTAGGATGACCCAATGGCACATGCTACTAAAAAAGTATATTATTATGAAAATGGTTTATTTACATGAAGCAGGGTTTTACATATGAGTTGTTTTAGGCAATATCTGTTTATAGAGACCCACATTGTTTGGGGGTATAGTTTTCCTTTAATGTGGTCTTGGTCCTTATAAATGCCTATCTGACGGTTGCAATACATAGTTAAATGGTGAAGTTATGTCCAGATGCTAATTTTATCTATGTACATGTATGGAAAAATATTTTCTTGGGACTAGGCGTCATGATTCATTTAAATTAACCTGCATGGTTGTTTATATGGAGAATAGACTTCCAGCAAAGGCTGTATTAACTGTATGCTCATATATTGAGGGTCAGAGCATTGAGCGAGTATGTTCAGAAACTCTTAGACATTTAAGTTAGAAAAGTCATCTGATGTTTCTCTACTTGGTTTTAAGCAGCAAGTTTTAAGTTTTCAGTCAGTTTTTTTTCCAGTCTGTAGACGGTTGGCTAAAATGATCAGCCGGCAGTGCTGTTGTTACAAAACGAATTATATTGGCAGTTTTTCATTGTCTTAAAAAGTCTAATATCTTGGGGGAAAAAAAGGAAATATAATTGATGTAAAGAGCAATGTTTCTTATTTTATATATTTACATATAATTTAATTGTTATTGGAAGGGAACATGAGCATTCCAATTTCAACCGCAGCCTGTGTGTCAGAGACCTACAGTCTCTATGTATTTTGTGTTTATGTGTATATTACAGCACATGAAATAAAGGAGTGATCAATAAAAAAGTTACATCATTTTCATGTGTTGTGTATGTATAGTGTGTATTTGGGGGAGGGGAAGTGTAACTATTCCACTGAGCTCTTTGATTAGGGGCAAACCATAACAAGCATGCTATTGTTTTTTTTCTATAAAGTTTGTTGATGGCCTGAATTATTCTTTGGCAGAGCTGGAAGGTTTGAGTACACTAATCTGGGTCAAATGCTAGTTTACTGTGTATAAAGTAAGTCTCTATAAAAATATACTGCACAAAACAGCTCGTATGTAAAACCCTGTTTAATATACATAAACAATTTACATAGTATACTTTTTATTGGCAAGTGCCATTGGGTAATCCTAAATAGAAAATAGGGCCACCCCCTGGGACCATACAATTCACGGTGCACAAAAACAAACCAAGGGCAAGGGTAACCTCACCCAATTAATGTACAGTTTTTCTGTCTCTTGCTCTTGCCACATTACTTCCTGTTACAGTTAGAGCTGCAGTATTTCTGGTTAGGTGATCTCTGAGGCAGCACACAGACCATCACAAAACACTAGTTTGGGAGGATTTTTCCAGTTTTCCTTTAAAAAGAGAACTAAATCCTTTTTTCCCAATAACCCATGCTTGCTGAACCTCTATTTAAAATATCCATATTCACTTTTCTTGTAGCAGAGGCATAACTAGATCGTTACTGGGCCCTCCAGCAAAATAGTTTTCAGGTCTCCAAAAGGTCTAGATGTTGACCTTTTTTTACCAATGTTTATTGAAATAGTATATGAATTAGGACCTCATGGAACCCCTATACCTCCAGCCCTCCCCCCTCTTCTTCCTCTGTAGTTGAACCCCTGGTTTCAGTCTCTCTTCCCTTAACCTCTATGTGGGAGGCATATTCCCAAATGCATAGATCCTACTGGGGAAAATCACACACCACTGGTGGGACAAACCCACCATAGAACCCCAAATGTTACACAAAGAACAGGGGGAGAGGGGAGCTACGCACAGTGCTTGAATGCATATTCATGACACTGCTATTCATAGCTCTTCTGCACTTTCACCTGTGCCCTCTACAGTATGTGTATTGCCATTATAAGAATGTCTTTGTCTGTAGTAAAATGTCTGTCCCGTATTTTGGTATATTATACCTTCCTAGCAATATACTTTTTAAAATTTGTTTTGTATGGGACACAAGCATCAAGTGTTGGCAGCTGTATTCCTTTCAAGCTGTAAGAATGGTCCCCCTGCTTTTTTGTCTGACACACTGCAGAAAGGCATATTCCAAAGACAATTGCCCATGGCATGTGGGACAGATGTACTGTTGGTGGCTATTGCATATTCCCACGGAAGGCACCTCGGTGGTAAAGTACAGCAGAATTATGCTTATAATTCTAAAAGCATACTGCTGAGGATGTGTCCTACTTGTGGTATATCTGTGGCCAACTGGGAGATTCGTCACCTGTGACTATTAATGCACAACTGAGCGCAACAAATCTCTTGAAAATGCGTCTCCATTGGAAACCACTGAAATCGCCAACAGTAAAACCAGCATTTAGTGAAGTCGCCTCTGTAGGAATATGTTGGCTTTGCTGCCATTGATTTCAATTATTTCCAATGGAGACTCCTTTTCGGGAGATTTGTCACCCGCAGTGTACATAAATAATCACAGGCAACAAATCTCCCCTAATAAGCATAACTCATATTCACTTAGGGGATAATGAGATCAACAGTTTTTATGGGTCTAGTCACCTAAAGCAAGATGCCTCCCAACATTTTGGAATCAGAAGAGTGACCAAAAACTTGTGTGCGGTGAAATTTTTTGACCATGCTTATTTTTGTGGCCACACCCTATAATTATCATGTTCATTTTATAAAATTTGGCTGGTTATGAAAGTTTGAACCTATTTCTGTGTTTGTTTTTTTTATTTCAGTTATTACAGTTTTGCTAATGAATGTGATTGCCCTTTAAGATGTGAGTACTTTTCCCAAGGGACCTCCTTATCTAAATTGTTACAATTGCTTATCTCAAAATTGCTACAAAAGTATTTTATCTGCACCCGTTCGGGTAGTGACAGACACTAAGATTCGGGGAGACTGTTGCCCTGCAACAAATCGCCTCTTCTTCAGGCTTCTAATCTCCCCGTTGGCTAGAATCTAAATCGCCAGTGGGATGGCACTCGGAGCACTTCATTTTCCGAAGTTTCCACGTGAGCTGACTTTGGAAAACGAAGTGCTCCTAGTGCCATCCCGCCAGTGATTTAGATTCTAGCCGGAGGGAAGGCATTTGGGGAGATTAGTCGCTTGCCGTACAGAAGATTTGTAGTTGGGTGACTAATCTCTTTGTGTGCCACCACCCTTATGGGCTATCCACCAGTTTACAGCTGTTAGAAGCCCAGAAGCAAAGGGTTTAGACAAATTTAAGTTGCGCCACAGTAATTCCTGTATATCGAGATTCAAGCTGAAGTATAAAATCGAGCTTATATTTGAGATGACTGTCTCATTTTACACATGAAACAATTGTATTGGCAGTTAATTTCAGAGGGCTTGTACCTTATTTCTTGATAATGGACATCCATAACCTGTTTTTTTTGTTTCTTTGTTCTTTATAGGATTGCACTAAAACTGAGCCAAAGCCTGATGTGTGCTTGAGATAAAACACATGTTGAAATTGGATTATATTGGAACATTGTATATATTGCAGAAATAGTTGCTGATAAAATATGGATATTTATTCATAAAAAGGTGTCCCATGCCTTAAGGTCAAGACCATAATCATTCATTTGTACACAGTGTGTGCATATTTGTGCAGGATGTGTATTTGAATATAAAGCATGAACTTAGTGCTGTTAGTTTGTGTATCTGTCACCGCAATGCTTGGCTGCCGTTCATATTCCGGTTGATGAGTGATTAAGAACTGCTGGTGACCCTTTATTTCAGATATCTCTATACAGAATCTGGGCTGGGGTAGGATGGAGGTTAAACCCATTATGGTAGCTCACATGATGTTTGGAGGACAGAATAATTGAACCATGGAAATTGTTAGAAAAACAACTCTTGTGAACAGATTTTTCTGTTACTAAAGTTGCCCTTGGTATAATGACTGGCAAGTTTAATTGTGTGTGTGCTATTTAGTGTATAGTGCAGCAGTTGTGTATTGAGGTGCATTTTGTGTGTTTGGTCCTTACCTGCTAACTTTTTTTTAGGAGAGGTCAGTGCTCTGATTTCTTCTTCTTTACTTGTACATGCTTGCCCTCTTGTGGTTAAAGGAGAACTAAAGCTTAACTAAAGAAGTACGCTTGAAATGTTTTACATTATGTTTTGTGCTTCTGTACCAGCCAAAGGTACCCACAGACAGCCCTTTAGCAGTAAATATCTGTCTCCAAAGATGCCCCAGTAGCTCATAGTAACACGTCATGTCTTCCGAAGGGCACGCCCCTGAAACGTCACATCACTGACGTTGAATAAACATGCAGAGGTTCGCCAGCTACACTGGCCTTAAGTGTTTGGTAATTTGTTGCCTTGTCAAAGTTATTGGAGAGGTGCCGACCTCTTATCCAAACACCAGGCCATACCATTGGAGAGGCTGGGGAAAATAGGAAACTTCTTGCTTCCCAGTAGCTCATCGTAACATCGCAAGTTAGGCTGAAAAAAGACACGCCCATCAAGTTTAAACTTTTAACTTCTTCTTAACCTTACTAACTGCTAGTTGATCCAGAGGAAGTAAAAAAAAAAAAACATGTCTGAAGTCTCTCCAATTTGCCTCAGAGGGGGAAACTTTCCTTCCTGACTCCAAAATGGCGGACTAGTCCCTGGATCAACTTGTACTATGAGCTATCTCCCATAACCCTGTATTCCCTCACTTGCTAAAAAGCCATCCAACCCCTTCTTAAAGCTGTCTAATGTATCCCCATCATTTCTGCTGATTGACTGCACATGCTCTGTGCTGCTGTAACTTACTGAGCTTAAAGACCGACAAACAATATACAGTACACATAGAATATTAATTATTGTTAATTGGCTCATGTGACCTAACTTTATAGTTGGTTTGGTATGTTTGTGTGCACCGTTGAATCATATGATCCCAGGAGACTGTCCTTATTTTTTAAAATGGCTATTTTCTATTTAGGATAACCCAATGGCACATGCTACTAAAAAAGTATATTATGAAAATGGTTTAAGTACATGAAGCAGGGTTTTACATATGAGTTGTTTTATGCAATATATTTTTTACAGAGACCTACATTGTCCAGGGGGTATAGTTTTCCTATAAGGGTAGGGTAAAGGCAAAAAACAATGGAGAGTGTGACCATGTGCAGGAAATGTTTGTAGGCAGCATATGCAGAAGCTGAGGTTAGTGAAAGTGCCAAAGGATCAGCAGTTGGTATGAGATATAGCGAGTTTTCCTAGCATGGCAGTATGAATACACATCTGTAAACTCATATGCTGTAGCTACAGATACACTGCATGGCCCAAAATATTAGACTGTCCAACATCTCATTCTCAAACTGAGGTTAAGTTTGCTGCTGTATCTGGCTTTACTCCTCTGGGAAAGCTTTCCAGTAGATGTTTGAATGTTAGTGGTGGGCTTTGCTTTGATTCAGCCACAAGTATAGCCAGTGATGGGTAACTATTCTATATGGTTTGCCCTCCCCAGTACCTGCTGCCAGTCTAAATATCCTTGCCCACTGCAAATAAGCCAGTGGCCGGGTAGACAGGAGAGTGGCAATGACTGGGAGGAAGGAGAGGGTACAGGTTGCTTAGGGTGTTGGATGGGCAACCCTAAAGGTTTTTGTTTTTTTTGCTGGGGTCTGCTCTGTAAAGTCATGCTGCTAGGTACAGCTAACAAATAACTTCAATACTACTACTGAATTCTAAATTAACATTCATTTACAGTAATACATTTACCCTTTATCAGTTCCCTTATTTGTATCATATAGATGCCCTCTGAGATTACAAAGGTGATGGGCAATACAAATCTGCTCACTAATAGTCCTTGAACACAGTTAGGTTTCATTAAAGGCACCTTTGTTGGGAACAGCACCCAGACAAATGGGGCATGGCTGGAATGGGGAGGGGGCCAATGACAATAGTGTGGCATTTGCAGGGTAGATCGGTGACATCAAATGGTTGCAATAATTTTCATTTTAACATTTTGCAACACAAAAATCACAGACAAGATGTTTGAACCAGATAGCCCCTTAAGAAATGGACATGAGGCCTTCCTTCCCAGGGATCCCTTCCAGCTAATCTGCACTGTGTGCATGCACAGTAGAGTAATCCAACCCAGTGCGTAGTTGGCCATTTCAGGCAAAGATTAGCTCATTTTGTTCCTTCAACATCCAAGTGGATGTTTAAGTTATAATCATGTATCCATGTTTGATAACTGTGAGTTCTCATCCAGCCTCATGAATGTAAAAGAAAATGGTCCCATAGGCCTCGGAGCAGTTCTGGACTGGGATGCAAAATAGTCTGTTGCATTTCAGGTACACAGAGGCACACACAGCCCACACAGGCCCAATGAATAGTGACTGTCTATGGCAGTGACCCCCCAACCAGTGACTTGAAAGCACCATGATGCTCACCAAACCCTTGGATGTTGCTGCCAGTGGCCTCAAAACAGGTGCATAAAAACCAAGGGGATCATTTATCAAAGCGTGAAGTTCCGCCACTAGAGTGAAATTCCGCAGCTCTGAATTTATTTCTATGGAATTTTGAAAGGCGTATTTATCAATTGGTGAAAGTGAAAGTTCACCCTTTGATAAATACGCCTTTAAAAATCCTATAGAAATGAATGGAGAGTGGCAGAATTTCACTCTAGTGGCGGAACTACACTCTTTGATAAATTTACCCCCAGGTGTACTGCCAAACAGAGCTTCCTTTATGCTGTCGGCCCTCGTAGGGGCAACCAAATAGCCAATCACAGCCCTTATTTGGCATCCCCAGGGACTTTTTTTTTATTTTTGTGTTGCTCCCCAACTATTTTTACATTTGAATGCGTCTCACAGGTAAAAAGGGTTGGGGTTACCAGATTACCAGTCCAGGCTGCATATGTGAGTGCTTGCTGTTTCCCCTTTTTTAAATCAGTTTGTCTTTAAGTCCTCGTTTTGGTAAGCTCTCTCTGAATAATTAGCTGCAGATGATTTATTATATGATGGATAATTATGTGCGATAAGTGGTGCCAATTTAGCTATCATTAGCAAGAACTGCTGGCTCCTTTGCAGTTACTGTGTGTTCTGTGCACTGGCAATATAAGTGTTCCTCATTGCAGGCTAATAGCCTGAGCTTCTCTTGCTGTCACATGACCTTGTGCTGGTATTTATATGTAAATGCCCCTTGTAAGTGCTCATAAAAGCTCTCCTTGCAGCCCCACGTACACCAAAATGCAGGTTACATTCATTTAACGTTTTGTGAATCACAAACATTAAGCAGATGGGCTTTTGCTTTCATATGTTCATGGGCAGTTTTGTATAATTCTGCATTTGGGAAGCACACCCTATGGAAAATGAACATTTATTTTTATTCTACATATACTGTACCTATGTAAAGGCCTGCAACTCAATTTCAAGATGTTTATAGCAGTGAATGAAAGTGTCTGCAATTTCACATATTGCACACATGCCCCTATGTTTTAAAGACTGCATAGATCTTCTGCATAGATCTTCAAAACATATGCAGAAGTAGGAAAGCTCTTTCTAAATGTCCCTTGGCTGCCATTCTGGACTACCCCTGGTTTTCAACCCATTATCAATATATTAAGGGCACTGAAACATTTTGTGCCTTAGGATACAAAAAATGCCTTATCCTTTTAAACAAAATGGGGATTGTTTGTCCATAAATTGCTAAATATTTAAGGTGTCCAACTACGTCAGAGTCATCCCCGGTATGGCCAGTCTTACACACGACTTTCATCTGATTCATTAAGCATTAGTTATGGGTGAATTTATTCGCCAGACATGCTACAAATTTTCATATTTCGTTGATGGCAAATGTTTTTGTGAAACTGCTGCACAAAGATGAATTCTAAATCTTCATTATACATTTTACAAAGGGATTACATTTTACTTGTTGCTTTCAAGATTACAACTCCCTAACTTGGTTGCCCTTTTATTGACCTCATTGGGATCACCTGACTATAGCTGGAAAGAGTCGGAGCTATAACATGGAGCTGGCCACTGCTCATGCATAAACTATAACAAACAATGGAAAGTTGTGCTCACTGTTGATTTTTAAAAAACATTAAGCGGGGTTCGTGTGTGTGTGTGTGTTGTGTGTGTGATGGATCTTAATCTGCAATTTGATTTGCACCTCAGATTTTTCTGTAAGAAATAAAATAAAAAGGAGATGATCAATATATGTGGAATCTTTAGATGACCACAAAAAGGAATTTATGCATACCCTTGTGGGGAAGGCTGAGTAAGAATTCAGGAATAGAATTCACGTAATTGTTAAATTGTATTTACTAATCCACTCTATCTGGCTTTTAAAATCCTTGTGTTTGAGCAATAGTGAATAATAAATAAATGAGAAACTGGTCAAAATAGTTGACTGTTTGTTTGTTGTTCATGTAAAAGTCCGAATGTTCTTTATTTGGAATATGAAACTGCACATATATTTACATGCTGTAAAACAGTCAACTTGTTTTATTGTAAAATTTCAATAAAAAGAAAGCGAGAATTGGTAGTGATTATGGGGCATATCTGCCAGAAGTCCGTGCCTTAGCCCCTATGCTTTAACGGAACTTAAAATAGATTTCTTTGCCTATGCCAGTAAATTCCATAAATCTACCATTTGTTCTCTCCTTGCTATTCCCATCATGCATGTTTTCAGATGCCATTCATCTGCCTAGGACTATTTGAGTAGCAGTGACCCATTTTGTTCAGAATGCCATATGTGCCCTAAATGAACCTGATAAAGGAGAACTAATCCTGCCACAAATTTTATGGCTTAGACACTTTAATATCTTTATTTGACAGGCGTTTCCTGATATCACTTAGTGCTTATATGCTCTGCATTTTAAAAAGGGGAAGTACAACCCCAGAAACAAGTAATGCATCATGGGATTTAAACTGTATAGGACTTTTCTTTGACAGCAGCCTTGTGCAAAATAAATAATATAACCTGTTATCTAGTTCGCATGAATATGTGGTTCTTTTGTTTTCTATAGATATACCTGTGCTGTGGAAAGCAGTATGGAATGTGTTGTCCAGAAACCCATTATTCAGAAAGCTCTGAATTACCAAAAGGCTGTCTCACATGGACTTCATTTTATCCATACAATACAGATTTTTAAAAATGATTTCGTTTTTTTCTCTGTAATAATACCAGTACCTTGTATTTGATCCAAACTATATCGTTAATCCTTATTGGATGCAAAACCAGCCTATTTGGTTTATTTAATGTTTTCATGATTTTCTAGTATGAAGATTAAATTTAAAGTAAGATCGATTATCTGGAAAACCCCAGGCCCTGAGCATTCTGGATAACAGGTCCCATACCTGTATCTGCTTCCTATCTTGTATAGGAATAATTGCATGCACTGTGCAAACTATAGGATATAATCCTAGGGGAAAAAATTAATATAGCTCCTGCTTACAGACTATATTTTCCCTTTCTGTGACTCTATTATAATATTAACCTGGGTCAATGTTAAACAGAAATAAACATATATCTATGAATCATTTGGCTAAATAACCCATTCCTATGGAGCACTTGCTAACGGTTATCTGCTCCTTATTTGCAGAAAAACCCGCATGCAGTACGCCAGGCAGAGGAGATGAGAGGCACTGACACTCTCCAGATGGACGTGGCCATTAATTTCACTAAGGGGGTGCAACTCACCCCCCACATCCACAATATATGTGCTGAGGCTAAAGAGTCTATCTACACACGGCAAGAAGATGTGCGATTGTGGCTGGAGAGAGGTAAGTCATGTTAAGGGGTGGGTCACCTTTAAGTTAACTTTTAGGGTGGGGGCTCACGGGCAGATTCGGGGAGATTTAGTCGCCTGGTGACTAATCACCTCTTCTTCAACCCAAAGTTTGCTCGTGAGTAAAGTTCGGGCGACTTCAGAAAACAAAGCACCGTGAGTGCCATACCTTTAGCGATTTTTACATTCAAGCCGGCGGGAAGGAAGAGAATGTCACCCCGAAGAAGAGGAGATTTGTCGCTGGGACATCTAATCTTCCAGAATCTGCCAGTGTGCCCTGACCCTTAGTGTGTTGAAAATTCTAAGCAGCTTCTCCATGGATCTTCATTATTTATTTTTTATAGTTTTTTAATTGCCTTCTTGTTCTGACTCTCATTGGCTTTTAAACTGGGGTCACTGGCCGTATCTAAAAACAAATACTCTGTAAGGCTACAAATGTATTGTTAGTGTTACTTATTGCTATTGCTTCTTACTCGTGTTCCAGTTTCCAGTAAACCAGAGAGGTGATATAAAAAAGCTAAATTACTCAAAAACGAAAAATAATAAAAAATGAAATTGCAATTTGTCTCAGAATTTCACTT
>CM044443.1:79979950-80013526 GCA_024363595.1 Xenopus borealis | reverse complement strand
ACTAAGGAGACCATGAACTGATCAGCAGCGGAAATCCTATATCTGGCAAGTGTCAAAACTACAGTGGTTGGTTTCTTCCATTCCCGAATAGTTACAGTGTTGTAAAAGAAGACTAAATGCAACACGTTGGGAAGCATGGCCTTGTTCCAACTTACTGACCTCAAATTCAAAATGAACATTTCTCAGTTTCAACATTCCATATGTTGTCTTTGTACAATTTGCGATTATATATATTATATATATATATATATATGTATAGTGTTTAAATGATTTGCAAATCATCCCATCCTCTTTCTATTTATAGTTTACACAGTGTCCCAACTTTTTTTTTTGGAAAAATGTATGACCCATGAGTTAGTGTAAAATACCTCCAGCAGAGGGCAGTCGAGTCTTAAAATAATGGCTCTTTTTTTACTTACATGTGTATAGCTTACCACTCATTCCTTACAAAAATCATTTAGCCTCATGTTTGTCCCAAGCAATTGATTTCCCAAGTGTACTCTGCACTTTCAGAGAGCTATATTCCTTGCACCCCCAGCTCCTCCTTTTATATTGGGTAACCTTTCCTCTTGATCTGTTTTGCTGTACATTTATTTGAGAATAGAATCTTGCCGTCATCTCACTTGTGTCTTTCAATAACATCTATCTAGACCAGGCCTTCGAGAGTTGGTGAACTACAGCTCCCAGATCACACAGCCATCTGAAGGCTGGATCCATACACTATTCATATTCTGCGGCTTTATCTATTTTATGTTTATTCTTTAACCTGCATAAGGTATTCCAAGAGGAAGTATGAGGGCACATTGAGGTATTTGCCAAGCTCCCCAGCGAGAGCATTCCTTTTTACAGCCATGTTACTCTGTTAGGGTTGTGGATACAAGTCTCACAGTTCAGTATACGAGTTACCTTTCATAAAACAGTTTCTTGGAAAAATGCTTAATGCCTTCTAGTGCTGGCAGGGCTGGGAATTACAGAGGACTCCCAGTTGCCAGCTGCTGTCATCACTTCTTCCTCCTCTCCCTACTCAGTTGGCGTATGCAAATAGGTGCTTTGCATGGGCCCCTAGCCAAGAGCGCAGAATGTTGGCTTTTACCTGAGAGGTGTGGTGGCTTCGCTAAACTGGAATCCTCTCTGCCCTCCTTTTGCCAGGCCCCCCCTCCCATCCTCACCACCTCTGTGCCACTCAAAGCAGACAGAACCAGCAGGGCATACATTCTGTGTAACTTTGACTAGCAGGATGGTGAACCTGGAATACACTCACCCAGGTAAGCATTCCTTCAATTCTCTAGTTAAATATCAAACATAGTACCAAAGCAGGGCATCACACTGCAGCATGTTTTCTTTTCACTCTGGGACTCCTGACCCTGCTGTAACTTTCAGACAAAGGAGATACAGGTCCTGCAAAACTAATCTGGGAATCTACTGAGCTTCAAGCTTTGGGTGAGTGACGTGGATTTCCCAGCATTCGTTGCTATTTTATATATTATCATTAAACAATGAGGCAGCTCTTTATATTCTGCAAATACATGACATGAAGTTGGAAAACAGAAGGAATCAGATCAATTTAATTTGGTGCATAACACCAAATGCTACAATATTTCTAGCATTTTAAATTTAAAGCAATTTCTAGCACCACGTTCCCCTGTAAATAAAATACAAGCTTTTCTTAGATGAGCATTGATCCTTATCTGTGTGACTCCCTCCAAATTTCACATTTGAAATTTTTTTTTAAAGATACAGTTATCCAGCCCTCTGGACCACATGGTGTCAACTGCACATCCAGTAATAGTGGTCAGTTAGACATTTTACAGCTCTATTTGTGTATTGCCTGGTAAGTTAGAGCTTTGTTGTTGAACCTGTAATCCTTCAGCTGTTGCTACATTACATGTATGGCACATGTAATACAGAATGCTCAGGATCTCCGGTTTTCTGGGGGGAAAGGGACCTTTCCATAATTTGGATCTCCATACCTCTGCTAAAAAACATGTCAACATTACATAAAACCAATATTTTGCCTCCAATAAGGTAAAGGGAATATAAATAAAACCAATATTTTGCCTCCAATAAGGATTCATTACATCTTAGTTGGGATCAAGTACAAGGTAGTGTTTTATTATTACAGAGAAAAAGGAAATATGTTTCAAAATTATGAATTCGTTAATAGCAAATGCTCATTACCTAATAGGTAACATTATATGACTGGTTCCCTATTTTAATAATGATGTTGGGTAATGCCCATGACACCCCATTTCTTCATCTTGTGTCTGTATGTGCCTTGCACTAGGGTTATGCAGCGGTTTGAGTGCCGCCAGAAAATTTGAGGGTCTTGATTCTTTTCTGGTAAAGCATTTTGCACTTAAAGCAACATTTACTGCTCTGTCTCCTTCTGAACAATCCACCCTTCCACCCTTGGATGGAGGCATGTCTATGATGATTCCAAGATAGGAAGCGGATAACTGGGGATAAAGCTGTTGCAGGTTGAGTCAGATAATGATTGGGTCAAAGTCGGTAAACGTGCAGGTTGTGGGGCCAGGCCAGGGATAGGTCTACAGATTAGACTCAAACAGATCTCTTGCTCAACGTGTCTAGGGGAGGTCACAGTGTCCCTTGAGGTGACATCTTCCTAATTTTCTTCTCTAGCATACCTGGTAAAATTGGATGGAAATCAATTCTTTGGCCCCTGTTGTGGCACTGGGACTATCTGTTTAGATGTCTCCAGTGAAATCTATATCATGTTGCATACTTCAACACAATACTCATGTATTTGGTCTTTCATTTTAAAGGAGCTAAGAAATATTCATGATGTTGAAGCCTACAAATATTTTTTTTCAGTAAATATATCATGCTTTCTATATATTATGCAAAATGGTTGTATAACCATAAGGGTCAGATTTACTAATGGTCGAATTTCGAAGTGAAAAAACTTCGCAATTCGACCATCACATTTTTTGGAGGGGTCATATTCGATCGAATATGGCCATTTTTTGAACGATTCGAACGATTTGCGCAAAATCCTTAGAATTCCTAAATTTTCAGGACAGGTTCTAGGAGGTCCCCCATAAGCTAAAATGGCAATTCGGCAGCTTTAAGGTGGTGAAGTGTTTTAATTTTAATGATTTTAACTAGCCAGTACTTGGAAAATTCAACTTGTCGAATTTTTTCATATTCAAATCGAATTTTGGTCTATTCAGTAGTCAAAGTAGCCCAAATACTTTGAAATTCAAATTGGAATTTTATTCGAATATTCACTTCGACACTTTGGGGCAAATTTACTAAAGGTCAAATTTCGAATTAAAAAAAAATTCGAAATTCGACCTTGGGAATAGTGGGGAGATCAAATCCTACGAACTCGACTATCGAATTCGAAGGATTTTACCGCAATTCGATTGATCGAATATAGAAAATGTGCCCCTAAGTGATAACTATCCCCTAGCAAACTCACATACAAACATTTGAACATTTATTTGGAATTACGCTGACCACATATGTAAGACATTTTAATTTTTGCATAAAAGGCCTGTACTATTTCCACCAAACAGATTTGCCTATATGGGGCTGGAAGCTTCAATCCTCTTAGACAAAATAATGGCATTTGCATATAGGGCATGTATAGTTGTGGTAGGAAAAGGTAATTCATTTGCCTTCTCTGTCAAAATCACTGTACCATAAACCCCTCCATATCTGTAAGGTTAAGACACACACAGCAACAAGGGAAGGGAGGGGTTCCTTTCTACAAAAATTATTCTTCAGATTCCAGTGCTTGGCGGTGGGGAGTGGGGCAAACATAAAACTATAAGACATTGGTTCTTTAAAAAAAAAAAAAAAAGTAGTAAGAATAAGTTTTCTGAGCTATTAACCCAACAGTCATACATTCTCTATTCTCATAGAATCCTGCCGCACAGTTTCATAGAGTAACACAGCAGACCCTGGCAAAATATGTAAGATTATCCAAGCAGTAAACTAGCCTACCTGTTGTAGCTACTATGGCTGGAGTGAGTTTCATACATGAACACCTCGTCTACCAAACAGCATCTGCAAGAAAGTCAGTTTCAGAAAGAAAGCCCCTTGAATTTATATATATATATATATGTCCAATGGGTACCTGCACTTTCTCCCGTACTTGTTCCAAGATGGGTGCTCAGTCAATTCGTTCATACAAACTTCAAAAGTGGACCAGCACTCCCAATTTCTCTTGCAAAAAAACGTTTTATTCAAACATAACTCTTGTGCTCCAACGTTTCAGCCCACATTAGGGCCTTGAAACGTTGGAGCACAAGAGTGATGTTTGAATAAAAAGTTTTTTTGCAAGAGAAATTGGGAGTGCTGGTCCACTTTTGAAGTTTATATATATAGTTAAATGGGATATCCTCATGGAGGCATTGTCCATTTGGCTTACTAAGGACCATATGAAAGAATAATGCCAGACCAGAAATTGGGTGGATAAAAATGGCCACTGCTTTATTTGTTTTTTTGAAAACATAACAATAGCATAATTCCACATAACTTAAACAGCTTCTGCCATTCCTAGCCCGTCTTCAATTATTTAAGGCCACCTAATTTCATTGCTAATTATGTAGCCCCACCTTACCTCCAAGCAGGGTCAGCATTGTAACCAAAATTTAATTACAGTTCCCTCCAGCTGCAACAATACTTTTTTTAAATTCCATATTCACGGGTGGGTTGAGTGGGATGTGATTCAGGACAACATCCTGGAGATGCCTCAAGGCCAGCTCCACACACTGAAGGTAAATCCTAAGGGACCCCAGTTTATATAGCCCGCTGGTGACCCCACATGACCCTACCTCCAGCCAAATTCTCTGTAATCTTCCCTCCATCAACACATCTGTCCAATCCCCAAAGAGTATCAAAAAGGTATGAAAAACCTCACTAGCACTAAGGCAGGTGGTACACTAGCACAACTACACTACCGTTCGGCGACCTTATCGCACTTTAGTGAATTTGCATAGCGCTGGAGAAAATTTTCGCCGCTTAGTGAATTTCCCCCTAAATATCTTTGCTAATATCATTATCTGAGTTATTTCTAATAGAAATATAATTCTGGTGTAGAGGTGTGCTGAGATGTATGGTTAAAGGTGTTTCACTAATTGTGTGACAGATTTCAACAGTAACAAATCACAATACCAAGAATATGAATCAGCAGTTAAGGAGATACTATATACTGAAAATGCATTCATTTGCAAAAAGATTTTTTGTTACATGCTACCTTGTACTGCAAAACATTGACTAATATCCAAGCCTTCTCTTCCTCGGTAGACAAACATGGTGCATGTGTTTGACAAAGAAAGGCAGGTCGTAAGATCCGGGCTCACTGCCAGTTCCCCCTGCGTGCTCTGCCTCTGGGCATGCTCTGTCCACACAACTCACTTAAAGTAAACTGATAAGGATGGTACCACATGAGCAATAGTCACACTGATATCCTAAGGGAGATTCCACATATCTGTCTTTAGGAACCCATCTAATTGTATGTCTGTTTTTTTAATGACGCCTGTTAATGCATTGTATGGGCCCCACACAATTTGTTCAAAAAGCCTTTAAATCACAGTTGTTGGTGATGGAAGGGCCTACAGATGAAGGCTGAAAGAGAAGCTTATTTCAGACTCAGTTCTGAATTTTTTTTTCTGGTGAGGGGTAGAATACTGTATAACTGCTCCTTCTTTTCTGTGGCTAATGTTTAAATCTTACCATGGCTGAACTTGATAGCTTAATATATCAGGATAGTGGCAGTGGTCCAAGGGTATAGACAGCCCAGCAGGGCTCTGAATTCTGTGCAGTTTCAATATTCAGTGCCTCTCAAAAATAATGAGACCGTTAATCAATTTTCCTGTTTCCCACTGGGCTCATACCAGAAGAAAGGGAGGATGGACACATACTCGGGACTTGGAATTAGATAGCTTTCTGCATCTTCTGCTCACTCCCTAATACTGCTACCGTCTTTCTATTCCTAGGGTTAGGATCCTCCAATGCCGCCTAAACATTTTGTAGGCCTTTGCAGTCTACCCTAGTCCTGGGCCTGTGTTTAAGTTACTCCAAAGGTGTTTATTTCAACTGATTTTCACTAGGGGTTCAGACTGAAGACTCTCAGTACCTGCTGATGAAAAGGAATACCATAGCATGTTGCTAGCATCACCATACTTCACTAGGGATGGTGTTTTTGAGGGGTGGGTAGAGTTGATATGTGCCATGCATATTGCTTTGACCTTTATCCGAAATTCTGTAGTTTGATTTTATCTCACAAAGCATCATTCTACATTGTAGTTAGGTCACACACACACATTTGCTTTCACATCGTTCTTTTTGAGTCATGGCTTTTTTGTGCAACCTACAGTGCTATGCAGAAATCTTGATATGTTTGGTCCACTGCCTACAGTGTATGGTGGTGTTAACACTGTGCTATACAATAGCAAAAGCCATGATACATTGTAAAACTGCTTCATCGTATGCTTCATCCTGGTCTTATTATTAAGAGGTTGAAAACATGCAATGTACTATGCAGCAGATTTCAGATTTACAGGTTTATGCCTTGATCTGCATTCACTATCCTTTGTAAGATGAGAGCAGGATCAAGAACATGGGTGCCTGTGCCTTATGCAAGAATAGACACCGTCTATCGCCATGCATCACACACAGAATCCATGATCATGCTGTGGGAACCCATGATCACCTGTATACTGTACGGCAGTGATCCCCAACCAGTAGCTCGTGAGCCACATGTTGCTCTCCAACCCCTTGGATGTTGCTCACAGTGGCCTCAAAGCAGGAGCTTATTTTTGAATTCCAGGCTTGGAAGCAAGTTTTGGTTATATAAAAACCAGGTGTACTGCCAAAAAGAGCAATGTAGGTTGACAGTACACATAGGGGCTACAAATGGCCAATCACAGTACTTATTTGGCACCCCAAGAACGTTATTCATGCTCGTGTTGCTCCCCAACTCCTTCTACTTCTGAATGTTGCTCCCGGGTTTAAAAGGTTGGGGATCCCTGCTGTACAGACAGACTCCTAATAAAAAGCACCAGAACAAATAGCCTGACCATAACAGCTCTTTTATCCTCATAAAAAATTTTTTTTTAAATATCTAAAATTGCAGTCCTGACCCAGGGGTCTACAAGCAAAATAAGGAATTGAACATGTTGTGTCAATCCCTGAAAACAATCTATTTGGAAATTATTCTTCCTTTCAATTCTATGGTTTGTTTTATAATAAAGAATTTTCTATTGTTTGCTTTGTGGGTATTATAATATAATGTGCAGGTTTTAGCACCTCATCTGAAGGATGTATTTAATGTTCCCCTGTATATTCTCAATTTAAAAATAATTTGAGCTGGATCATGGTCAACAAAAGAGCCTCTTTCGAACAACTGAAAAGAGAAACAACATCTAAATGGTTGCTAGTGGTTAATACAAATGTAGCCTTTTATCACATTGCCCTTTATATAACAAAAATAATCTGCACACCTGCAAATCCAATCTCTTATTCCAAAACCAAAAGGGCGTGAATTAGTTGTTCATCTTTAAATGAACATTTAGTATGTTGCGGAGAGGGTTATTGTCGGTCAGAAGAAGGCAAATAATTCAAAAACTTTAAAAAAGAAAAAATGAAAGCCATTTTAAAAGTCATTTTCTAAAATATTCAAAGTTAATTTAAGGTTAATTTAAGGTTAAAGGTTAGTCCTCCCTTTGCTGTTACAGCCTCTGGTCTTTAATAAGGCTTTCCCTATATTATGCTGAACATTGTTAGTAGGATTTGCTTCCAATCAGCCACAAGTGCATTACTTATGTTAGAAGCTGATGTAGGCTGGTCACAATTGGCATTCAATTCTTTTGCTCCCATATCAACACACTCATTCTATACAATAAGCACAGAATTGTCAAAAATGACATTGTATGGAAACGGTTCAACAATGCAAAAAAATCTTAGACCATAAGGCGTGATAGTGTTCCCCTAGAATCTGTCAACTTCTGTCTGTCAAACCCTTAACACAATTCCAGCCAATCGTTGGTATTCCACATGGTGATGTTGTGTGCTCACTTGCCCCAAAAATGTACTTCCAGTATTATATTATAAGGGGAGGGGTCTGGATACTTTTGACAATATAGTGGGCCTGCATATTTCTAAACCTCTATGATCTATTGTATCTTGACCATTTGACCAAACACCATGCTATATACAATATATGTCCCCATGCCTAGTCATTTAATAGAGTCAGCAAAGACTTGGCACAACACTATTGTAATCCCTTAATCAGCTGAGTTGGAGGAGAGAGGAGAAGACACCAGGATTCAAAAATATGAGAAATATACCGAGGATCTATTCCTTTACTCTGTATAATGTATTGTAAATTGCATGAAATAGTGTAGGTTATTGTTTTAACACTTCAGAGATCACTCAGTCAGTCCATCAATAATCAGGTACATTATTAACCCCTGAAGAAGTACCTTAGAAATAGATATAAATATAAGATCCTCTCATTTCTGAAGATTGTAAACACAGCAATGTAACTACAGACTAGAGATAGCCATTTAGTCAGAAGTACATGAAGGATACGTTTGGTGGAAACCCATTATCCAGAAAGATCCGCATTATGGAAAAGCCATCTCTCATAGACTTCAATCAAATAATATATTTTTTAAAATGATTCCCGTTTTCTCTGTAATTATAAAACAGGTCCTTTTACTTGAACAAAGATGTAATGAATCTTTATCAGAGGAAAAACAAGCCTATTGGGTTTAGTTAATGCTTCAGTTTTTTTTTTAGTAGATTTAAGGTATGGAGATCCAAACTACAGAAAGTAGATAACAGGTCCTCTTATAAAGATGATATATGATTTGCAACCCACCAAGATCTCTGCCTTATAGATGGGGTTATTTAATATCAGGAGTAACATTTGGGGGGCCGGAGGGGGGCCCTGAGGAAGCAGCCCCGGTGGGCCCCCCAGTCCAATCCAGCAGCAATCAATCAGCAAGTAAAATTTACTAGTCACCTGTTTAAAAACAATCATCAGATTGGCTGCTGTGGGTTATTGCTCCTGGACAAATGTTGTGACTTTTATTAAATATGTTGTATGGGGTGACATGGTTCTACTTGGAAACTATATTGAGGGGCACGGGCCCAAGTAACTTGGATGTAATAAAAGTGCATTCATGTCTGAGATATTGTTCATTATAAAGTTATTGTCAGATAAACCCAACCAAGCATTCCACCATGGCAGCACTATTATTCCAGCCACGCTTTAAGGAACCTATTGCACTCTCAAAAGGGACATATTAAGGGGATTTAGAAAAATCTACAGCACCATCTTTACAGACCAGTATCCAGAAGATGGTATCTTTCTCTCCAAAATATCATATTTTTCCAGTAATGTCCTCCAGTCCAAAGTTGCAGATTATTCTTTGCTATGGGCACAGTCCTGTGCCCATAGCACCTTCTTCTTCTGGTCTCGTAAATATAAATTATGATATAGACACTGGACATTCATTGTATTATCTGAACGTTCCTTTTATTGCCTGCCAAACTAAAATAAACACAAGATGTAGATAAAGACGGCTTCCATGGAAGAACTTACACCAATCAATTTTACTGAACAATTATTTGAACTTTAGCTTTCATTGTTGCTGGAATGACTTGTACATGATGCCTGATCAAATAATGTACAAAAAAACCTTTGCAGAATCAATGCAGCAATATTAGTATTTAGTAATAGTATTCATAATGCTGCATATTCATTTCTATTGTGATGCTGCAGGCTTGAGGGTAAAACTGGAGTAGAAAAAGAGTTGTTGAGGGAAAATGGTGCTGTTTAAGTGCATTTTTCTATAACGTGACTTTTGCGGCATGTTCACTTTTATTAACAGGAGAATTTACATATATGGAGTAATTTTCTGAGCAGTCATTTAAAGTACGTTCGACTAAACATGCTCCTGCAGCTGCACATTGGTTGCCAATGTGTTCATTCTGGCCCTACTGATGTTGTGCAACTACATATAGTAACATAGTAAGTTAGGTTGAAAAAAAGACATATCCATCAAGTTCAACCCTTTAGGGCCCTTACACACGGGCGTTTTTACCTGCGCTCCCCTGCGTTCCGTTTTGCTGCGTTCAGCCGCAGGGGAGCGCAGGCATAGACGCACTCAATTATTTTCAATGGGTCTGTACTCAAACTAACGCATGTAGGCGCCAAACGCAGGAAAAATGCAGCATCTTGCGTCTGAATCTGCGTTCGGCGCTTAGACGCGCCTCGTGGGTACAACCTCATTGAACAAAATGAGGTGCGTCTAGACCTGCGCTCCCCTGCGGCTGAGCGCAGCCAAACGCAACGCAGGGGAGCGCAGGTCCAAAACACCCGTGTGTACCGGCCCTTAAGTGTATATATCACCTGCTGTGTTGTGCAACTACATATAGTAACTACATATAGTAACATAGTAAGGTAGGTTGAAAAAAGACATATCCATCAAGTTCAACCCTTTGAGTGTATATATAACCTGCCTAACTGCTAGTTGATACAGAGGAAAGTGAATAACACCATCTGAAGCCTTTCCAATTAGTTTCAGTTGACTCCAAGACGGCTTATAAATAGCCCCGGAAGTGTAGACTAGTTGCATGCTAGACATTTTGCACCTATGTTAGTAAAACAGGGATGCAGTGCAGATTTTGGTTCAGGATTTTGACGAATCCCAGAAACGTTTGAAGGATTCAGATTCAACCAAATTGTCTTGTTGTGCTTGTCAGGTGACTTTAAAGCAATAAACACTGTAAGGCAAGTTTTTTTTCCCTCAGATTCTGGATTCTGTTTAGAATGATTATGCAAAACCTTGTACAGATTAGGCTTGTGATTCTGTTTAATCACAATTTTGAAGGATTTGGTATTTGGTGAAATTGAGTAAATTGATTTCAGTTCATCCCTACAGTATTTGTAGTCACTGAGCCATCAGGACAATTACCATATACAATGGTGGAAAAACTTTAAGTGAATAGTATGAGATATTAGTTTAATTGTACAGATGCACTGATCTAACATTACTTTCTGGAATACATATTCCAAAACCAGGTTTTTTTAAGATTAGTGCAATGGAAATTCTAATTTGAATAGAATATTTCAAAATGTTAAAATACATTTCATTTTTCTCTGCAGTAATAAAACAGTACCTTGTACTTGATCTCAGCTAAAATATAATACATGCTTACTGGAGCTAAAACAATCCTTTTGGGTTTAATTAATATTTAAATGATTTTTTGTAACCTTAAGGTATGGAGATCCAAGTGATGGAAAGACCCCTTATCCAGAAAATCCCAGGTCTCCAGCATTCTGCATAACAGTAACAATACCTGAATATCAGTGAAAAAAACAAAACACTTCCAAAATGCTTAAAGGAAAACTATACCCCCCCAAACAATGTAGATCTCTATAAAAAATATTGCATTAAACAACTTATATGTAAAACCCTGCTTCATGTAAATAAAACATTTTCATAATAATATACTTTTTTAGTAGCATGTGCCATTGGGTAATCATAAATAGAAAATTGCCATTTTAAAAAATAAGGACAGCCTCCTGGGATCGTAGGATTCCCAGTGCACACAAACATATGAAACAAATTATACACGTTAGGTCACATGAGCCAATTAAAAGACATAGTTCTGTCTTTTGCTTCCACACTTCTTCCTGTTACAATTAAGGTGGCCATAGACAGAGAGATCCGCTTGTTTGGCGCTATCTTCAAGCGAGTGGATCTCTCCCCAATATGCCCACATTGAAGTGGGCGATATTGGGCTGATCCGATCGTGGGCCCCAGAGCTGAAACAGGTGGTCGGATTGCGGGACCGCATACACGCTAGGTTTTTTAACCTGTCCGATAGAGATCTGCCCGACTTTCAGCCAGATATCAATTGGGGAACCCCATCAGATGGCCCCACACATGGGCCAATAAGCTGCCGACTCGGTCTGTCGGCAGCTTTTATCGGCCCATGTATTTTGGAAGTTTAGTAGATTTCAAGGCAAGGGTAGTTTAGTAACTGGGAGTATGGTGGAGAATTTTGATTCTGTGCTGGAGTAAAGGAAAGTGTAGGTGGCTTAGCAGTTGTTATATAGACTTTGGGATTTAAAAATGTAAGTGTTAAATCTGTAATTCCTTGACACTAGTTGACTGCAGATGCTTTGTGTATTGTGTACTTTAGATAGTAGATACTCCGTCTGCAAATATGTGTGAGATCTGTGTGAGAGAAGAATGAATAGCTGAGTATATTTACAGACGAGCAGGATGAAGTGCTGAATGTTCTGTGTGCTGGGGGCTTGTTCCACAGAAATGGATTCTGGCAAGCAATGTATTAGCAATTCGACGGCGTCTGTTTGTTTTCTGTCTAGCTCTTAAAGTCTTGTTCAAGCTATGTGAAAGTAAACTTTGGTTGGTATTGGCAGATAGAGTAATAGGTATTAGTTGTCAGACATTTATTTGAGGATAACAGTTTTGCATGTTCTTAATGACCGGTGCAGTCATTCTGGGTTGGGTGCAGGGGAGATTTTTATGTGCAAACATATTTTTTCGGGTTCTGGTTTTGTGTTGTGTCTATATTGATGAGTCTAGATAGCTTTCCTCAGTTTGATGTTAGTGTGTTGAGGTGCAGTCAAAAGTTTTGTGCATTTTTTATAAAATGTTAAATACATTTTTCCTTTCTCAGTTGTGTCCAGAGTAGTCCTCCTCTGGGTTGATTTACATTTACAGTGTAACATGTCCAACACATGGTAACATTCAGTTCAGTTTAAAATTTTTGAATCTTATCAATCTTTAGAGTTTTTTTTGTGTACCCAGAGCAGTTAAAATACCCTGTGCCCAATACATTGTTGTGTTATGCAAATTCTCAGTGACAGCTCAAATGCAACTGGGTGCCTGAGGCCTATGCAAATCTTAGGCTTTATCTGTTTGGTTTACATGCTTGGTAAGAGTTAAAAACCTTCTGGGGTGGGGGGGAACAGTGTCATTTGTATAAAATATTCCTTCTCTTCAACTGATTCCTGTCTTGTGCTGCTCACCTGTGAGGAAGGCTTTGGAGATTGTCAACAGGCACAGATCCCATCAGCGACTGCTAGATCTCTGCTCAGCTCCCAGAATAAAGCCTAGAGAGGGTTACAGCAGTAGTGCAGGTGAGAAGCTATAGGTTGTCTATCTGTGTCGCATCAACAATACAAAGGTGCCAATTATAAATCAATGGAAGAAAACTAGTTCCGTGAGGGGCTATTGAACTTTGATTGGAGAAAAAGTAGCGGCTCTTCACTCCGAATAAATTTTCACCATGTGAGACCTATAGAGACAGTTCTTGAGTTTATGAGGAAGAATTCTGCGTAGACCAGCAAACCTAGACAGGATTATAAAGAAACTCGGAGCCAATCACCTCCCCTCTGATGAATATGATAATTCTATGTGTGCTCAGAAATTTGAAAGTCGAATGAATTTTATTGTAATGTCATATTGTTTTGCTAGAGCTTCTTACTGTCTATGGGCTGAAACTGAAAACTATCAACTAAAATCAGTTTTTTATTCCATCAGATATTAACATGAGCCGGGAACCGGATTCCACTGTGGAGCAGCAACATGGAAGTGGACACATTGAGAACGGTAAGGAGAAAGGACTTGATCTCACAATATAACCAAGGAGCAGGGTTAATGTTTCTTACATGCATTAAAAGAAACCTAGAAATATGACAATTTAATTTTTTTTTTAACTGATCAGCCTTATCTTTTTTTTTTTTTCAAAAATATCAAAATCCTTGGAATCTGTCCATAGGGCAGCTATGGATGACTGGGAATTCTGAATATATTCAGGGGCTAAAGTTGGGATACTAAGGCACAATGTGGAAAAAGAAAAACGTCTGTTAATAGATGTTTTCGACTGTACATTCAGGAGAGGAATATGCAAGTTATAGCACTTCAGATGTTGCTGAACTACAGCTTTCCGAATCACCCAGCAGCCAATCTATCTATCTGTCTTTGTGAGTGTTTAAAAATGTCAGCCTCTACTGTTACAGAGAAAAAAAAGAAATCATTATAAAAGTCAAAATTGCTTATAGACACCATCTAAAACTTATTCTCTGTAAGGCTGCAAATATATTGTTATTGCTACTTTTCATTACTTGTTTTTCTATTCAGGCCCTCTCTTATTAATAATCCATTCTCTAATTGAAACTAATTCATGGCTGTTAGGGTAATTTGGACCTAGCAACCATATTGCTGATATTGCAAACTGGAGAGCTGCTGAATAAAAAGTTAAATAACCATAAATAATAAAAAAGGAAAGCCAATTGCAAATTGTCTCAGAATGTCACTCTCTGCATCATACTTACAAGTTAAGGTAAGGGTGAACAGCCTCTATAAAATAGCTGCACTGTGTTGTGCATTCAGGTAAGAATTTGAGTATTAGGATTGTTGCAATTGGGGCATTTTCTTCCTACTAGCATTTTTCATTTGTGAAGTCTATCATTTACTAGAATGGAATAAAACATTTTAATTTATGGCACAAAATTTTGAAGCAGATCCCATTAAAGTGAATGACAGGCTCACATTTGGTTTCTTCTGCGCTAGATGAGAGAATATACCCTGTGTGCCATGGGCCTCAGTATCCCGGTCCCTCAGATTTGCAGCAAAGTTATTCAGGTATAGGATCTGTTATCCGAAAACTTGTTATCCAGGAAACTCTGAATTACAGGAAAGCCATCTCCCATAGACCCCATTATTATGAAATAATTCATATTTAAAAAAAAAAAAAAAAAAACTGATTTCCTGTATCTCTATAATAATAATATAACAGTACCTTGCACTTTATTCTAACTAAGTTATAATGAATCCTTATTGGAGGCAAAAAAATCCTACTGAGTTTATTTAACGTTTAAATTATTTTTAAGAAGACGTAAAGCAAGGAGATCCAAATTACGGAAAGATGCCTTATCCTGAAACCCCAGGTCCTGAGCATTCTGGATAACAGGTCCCATACCTTTAGCTTGCGGTCTCAGGGCACCCTCAAGGATAGTGTTAAAGGGAAAAGAGTTTATACCATCCCAAAATTCCCCTTTTAACGTCAAGATTTTCAGATAAAGGATACCAAACCTGGATATGTACTGTAGTCTCACAGTATCCCTCAGGAGAAAATCATTTAAATTCCTATCCAGGTATAACAGATAAATAGAAATCATATTGCTAACAGCAGTAACCCATAGAAATCACCAAGTGAATAGCTTGTTTCAGCCAGCTGCAATTAGAACATTGAAAGCAAAATTTTGATTAGCTGCCATGGGTTCCTGCCCAGATTAATATTTCTCATTGTTGACAAAGGAGCCCCACCCTTACTGAGTTGCTCCTGGGAAACATGAATGGGGGAAGAAATTAAATTTAAAACTTCAATTGAAAAAAAAAAAAAATTGACAAAAAAACAAAAAGAAATAAAGAATAATTGTTTCTTTCATACAATTTCAAATAAACTAAACACATTTGCAGTAGTAGATTTAGGCACCAAGAAAATCTGCAATATTTCTATTTGTACACAAATGGCCTATTTGAGACTTTTCAATTGGTCCTCAGCCTTTATTTCTATAGAATAAAATAATAGTTAGCATAAACTTGTAGTTGACTTATTGCCTTATTCTTCTTGGTCTTTCCAGATTTCAATGGGGGGGGGGCTTGCGCTGTGTGGATACAATTTTATTTTAGTGATGCTTTTTTTAAGCTTTTTAAACCCATTTAAAATGCGTAAGAATTGTTTACTAGGAAGCTGCTGAAAAAAAAAATCCTTCATTATAGATAGAAAAACGGTTTTGGTTGTAGAACTGCTTTAAAGTTTTAGTAGATTCAATGCAAAGATACTTATTAAAGTATTTAGGAAATGCATTGTTGTTTTATTATCAGTAGTAATGCTGAAACCATTTCTAAGAAATATTTTGGGCACATAAAAAGTGGCAAATGAATTCTCTTCCCTTAACACTTTTATGTTCAGATATTTAAAGAAAAAGGCCATTATAGCACTGGCACAGATGAGTGATATGCCAGTGATTGGCATAGGTACTAATGCACATAGTGCAGTCATATTTCATCAATAGATCTTGCAGCTGATTATTAGTGTGTACATGTTCTACAGCTGACTATACAAATAATATAAAGTAAATAAACCTTGTTGAATATTAACGTAGACCACTTAAACTATTTATCTATCTATCCATATAGATAGATAGATAGCTCCAGGGATTTAAAGTCAGGCACAAAGTTCAAGCAAAAAGTGGGTTTATTGTATCCAACATTTCAGTTCCTTCTTGGAACTTTCCTCAGGGAAAAATAATATATATATATATATATATATAATATATGTAGCTAAAATGACACTCAACAATCAATCAGTTCATCGCCGGGTGCTAGCCAAAATAATCAATAATAGTCCAGAGAAAGCACTCACGGCATAATCCATAGGCTGTGTAACAAAGTATATTTATTCATACATGGTGTATATATATATATATCTTTATGCATTATAGAGCTGAAGGTAAACATGCAAGAGTAGGAGAGCAGGTGATTGTCATGCCATGAATACAGGTGTAGCAGATGCCTCTCCCCTTTCCTACCTCTTTCCTTAAGGGAGGGGGTATAATGGGCTTCATTTGAATTTCAAACAAACTCTTGAGCTACGCCATATAAATTGTGAGGCTTAGTTATGGAAATGTGTCCCTCTTGCCCAGGCAACAATATGGAAATGAGAGGATTATGCAAATAAGCTTTCTGAGAAGATACCACTGTGTTAAGGTGGATCTGTATCTGTATAATATGCATTATTGTGTGCCTTATGTACTATTCACATTTACACACACTCAAGTAGTTTTCTTGAGAGTTTATTAAAATTGATTTATTTTCTTTATTCTGCTAGAAATAAGCATTTTGCATGAACTGGTGTGTGTCTTCTACTCACTGTACATCATTCCTGTCTGTCATCTATCTATCTATCTTTCTATCTCTGTCCCCTAATACATAATAATTCCCTCATACTCATACATTTGACTTAGCTTTGGAGTGCTCCCACAACCCCCCCCCCTTTTTTTGAGACCAGATACACAATGGACATCTTTTATTTCTATAAGAATATCTTATCTCATGAATTGTCACGTGTAAACTCCAAGGAGGAGATCTTCTTGTAGACTAATAACATCAGGAGTAAAGGGTATACATTAAAAGAATGAATATTAAGTATTCTGAAGAATGAGCTTTGTTCCATATTGGCACTGTCTGGGAGCTGCCACAGAGAATACCAAAACACATTCTACAACCTACTACATAATATCACTATCAACCATTTGTTATATAGGTGGACGATGTGAAAGAAGTATTATGATATCTCATTTAATGAAAAGTTCTGTCTGTTTTATTACCTGTATTATTATTTTTTTTTTAATTTAGGCAGGTGATCAATCAAACAAAATAATAATAATATACAAAATAATATTCATATTTTCCATATTGATTTTCTGGCCAATCAATTCCAGAAGCGCAATGACATGTCACCACTATTTGCTCTATGATTACAGTACAAAGAAGCAAATTGAAATTATCGAGGCTCATTTTTGTCCCTCAAGTTTTGTCTAAAGTGGAACTACGCTGTGTATTCCATAAGCTACAGTGTGTGCTCCTCAAACAATATGCCAGCATGGAGTAATTAAATACAGAGACAGGTTCATTAGATTGGTGCTGCATTTTGCTTTGTGTAGTTCCACTTTAGGCAAAACTTGGGGGACAGAAAAGAACCTCTTTAATTTCAATTTCAACAATGTATTCTTAGAGCAAATCGTGGGAACATGTCATGGCTCTTATGAAATTGATTGGCCAGAAAATCATTATTGAAAATGTGAATATTATCTTGTTTGACTGATCACCTGATTGCCTAAATTAAAAAAGAATCCAGGTAATAAAAAAGACAGAACTGTCACTCATATAAGCGCATACCACAACTGTAGTAGACATTTTAGAATTATTTTTTTTAAATAGGATTTATTTTATTTTTCTAAAGCAGTGTTTCTCAACCTGGGGGTTGAACGACCCTTTCACAGGGGTCACTTAAGGGGTTCCAGGAGCAGGTTCATCCCTCTCCCCACCTGGGGCAAGGTTGTAGCTCTCCGGGTGTTGGTGCTGGGAGTTGTAGTTCAGACTAACCTGTGTAGGGAAGCCAGTTCCACTACAACTTTCTATATCCCCTTAGTAGGGACTGCCATACAGCTCTCCCTGCCCATTTAAAATTTGTAAAATTAACATGGTAATTGGGGTGTGGCCACAAAATGGGTGTGGCAAAAAAATTTGCTGCACTAGGCACAGAAAACAAACCTTAATGCAGCCACGCTGTCTCCTGTACTTTCCTAACAATCCGCTCTGGCCTGGCAACGAAAATATTTTTATATTTTATGGTTGGGGGGTCACCACAACATGAAGAACTGTATTAAAGGGTCACAGCATTAGGAAGGTTGAGAAGCACTGTTCTAAAGCATTTCAAAATATATTGTGTGCTTCATCCAATCATCCTAACTTCTTAAATTCAAATTACAAATTACAGGGCCTGATTCATATCTATAGACACAGCCTGCATAGTGTGTGGCTTTTAGATGCTTTTGTGCCTATTGGTAAACATCCCTACATTTTAGTGCATTTCATAATGCAAGTCCCCTTTAAAACTACGATTTACATCAGAGTTTACTCTACAATAATGCAGTCTTCTCCTTAAAGCGCCTGACTGAAATCCTGGACAGGAGTGCGAGATATAAACAAGCTGGTTTGTAAGCACAGTGAATACACATGTGATTGCATGGCGGTAGCTAAACAAAGCAAATGAGATACCATAACACACATGTAAACGTACACACTCATAAAATAAAGACACTAGACACTGGGATATCTAAAATCCACTGAACGCATAACCAATATATACACTCAAATGCTTGACCTAAACCTGGGATAATTTGCTGTAATACTGAGAAATGTTTCTGTTTTTGTTTCAGGTACTGAACAAGACACCTTGGACTTTAGCAGACAGGTGAGAAATAAATCCACTGATTTGCCCAGCTACTCCACACATTCATTTAATGACATGGAACCTAAGAAAGAAAATATTTCATAGGGAACTGTCATAGTGGCAATCATGCTTTCAAAGCTAATGGCATTTATACATTATTATTATTATTATTATTAATGATGATGATTATTATTATTTATGGAATAGATTTTTATTACTTAATTATGTATATTGCAAGTAATTCATTGTATTCTTGAACCAATAAATGTATTGTTAGATGTAATATAGGTGTGTAGGCAGCCATCTCAAGTCATTTAGCCTGGTCATGTGCTTTGGCAAGAGCCAGCACTTCGAGAGTCATGACTAAGGTTAGCTGGACTTGGACTTTTACTATTAAAGGGGTTGTTCACCTTTGAGTTAACTTTTAGTATAATGTAGAGAGTGATATTCTGAGACAATTTGCAATTGGTTTTCATTTTTTATTGTTTGTAGTTTTATAGTTATTTAGCTTTTTATTCAGCAGCTCTCTAGTTTGCAGTGTCAGCAATTTGATTTCTAGGGTACAAATTTCCCTAGCAACCCTGCATTGATTTGAATAAGAGACTGGAATATGAATAGGAGAGGGACTGAATAGAATGATAAGTAATAAAAAGTGGCAATAACAATACATTGGTAGCCTTACAGAGCATCTGTTTTTAGATGGTGTCAGTGACCCCCATTTGAAAGCTGCAAAGAAACTGAGGAAAATTGCAAATCATTAAAAAAACTATGAAAAATAAATAATGAAGACCAATTGAAAAGTTTCTTAGAATTGGCCCTTCTACAATATACTAAAAGTTAACTTGAAGGTGAACCACCCCTTTAAGTGTTGTTCTCTTTTCTACCACTAGAAGCATGGGGGTATTTTTGGTAATGCAGGGGGTATTTTTGGTAATGCAGGTGTTAAGGAGTGGTTATCTGGTTACCTTCCCATTGTTCTGCTGATGGGCTGCTAGTGGAGGGAGGAAGGGGGTGATATCACTATAACGTGCAGAGCAGCAGTAAAGAGTGAAGTTTATCACAAGTCACATGACTGGGGGCACCTGGGAAACTAACATGTCTAGCACCATGTCAGATTTCAAAATTAAAATATAAAATTAAATATAAAAATGGATAGTGTAGGAATCCTGTGAGTCCCTTTAAATATTTTATCTTGCTGCAAGCCAGCTGGGCATCCTAATTGCTGATTCCTGCTGAAAATTGGTGTATCTCACATGGCATGAGAACTAACAAAAAAATAGGAAATATAGAATAGGTAAAAAAATATGGAGATCTGTTAAACAGATTTATAAAAATATGTATTACTTTGGTGGGTTTATTGCTGTTATAACAGCCCCCATTTCAGGCTAGTGACACATGGCTATTGACTGACCCATTTTATAAATGAATAAGCTACAGTTAGTAGGTTAGAAAATAAACTGTGCAGCCCGCAGCACACCCATATAAGTTATAAAGGTACCACGTTTGTCAGCCAAAGTGTATAAAACTGATGACTTCAGAGAAAGATGTATGCAGAACCCTTGAAATATCACCTGCAGGGTCGAATTTGGTCTGCAGTCATATAACTGGACAGCTGTGATTTAAATGGAAAGCATCCTTGTCTCCTATATCCCTAAACACTTGTGCACATAGCTGCCCCTCAGCCTGTAAAATGTCCAAGGAGTTTATTTAACCAAGATGGCTTTTCCTTGTAAGACAACCAGTGCAAACATCATAAAACCCGATTGTTCTTAGGAATAATAGAGTTAAAAATCATGTTCAAATAAAGGCTTATATATGATAATTAGGGGAAATTAACGATGATATTTATAAATAGTTAGTAATTGACATTGCTTTGCCTGAACTAGTCTCCTCTAGTGATGGGCAATTTATTCGCCAGGGGCAAATTCCCCCTTTATTTTTAACCACCTTTATAACAAGTAGGGATGCTTTAATGAAGAAAATAATTTAGGGTTCCATGTTTAATTTATAAAGGTCATTATACAGCTTTTTATGTGTGGTTGACAGGTCCACTTTAAATCTACTAGAAAATCACGTAAACATTAAATAAACCCAATAGGCTGGTGATGTTTCCATTCAGGAGTAATTCTATTTTAGTTGGGATCAAGTACAGGTTACTGTTATTAATACAGAGAAAAAGGCAATTATTTTTTTAAATTTGGAGTATTTGATTATAATGGAGTCTATGGGAGACGTCCTTAACGTAATTCGGAACTTTTCTGGATAACAGGTTTATGGATAACGGGTCCCATACCTGTACTGTTTTATTATTACGGAGAAAAAGGAAATAATTAAAAAAAAAATTGGATTATTTGAATCAAATGAAGCCTATGGGTGGATGCTTTTTTGTTAAATCTGAGCTTTCTGTATAACTGGTTTCCTCATAACAGATCCCATACCATGTACTTGATCCAAACTAAGATATAATTAATCATTATTGGAGGCTTAACCAGACTATTGGGGTTATTTAATTTTTAATGTTTATTTTAATGTTTTTCTAGTAGGTATTAAGATCCAAATTACTGAAAGATCCATTTTCCAGAAAACCCCAGGTCCCAAGCATTCTAAATAACAGATCCCATACCTCTATAATAATATAATATAATAATAATAATGGCATAAGACTAGTAAAATGAATTGGAAGTTATGCCTCCTTTCATTATCTTAGCTTCTGCTATGAAAACATTTGGATTCTGTGTACTAGATATACAATTAGACATGTTAAGCAGCAAAGCCGTCAAAACTTTGAAAAAGTACTTTTAACCCTCCCTATATCTGTGCCCCCAAGCAATATTACACATAGTCACTTTTGAGACAGGATAGGACCCATGTTGGGGACCTGCCTCCCCTTAAGGGATCACTCCTCCGCTTTGTTTCCTTATAGCTGAAGTTCCGGGAGAGCAAGCCAGCCAAGAAAACTAGAAATACTGCTATTAACATTCAATATTTTAGCAGAAGGTCTTTAGCAGAAGGTTTAGTTTGCTCTGAATGAAGACTGAATACAGTATTAATGATCAGCATACATTTCTGCGGCTAAAATACTTACAGATTGACAGCAAATAGAACTGAAATACAGGGCATCCGCAGGTCTGGACTGGGAGTAGGGCTGCCAGCCGGCCGGTATTTTACTGGCCTAGCCATTAAAACACCAGCCAAATTTACCGCCAATGTAGCTGCCGGTAAATCTGTAATACCCCTATTAAAGGCCCTTGGCCTGCCCCCAGTCTGCTCAAAACTTTTTTCTGGGGTTGGCCCAGACGCGCGTTGTGGCTCTGCCCCTTTGATGTCACAACACACCCCCTTTGACGTCACAGCACGCCTCCTTTCTTCCCGCGCCAACCACTGCCGGTAAAAAATATTTTCAAAGGTGATTACCCCTGGCATATCAGGTGTACAGAGGCCCAATCAGCCCACACAGAGGCCCAAACAGCCCACTAAATACTGACTTTCTATGGCACCTTATAGCAGCCCTTCTGGCATTTGCCAGAACCCACAGAAGGCCAGTACAGACCTGGGCATCAGTCTGATAATATTCAGCCTATGTACCAAAGGAAACATTCAACAAATATGAATACATGTATGGGATCTGTTATCCAGAATCCCATTATCCAGAAAGCTACGAATTATGGCATGTCAGCCTCTCATAAATAGACTCCGTTCTAATCAAATAACTTGTTTTTCTTTTTCATTATATGAACGCAGTAACTTGTACTTGATCCCAACTGGCCTGTAATTGATTTATATTAGAGAACCATCCTATTTGATTTATTTAAAATTATTTTGAGTAGACTTCATCTAAGGAGATCCAAATTACGGAAAAAATCTCTTATCCAGAAAACCCCAAGTCCCGAGCATTCTGGATAACAGGTCCCATACCTGGATAGCTTCAGATGAATAACTAAGGCCCATATAACCATTTCAAGATATGTTTTAAGAATCAGAATGTAGATTAATGGCTGCATTAATGTTAGCTTGCTTGTCTTTGGTTAAAACCTGCTTTTATAGCTGATGGGGTATAATAAAAGAGCATTTGCTTCTATTTTTCTCATACAATCAGTGCTAAATGTTTCTTTTCCTTGGTGGAAAACACTATATCACCTTACAGAGCACATACACTGTTGTGAAAGCAAACCATGGTGTATTGGTTTTCATCTTTTATTATTTGTGGTTGTGGTTTGAGTTTTTAAGCATTTTATTCCAGTTTGCTATCGGGTTTGCTAGAATCTAAACTACCCTAGCAACAATGCATTGATTTGAATAGGACACTGAATAGGAACTGGAGTGGGTCTGAATAGAAAGCAGAGTAATAAAAAGTAGCAAATAACAATACATTTGTAACCTTACGGATCATCTGTTTTTATATGGGGTCAGTGACCCCCATTTGAAACCTGGAAAAAGTCAGTAGAAAACGGCAAGTAATTAAAAGACTATAAAAAAAATGAAGACCAACTGAAAAGTTACTTAGAATTTTCATTCTATAACATATTAAACTTAAAGGTATACCACCCCTTTTAGATTAAAGGATCCAGTGCTGGGATATATTTTCTCTCACTTGAAGGGAGCAAATGATCCAGCGGATACACACACACCGCTTTCAGAAGGCTCTAAAGGGGAATAATCCTTTGCCTTTTATTTTAGATCAAAACGGAAGATTTTAGTGAGGCGCTACAGACGGGAATTCCTCATCGGCCATGTCACCTGTCGCAGGCATCCATGATGGGGGGAGGACAGATGACTGGGGTAAGCAATAGACATCCATTGAGTGGTATCAGCTTAATAAAGGGCTGGTATAGCCTGAAACATTGTTTTGCTATTGGCACAAATAAAAGTTTGGTTCACCTATCGGAGTGCTGCTGGAGTTTTATTATATTGAGTGGTATGAGAACTACCTCCCTGCTCTGTGCCAGTAGCAATAAATTGCTGGTGAATAGTGATGGGCGAATCTCGGGCGTTTTGCCAAATTTTTCGAATAATTTGCATTTTTGGACGCTGGCATCGAAAAAATGGATGCCGGTGACCATTTTTTCAACGCAGGCAAATTTTCACCAAGCAAATTTTCGCGAATTTATTTGCCAGCAGCAAATCGTGGGAATTTGCCCATCACTACTTACATATAGCAACACAGACGGGCTCTTAGTCATGTAACATTATGGTGTGAATTCAGACGAAGACATTGACAACTTAGAAATATTCATCATAGGAGCTGTGCAAATTACTCACTCCTCTGTGAGAGGCCAACAGCTACTTCCGCTTTCCAGAGAATCATTTTTATGGAACAATTGATTTATCTACAAAGAAATGGACTTGTTCCAAGCTTCTGATTCCCCCCCTCCCCTCCATTCTTGCATATGCTGTGCAGGTGGTAGCCACACAGAAACCAAGTCACAGCCCACACCATCTGCACTCATGCCTGGAAAAAAAACACAGATTTAAATGTATTTTTGCTCTGAGAGAAAAAATAAGTTTTTTTTTTTTAAATAAATGCATATTCCTTGCCAAAGCAAACTTTTTTTTTTCATTACAAAATCGGTAAAAGATACACTGAAAGGGAATGTAAATCATAAAAACAAGTTCATATCAAATTGCTCAGACTGCTCTTCTGAATACTTTTAGCAAACGTCATTCATTATATTCTTGAAACAACAGCGCCACCTGCTGTTCATGTCGCCCAACCTCTGATAGCTGGAAGAAAAGTAAGATTGGGGCAAATTCACTGCACTTCGCCAGGCAAATTTTCGCCAGCCCACTAAAATGCGAAGTTGCGCTCAGGGAGACAAACAGTAGTGAAGTTGCACTACTGTTACTTCACCAGGCAAAGCGCATTTATGCTAGCGATGCCTAATTTGCATACGGCGCAAACTTAAACGTATAGTAGAAGTATACGTTACAGCCACTACATTCCACTACACAAGCCCAGGAAACCTTTAATAAATAAAATAAAGTTGTCCTATTGCCCTAAACATGTGCCCCCTGTATAGTTGTGTTGCCATATGTTAGGAAATGTGGGGGGAAAGGAGGGTAACCCCCAAAGATTTTTCGCTATTTTTACCCTAAAAAAGGCTGCCAGCATTTTTTTGGGACTTAGAAAAAAAAATTTAATTTTTTTTTTCAAACTCCTATCTATTGTATTGAACTTTGCCAGGACTGACCTGGCGAAGTAAAGTCTGGCGCAAGAGGTAACGTTCTGGAAAATGTTCATATTAGTGAATTTGCATAGTTACGTCCCTTCGTCTACTTCGCTAGCGAATTTTCGCCAGAGTCTGACTTAGTAAATTCACAAAGTTGTGAATTGACATCACACTGGCGAATTAGCGCTAGCATTAGGCGCTTCACACTTTAGTGAATTTGCCCCATAGTGAGAAGAGGAAAGTCACAGTGATGTTGTACTGCATGGGAAATGAAGGCAAACCTAAAGAAATTACCAGCTTGAAAAGAAAAACAAGAAACTGATTTATTGAGCACAAATCAATGCCATTCTCAAGCAAATTTTAGGAAGGAAAGTTAGGCAAGAAATATATTTCCATGGATATTTTGAAAATCCGGGAAACCTTTATTCAAAAGAATGTTTCAGCTAAAATCCCATATTACTTGAGCCTTTGGAGACTGCTTGCTGCTTCTGGCCTGACTTATATGGACCTGCTCGTTGTGATGTAGGAAAAGCTAATAATTAATAACAATGATTCTTATAAAAGCAATTTATATAAAATTGGACCACAGGTAGGTAGATTATGTACAGGTAGATTATGTACTAGTAAGGAAATAAACCCTATGGGGTAAATTTATCAAAGAGTGAAGTTCCGCCACTAGAGTGAAATTCTGCAGCTCTCAATTCATTTCTATGGGATTTTGAAAGGCGTATTTATCAATGGGTGAAGTGAAGTTTCACCCATTGATAAATACGCCTTCAAAAATCCCATAGAAATGAATAGAGAGCTGTGGAATTTCCCTGTAGTGGCGGAACTTCACTCTTAACTTCACTCTTTGATAAATATACCCCTATGGCAATATCAAGGTGTGGATTTCTCTCTCATGTTTCTCATTTAATGCTTTTTAAACTGCATTCCAGTAAAGAGAAAGATGTAATATTACACATGATGTTTCTCTCCATCTGTGTACGCCTGTCATTCTTTTTGTCTCACTGTCCTGCTGCCTATTGCTCTGTGCTTCTATCTTTGAACTCAGATGGATTATACTGTCATCTGTTTATATCCTATGGTTGATCATTTTGAATTTCTACAGGAAATGACTTCTTTACACCCTCTGCAGCAGCTGGTATTGGTACCCAGCCATCTCCAGTCTGCATCTCAGTATCTGAGTATCCAAAGTGGCCAGCAAGGTAATTTCATATTATAGGTAATATCCTGTGGATGTTCTTCTGATATGCTCCCATCCACTAATTCCTATCCGATGTACAATAAAAGGAAGGCAAACATAAATGTCCTCTCTTAATACATAGATATGACAGTGAAATGTTTTTGAAGCCAGTACCTGTCACTGTGCGTTATTGTCATTTAAGTAACTATGTCTGTTCACATTGGGTATTTGGCAATAATATCTTCAAGGGAGGTTAATTTTCAGGTTGAACATATACTAGAATCAGAGAAATAGGAGTTCTGGACGCACACCCTGGCCTTCCCAGTGAGTCCCTGGTGCTCAGTCCTTGTGGGGAGACGGCACTCCCCTGTATCAGCTATAGCAGAGGGTAGAAGAAGAGGGCACACAGGATTTGATGCCAGTGGGGGAGAACCCCTACGTGTTTAATTCGTCAAATGATGCACAACGTTTCGGGGGCGGGCCCCTTCGTCAGGTGAAGCAGCAAAATTACAAAACCACCCTTAAATACCCTTCAGACCCTCCCACCACAGTGAAAAAAATTGTCCATACCACAAAAAATTAGTCCAAATAGTCCACAAGAAAAAAAGTTTTTTCATTAGTAGTTACTTATCAATAATTCGGTAAATAAATACACAGTATTTATACTTTCCCTAAAGGCAAAAGTACCTTTTCCTGGGGATGATTTTATCTCAGCAGTTATCTGTAAGATAAAGGGATACAATGTAATTGGTAATTATATCATAGATAAAAGAAACAACATAGTGTCAAAAGGAAACATAGTAAATTTACAAGTAACAGGATAAATTAAATACTTCATTCAATCCCTTCGGGATTTGAGATTGTAATAACCAAATCCAATAGCTTTCTCGTTGTAACAATTTTTGTTTTGTGTTCTGTCCTTTACTGATAACCACTTTTTTTTTGTAATTTTGCTGCATCACCTGACGAAGGGGCCCGCCCCCGAAACGTTGTGCATCATTTGACGAATTAAACACGTAGGGGTTCTCCCCCACTGGCATCAAATCCTGTGTGCCGTCTTCTTCTACCCTCTGCTATATACTAGAATCACCCATTTATTGTACAGTGCTGTGGAATATGTAAAGGTATAGGATATATTATAGGGAATGCGTAGGACCTGGAGTTTTCCTAATAAGTGGGCTTTCTGTAATTTGGATCTCCATAATTTAAATCTACTAGAAAGTGATTTAACCATTACATAAACCCGATAGGATTGTTTTGCCTCTAAAACATTTTATCTTAGGTGGGATCAAGTGCAGTGTTTCGAAGAATGTTTTGTCAATTTCTACAGAAATTCGTGAAATGGTGAAAATTTTTGCAAAACGCTGCTTCTCGTTTTGGACACGGGCGTCCATTTTTGGATGCGGGTTGTCCATTTTTGGACACCAGAGCACATTGCCGGTGTCCAAAAACAAACGCCCACGTCCAAAACTAGGTGTCGGCAAATTTTCACCAGGCAAAATTTTACTGTTGTTTCCCGAATTTATTCGTCTAAGGTGAACCACGGGAATTCGTTGAAAATTCATCTCAGGCGAATAAATTCGCCCATCACTAGTATAAACTACTGAGATAAGGAAAACATTTTTTTTTAAATGTGAATTAGTTGATTAAAAATTTGTCTATGGTGGATTACCTTCCCATAATTCAGAGATTTCTGGATAACGGGATTCCGAATAATGGATCCCATACCTTATAATAATAACTGCACACACAGCAGCAATGATGTAATATTGGAATGTTACAACTCAATGCTTTGTGAAGGGGTGTGCTGCCACCTTGTGGTGTCAGTTTTCAAACTTACTGCTATTAGCAATCTGATAATAGAGTTGAGCTGTAGAAGAGAACTAATGTCTTCTCCACTGGCAGAGAAAATGTCTACACTGACATTAGTCATAGCAACCAATCAGCAGTAAATGATTGGTTGGTGTGGGTTAGTAGACTGGGAAATATTTTACCCATGTTACTTGTGCACTCACTGGATCCACAAACAATATGTTTATTTAATTGGTGAATACATATTTTTGCTTAGTCTGGGTTGTGGCAGGAGTTGGAGATAAAACATGTATCTTCTCATTTCTTCAGGTCTTTATCAGCCAAATCATCTCTCACTCCCTCAGCAGCAAGGTGGAATCCTTCAGCCACAAACTGGTTTAGGTCTGGCTTCACAGGTAAACACAATCATAAATTAATACAATGATTTTCCACTGAGTATGGCACCATGTCTATACTTTTTTAAGTGTCTGCAAAAATAACTCATAGTCATAGTTGCATTGGTTGAAAGCATTTATTCTGTACTATATGCACAGGCAGTAGGACGTCCTGGACTTCCAGGTTCCTCTCTAGAATCCCATTTGGAAATGGGTCACCTGCACGCTCCAAAACATTTGTCTGTGGTGTCAGATGAGCCCAGTGACCTGGAAGAACTGGAGAAATTTGCAAAGACCTTCAAGCAGAGAAGAATAAAGCTGGGATTCACACAGGTGACCTGACTGACATGAGAAACATGACTGATTAGACTTACCCCCAGTGGGACATTGGGAAGTTGGAATGAGCTTTGTCACTAATACAGCATTGGGACCTGTTATCCTGCATACTCGGGATAATGGATCTTTCCGTAATTTGGATCTTCCCACTCTAAGTCTACTAGAAAATCATGTTAACATTAAAGGGGTGGTTCACCTTCAAATTAACTTTTAGTATGTTGTAGAAGGGCCAATTCTAAGAAACTTTTCTATTGGTCTTCATTATTTATTTTTCATAGTTTTTTAATGATTTGCAATTTTCTTCTGTTTCTTTGCAGCTTTCAAATGGGGGTCACTGACACCATCTAAAAACAAATGCTCTGTAAGGCTACAAATGTATTGTTATTGCCACTTTTTATTACTTATCATTCTAGTCAGTCCATCTCCTATTCATATTACAGTCTCTTATTCAAACCAATGCAGGGTTGCTAGGGTAATTTGTACCCTAGAAACCAAATTGTTGACACTGCAAACTAGAGAGTTGCTGAATAAAAAGCTAAATAACTCAAAAACCACAAATAATAAAAAATTAAAGCCAATTGCAAGTTATCTCAGAATATCACTCTCTACATTATACTAAAAGTTAACTCAAAGGTAAACAACCCCTTTAAATGAATCTAATAGGCTGGTTTTGCATCCAATAAGGATTAATTATATCTTAGTTTGGATCAAATACAAGGTATTGTTTTATTGCTAGAGAGAAAAAGGAAATCATTTTTAAAGATTATTTAATTATAATGGAGTCTATGGGAGGCGGCCTTTCTGTAATTCGGAGCTTACTAGATAACCGGTTTCCAGATCACAGATTCCATACCTGTATCTGAGCATTCAAATATGAGCCAGTTTTGGGTGGGCATTTACCAAAGGACTGTACTGGAAAAGAGAGAGATTTGTAGTACAACAGGTGAAGGGCTACAGGTTGGACATCCCTAGTTTTAACAACCTCAGATGGGGCCCCTCTCTTTCAGCCCTACCTCCCTTAATGGAATCATTATTTTCAGATTCCACAACAAGAACTCCTTCCCCATCATTTTGTATGCATATGTTTTATAATGAAGTGTGCAAATTAAAGGGGTTGTTCACCTTTGAGTTAACGTCTAGTATAATGTAGAGAGTGATATTCTGAGACAATTTGCAATTAGTTTTCATTTGTTATTGTTTGTGGTTTTATAGTTATTTAGCTTTTTATTCAGCAGCTCTCTAGTTTGCAGTGTCAGCAATTTGGTTTCTAGGGTACAAATTACCCTAGCAACCCTGCGTTGATTTGAGTAAGAGACTGGAATATGAATAGTAGAGGGACTGAATAGAATGATAAGTAATAAAAAGTGTCAATAACAATACATTTGTAGCCTTAAAGAGCATTTGTTTTTAGATGGTATCAGTGATCCCCATTTGAAACCTGCAAAGAAACAAAAGAAAATTGCAAATCATTAAAAAACTATGAAAAATAAATAATGAAGACCAATAGAAAAGTTTCTTAGAATTGGCCCTTCTACAATATACTAAAAGTTTACTTGAAGGTGAACCACCCCTTTAATATATTTATAGCAATATGTACAGAAGGCACTTGGATTCAATTGACAACTACAGTAACTGTACCACAATTTAGTAGTATAACCTTTCCAAATGCCTTCTTCTCCATGAGAATAACCAGAATAACCAAGATACGTAGGGGCCTATATATTAAACCTCCGTTTTTTTTCTGGTCGAGTTTTTAAGGGAAAAAAACTATAATTTGAGGTAAAACTTTTCTAAGTCATGTAAAAGTAAATGGCAGATGTGCCTTTTACAATGTGAAGATGTTTTTGCCTTCATGATTTTTGAGGGGTTTGGGCTATTTGACGCTGGTTTCCGTTTAAAAAATCTGAAATATTTGTTGTTTTCAGGTGACAATTCTAATATCGTCACATTTGTCGCAACTTTTCCCACACATACTTTTTAAATAAGATTTATTAGTAAATGTCAGTTGTGGATGGGAGTTAGGTCGAATTTGTTATAATAAAAAATGAGAAAAAATACAAATTTTAGAAAATAGGCCCTGTAGTGGTAAGGAGACTTGCAACTTTCCAGGTAGAGTAAGAACTGTTTATTCTCACACTTGAGAAAGGTATTATGTAAATTACCTCTACATTAAGAAACTCCCAGATAGCCATGCTAATCAAGTTATTTGTTTCCAGGTCCCCTCCTGGTTCTGTCATACAGCTTACAAACTAGGGATGCACCGAATCCAGGATTCAGTTCAGGATTCGGCCTTTTTCAGCAGGATTCGGCGAATCCTTCTGCCCAGCCGAACAGAATCGGAACTCTAATTTGCATATGCAAATTAGGGGCGGGGAGGGAAATTGCATGACATTTTGTCACAAAACAAGGAAGTAAAAAATGTTTTCCCCTTCCTACAAACCCATTTTTGCAAGCAGCAGATGTTTTAATTTCATGTTTGTCTGACTAAATGCAATTTATTTGTCAGGGTGATGTTGGACTGGCCATGGGAAAGCTCTACGGAAATGACTTTAGCCAGACAACCATATCCCGATTTGAAGCTCTTAACCTGAGTTTTAAAAATATGTGCAAGCTAAAGCCCTTGCTGGAGAAGTGGCTGAATGATGCAGGTAAGAGAATGGCAAGTCCAGACTCAAGTCTGGAAATTGTGTCTAAATCGGAGAAATTTTAAATAGAAAACAGACAAATTACATGCAGGCATTCAGGTGAACCAGAGAGAGGAAACACATACCACTCTTTAAATATATAATTCTTTGAAAAACGACTTTATTCAAAATTATACAGCGCTGTGTAAGAGAGAAATAATTGACAATTAATATAATATTAAGTATAAAGCAGTGAAGTGATTGCACCCTACTCATCTGTTTAGAATCTGCCCCCTCGGATACTGCCTTGACTCCCAGCAATAACTATGCCCAGCTCAGTGAAATGTTTGGGCGCAAGAGGAAGAAACGGACAAGCATTGAAACCAATATTCGTCTAACACTGGAAAAAAGGTTTCAAGATGTGAGTATGGCACTATTATTGTGTGTGTGTTTGCAATATCAGAAGTGTTTGTTTATAGAGCAGTGATGCCTGACCTGATTCCCTCCAGTTGTTCAATAACTACAAAACTCAGTATGCTTTGACTTCTTCTTTCATAAATATAAAGAATGGCTTTAGGTTAAGCATCACTTTACTAGACTGATAATTGTTTATTCATCTAGGACAAAGGTTTCTCTCTGTTGTCTCTGCTACAGTATGTTACGTAATCCCCCAAAATTCTCTACCCTGCAGTGGTTGGGAACAATTACTAAGGGCACTTCCAAAGCAAGATGATGTTTTCATTAAACTATTCTTGTGGATTAAAATCACCCAAAAAGCACCTATTTATAGGTGCAATAAGTTCTGAACCGCCTACTTCCAGTTACAAAACCAACATAAAGATCTGATTTGTCCTTTTAGTTAATTACGATCCAAAGTAAGTAAAGTAAATTTGCCAAGTACAGTTTAGAGTTGAGTAGTGTAATTGAACCCATCACCAGCAAGAGGCATCTGCTGTTTCATAAAGCAACAAACTAGTCTCAGCAAGAAAAATAAGTTTTTTTCAAATCTTTGTAAATGGAAGACTCCACAAAAATACACAATTATTTTCTGTTATTAGCTGCTTAAGTATAAGGAGTTTTTTGCCCCACCATTTCACCCTTGCAAGGCTCTGCCCTGAACCGGCTTTGAGCAGACTGCAATAATAAAGAGTAAACACAATAAGAAGTGAAATAAAACAATGCAGCTGTGTCAATTCAAACATTTATTTTTGTCCTTATATGACACTAGCCATAATGTTCTGGGTGTTAATACATTAAGCAGTTTTAATAGAAATGCTTCAAAGATATTTTAGCTAACAGCCCTTTTTAAAATACCTGCTGACTGTTCCCTTTGTAGAACCCCAAGCCAAGTTCAGAGGAGATCAGTATGATAGCAGAGCAGCTAGTGATGGAGAAAGAAGTGGTCAGGGTCTGGTTCTGCAATCGGCGCCAGAAGGAAAAACGAATAAACTGCCCACTTAATCTACCACTAAAGTCACCAATCTACAACTCCAGAATGGTGAGTTACCAAATACTTTCTCAGTTGAAATGGTTCCTTGTATACATGTAAAGAAGAGAATTTAGCAATGACTATGCTTGTGGCATATTTTGCAGATACCAACATCTGGTTCTTTGGGATCTATGTCCATGACTCCAGTGCACAGCACAATGACCAGCACAGGTTAGATATGCTTATTCTCTCATATGCACTGTTACAGTATATTATATCCACAACATCTCATTATGTAGAGGCAGTAAGGAAGGTGAAATCAATAAGGAGGTGGTTTGACCTTTGCGCAGATTTTATATACTTGAACAAAGTAGCAGCACCAAAGAAATTGTTGATCCACAAGTCCACTTTAGAAATGTGAAGAGGCTGGAATCAGTGCGCTGATTAATAGCTGAACTTATGTTCTCCGAATATCTAAATAAAAATAAATCGCATTATGGTGTAGTATGCTCAGTATAGTTGAAATTGGTGTTTAGAAATCTACTCTACATATGTTGGCACATCAATATTCCTGGGCATAAACGACCATGATATGACCTATAAAACAAAG
>CM044443.1:79965841-79977442 GCA_024363595.1 Xenopus borealis | reverse complement strand
CTACACCATATTGCGATTTATTTTTATTTAGATATTCGGAGAACATAAGTTCAGCTATTAATCACCGCACTGATTCCAGCCTCTAGAAAGGAAGGTGCTTTTCCTGTATTCATCATTAATGTGAAGAGAACCCACACCACCACTTTTTCCAGAGTTGCCTACATAATAGTTTTTTTCTATACCAAATGGATACCAAGAATCATACACCTTTTGAAACAGCAATGCAGGGGATAGTACTGTAAATTGGAGTCATCATACCTTCAGAAGGCCTCAGAGCACCTGTACAGTACTATCATGTACGGACTTCAAGCACTTCTAATTTTATGATGTTGCTAGACAATGCAATACACAGAGTAATGCAAGTATGTAATCTATGCAAAGAAACAAAATATAACAATTATATTTCAGTGACTTCTTCCTGTTCCCCGGGGGGTTCGAGTAGACCTTCCTCACCAACCTCTGGTCTCCAGCCCTGTAGTCCAGGATCATCATTAATCAGCTCCAAGCCCACAGTGAACACATCCAGCTACAGCAACTCAAGGTTAGTGTTCTTGCATCTATGTATTTCCTTTTATATTTGTATATGTGTTATACATAGTCATATAACAAAGGGATGTTGCTTACAGTTCTTACAGGAATACAGCATAGGAGTTACATAAAGCATAAAACAGGGAAATATTAATTTTAAATACTTCTTAAGTGATTTGCTTTTTCACTGTAATAATAAAGCAGTGGCTTGCATTTCACAATATGGAAAGTTCACAGATTCTATACATTTTGCTAAGATTTCTTAGCAAATTGCTACTCAAAACACAAATTTTCGGGTATAAAAAAAATAATTTTTCAAAATTTATGATAAAGGTGGAAATAGCTTGAATACAAAAATACACCATCAAAAAACTATTGAGGTCATGTAGAAGTCAATGGCAGAGATCCCTTGAACCATTTATGATGTTTGCAGCCTTCGTGATGTTCATGTTTTTTTGGTGGGTTTTGCTAAAAAAACTCAAAGAATTCGAGCAATTTCAGTTTTTTTCTGTGGAAAACTCATTCAGGGGGTTTTCACCCTGAATATAGTGATTTCAGTTTTTTCCAATCGAGTTTTTTTCAGAAATCAGAAACTATTCGAGTTGTGAGTTCATTCGAGGTGTAAAGAAAAACTCACAAAGCTCTAAAATTCGACCTTTGATCAATAAACCCCCTAACTGATGGCACTATGGAAATGTGATAATGAAGGGCAGGTACATTGCATGTTGTTAAATTAAAATAATTTATCAGCATTTCTGGGGCCATTGTTTTCCTTTCTAAATAAACAGCTGAAAACCACCATGTGTGCTATAAACCAGTATTAAAATAGTACAGCCTTCATAATAATGGCCTTTATGTTCTGCAACCATTTTTTTTTTAATATTGCTTGATGGCCAGTCTAAATAATCAAATTTAGATTATGGAAATGTCTATATAATTATTTGCTCTGTTCCATAGTCTTTATGTTTTTCACTCTTTTGTTTTTATATAGTTCCTGGTATCGATGGAATCCCTCACAATATTTCCAGTGAGCTATTACACAAAGCATGCACTCTTTCAGTGCAAGTATGAAGGTGATGCTTTGATTGATTACATAGTGTATGTGCGCTGAGAAGAATGATGCATATTATGGTTGGTGTCAAAAGAGTTATCACCACTCTGAGCCATGGAGATGGAAAGCACCCAGAGCTGCTTCCAGTGTTGTACAGAAATGGAAGATGTCGCTCAACCCAGATAAACTTCCCACTGCTTCCTGAATGGTTTCGCCAGCACCATACATATTGATACAGGCTTTCCTGTCTGTTATTTCCTCCTGTGGTAATAATCAGTCAAAAACAACCATTTCTGTTTTAAAATGTTTACAAAATTTACTTGTGTTCCCCTCTTTGTATATTTTCTTTCCCTATTTTTCAGTAGTTTTTATGGGAGGGATTGCCTTGTAATTTATTTTCATTTGTAAATAGTTTCTCTTTGTTTTTTTGCGGCTTCTTTTAGTCATTCACGCTTTACAGATGATTCGTTCAGCTTTTGGAAAAACATCTGAGCCTTGAGAGATATGTTCAATATTCAGTAGAGCCTGGGGTGGGTAAATGAGTTGTTGAGTTACAAATCTATGCTTCGAAAGCCTGCAGAATGAAACTGCCATGTAAATGTTTTTCAGAGATGTTTTGTATGTATGCGGTATTTAAATAAAATGGTACAAATAAAGGAACGGTATTTTCATTACGTTCTCTATAATGTTATAGAGATAGGACAAGAATCATGCCATGGCACATGATACAGTGAAGCACCCAAATCCAACTGATGAGCCATGGAAAAAAAGGATTCAGGATGATGGAAAATATTCCCCATATGCCAGGAGGCTAAAAAAAACTCTTATTTTTCTTATACAGACTTCAAAATTGGCTTGTTGTGTAGGCGCGTCCACGATGAGCCAGAGGAACTGTAGCTGAGCTAAAACACTAGTCATAAGGCTAATAGGACTATTTTCTAGGGATGCACCGAATCCAGGAGTCGGTTTGGGATTCGGCCTGGATTCAGCCTTTTCCAACAGGATTCGGATTCGTCCGAATCCTTGTTCCTGTGCCTGGTTGAACTAAATCCAAATTCTAATTTGCATATGCAAATCACATAACTTTTTGTCACAAAACAAGGAAGCCAAAATGTTTTTTCCACTATTACCTTCCAGACACTAATTGGCATATTCGGCGGAATCTCAAATAGTGGATTCGGTGAACTATTATCCAAAACTTATAATGAACTTCAAGAAGGTTCTTTTAGCCTGAAATGTTCCTTATTTAGTAAAAAATAAAGCATACATTACTGTGCATTTGCCAGACAAAAGTCTAGTGTATAAAAACTATTTTCATCTCATGACTAAAGCTGGATTCCTGATATACTGGTTTTTAGCATATGTAAAATCTCTCATCAGTTCCTGTGTTAATAGAAAGAAATGTGCATTACAGTTGCAAATCTGAAATTATATTTATAATACCTTAAAGTTAAAGGGAAGATCAAATGCACAGTTTTCTACAGTAATCTAAAAGTTCATTGACTGCTGTTTTATATCCAGGGGTGAATAGTAAATTACTAGGTACAGGTATGTGACCTTTTATCCAAAATGCTTGGGACCTGTTTTCCAGATAAGGGATATTTCTGTAAGCTGCATCCCTGTGTAAAAACATTCAAACCTAAAAAAAAACATTTAAAACAGTAAAAATTTGAAATATGTGATGAAATTGGAGTTTGGGGTGATGAAAATGGAGTCTTGGGTCGTGTATTTTATAGGTTTCTGGATAATGGGTTTCTGGATAATGGATAACATACCTGTACCTCCTTCATTTGCTTATTCAGGTGTATGATGAGGTGGAAACCCTAATTCCTCTTCACCCTAAATGGTATCATAAAATAAAGTCTCAAAATGCCTTGTTTAGTGGAAATGGCAATTAAAATGAACTGGATATGTAGTGAGGTTAAGGAATTCTTTGCTGCTTTATTATTGCCTGGTGAGGCTCAGAAATTAAAATTTCCACCCTACTGTAAATTACAGTTTCCTTGCCCCCTCATGAGTGCAAATCCAGTGGATTTTAGGGCCATGACACTTAATATAGCAATCTTGAGCAATTACGATTATTTCAACTGTTACCACATATAGCAGCAAAATATATTGTGTATAAGGCCAGACGATGGAGATGATTGTGGATTCTTCTCAAGCAGAGAATCTGCTGCCCTGCTGATCCCCCTGTATTCTGATGATTTTGGTGCATAATGAAAAATTATGTTTCTGCACGGAAACCAGCCACTTCTGCCTGCACCTGAGCAAAAATAATGCTTCCAGTTGCAGGCAGAGCAGGAGCAGAGGAGGAGCAGCAAAAGGGGAGAAGATTCTTGGTTTGCGGAGAAACACAGGCCTAAATCTGCAGTTGTCTGGCCCTAACCTAATACCCCAAAGTTAGATAGACATAGCAGCAAGATCACATCATCCTATGATAAGTGAAACATGAAGCCTTTCAGCAATGCAGGAAAGCACAAAGAAAGCACAAACAGCTTTCAGTTGCAATTATATTTACAAAATAATTTTAAAACTCTGGAAATGTTTAACATATAATGGGACTGAAGGTTGATGAGTCAAATTCTAATTCAAGCTGTAAGATATTTTGCAAAATAACAAAACACACCCAGGCCAACGGATTCCCACTGTACCTGGCAGAGACATGTCTTAGAGTTCTGAGGAAAGATTTACAAGTTGATGCTGAATGTGTGAGTATGTTAGTATGTTGTGGTTGGAAATACATGTGTGGGAGGAGAATATTGCAAAACATGGGAATATGAGCACATTGTTTCCTTCATCTACAGTCTCAGTATTACATAATAAATTATACTATAATGTAGGAGTGTTGGGTGGGCAGAATGTGGATTTTTACACCTGTATATTTTATTTTGGTGGTGCATATACCTTTAGAGTTGTTACATATTATAGGTCACTTCTATGATTCTTACATTATGAAGTAACATAGAGACATAGTGGCAAATTTACTAAGTGGAGAAAATACTCTAGCGATGGCTTCGCCACAATTCGCCGCTTTTCGCCAACCGGCCGCTAATTCACTAAAATGTAAAGGTGCACTTAGGGAGGCGAACGGTAGTGAAGTTCGCCAGGCAAGGCGCATTTACGATAGCGATGCCTAATTTGCATACCGCACAAAGTTAAACGTATAATAGAAGTATATGTTGCAGCCACTACATTACACTACACAAGCCCAGGAAACCTAAAAGTTGTCCTATTGCCCTAAACATGTGCCCACTGTATAGCTGAGTTGCCATATGTTAGGAAATGTAGGGGGGGGACAGAGGGTAACCCCCCAAAAAATTACGCTATTTTTCAGATTATCACCCTAAAAAAAAAGTAAAAGATGCCAGCTTTTTTTGGGACTTAAAAAACATTTCATGTTTTTTTTCAAAATATCTATTGTATTGAACTTCACCAGGTCTGACCTGATGAAGTAAAGTCTAGCGCAAGAGGTAACGTTCAGTAAAATGGTCATCTTAGTGAATTAGTGTAGTTACGTCCCTTCGTTTGTGTGCAACTTTGCCTGGCGTAAGGGTGCGAAGTTGCGCTAGTCTATCTACTTCCCTAGTGAATTTTCGCCAGGGACACTGTTAGTGAATTGGCGAAGTTGCGAAATGACGTCACGCTGGTGAATAAGCACTAGTGTTAGACGCTTCGTGCTTTAGTGAATTTGCACCTTAGTTAGGTTGAAAAAAGACTCAAGTTCATCAAGTTCAACTGTTTAAGTCTATACTGTATATAACCTGCCTAACTGCTAGTTGATCCAGAGGAAGGCAAAAAAACCCATCTGAAGCCTCTCCAATTTGCCTCAGAGGGGGAAAAAATTCCTTCCTGACTCCAAAGTGGCATCAAGACTTTATTCCCTCACTTGCTAAAAAGCTATCCAACCCCTTCTCGAAGCTATCTAATGTATTAGCCTGTACAACTGATTCAGGGAGAGAATTCCACATCTTCGCAGCTCTCACTGTAAAAGACCCCTTTCTGAATATTTAGTTGGAACCTCTTAAGTTGGAACCTCCATTCTTCTAAACGGAATGGGTGACCTTGCGTCAGCTGGAAGGACCTACTGGGAAATAATGCATTAGAGAGATTATTATAAGATCCCCTTATATATTTATACATAGTTATCATATCTCCCAAGAACCTCTTCTCCAGTGTGAACAACCCCAATTTGGCCAGTCTTTCCTCACAGCTGAGATTTTCCTTACCTTTTACCAACCCTTCTCTGGACCCTCTCTAATGTTTTGTTTGAGCACTAGAGAGCAAAAGTGTTCAGCATATTCTAGATGGGGTCTTACCAGAGCTCTATACAGCGGAAATATAGTTTTATGATTTCTAATACTCCCAGGGTTTGCTTTATCTAGAACTGTATCGGGCCCGGATTGGCAATCTTTGGGTTCTGGCAAATGCCAGAGGGGCTGCTCTAAGGTTCCATAGAAAGTCAGCATTTAGTGGGCTGTTGTGGGCTGATTGGGCATCTGTGTATCTGAAATGCCAGGGCTTTTTTTGATTCTCAGTCCAGATCTGAACTTTTTTGCCGATATATGTAATTGTAGCTTTGAAAAGGTTGTTTTAGCATGACTAAAAAATACTGAGTGGTGTATTTTAAGAAGCTAACCAATGAAAACAAATGAAACAAAAACTGATCTGACAGCTCTACTCAAAAGATTACACAAACAAGCATATAAGGCTTGTGGAACGCAAGAAACAGGCCTCCTCCCATTCATTTGAATAGAATACACCTGACAGTGGCAGAACTTGGGTTTCTTCAGCACTAAGTTATTGAGCTTTTTCAGGTTGAAAAAAAAAGAGTAAAAATGTTTTTGTTACGACATCCCTAATTTACATATGCAAATGAGGATTAGAATTCAGGTTCTGCTGGGCACAAGGATTTTGCCGAATCCAAATCCTGCTGAAACAGGCAGAATCCTGGCCAAATCCCGAATCAAATGCTGGATTAGGTGCATCCATAATTTTTAGTGAAAAAAAAATCAAAAATTTTTGTGGATTTATTATACCATGATGATGGAATAGGTCTGAATAGGAAAATCCAGGCATCTCAGACATGCCAAGGTTGTATATAAGTCAATGGAAGAAGTCCTGAATTTATCCTGAACTGCTCTGGGTTTTGTGCAATAATCTGAAAATGTCATGGTTTTCGGGAGGAAAAAAAATGGTAAAATTCAAATGTTTGTACAATTGTCCCAATTTTTTCCTGCACTGGAATTTTTTGGGAAAATGTATTGATAAATAAAGGGAAATAACCTGTGGTGGATATCAGCATAGCTTTCTGAAAAGAATGACATATTTTTGGTTTTTGATAAATAACCCCCATGTTGTACACTCTTTTTATGTGGTAAAATGCAAGACCTAAAATATATATATTAAATCGGCTTCAAGGCCAGATGTAGGTACCTGGAGTATGAACCTAATCTATCTAGGTCCTTAACTCCCAGAGAAACAGATACAGATATCTGAAACCCTTTGAGACCCCCTAGAGGGGTCTATCTTTGAAACTTCAGGATGTATTTCTTTTCTAGGGTATCAGACCTCCAAGCAGCCTTTGCTACTGAGAAATTGTCTGAAATAAGGAAATATCCTTTAGGGCGGAGACACATTCAGGGAGACAAAACTCCTCTTCCTCAGGTCAACTAATCTCACCAAACTGCCTTCCCATCGGCTAAAATATAAATCGCCAGTGTATTCGCACTTGTATTCCTTCATTTTCCAAAGTCACCCGAAGTTGCCTCACGAGGCAACGAAGAGCTCCGAGTGCCATCCCACCAACGATATACATTCTAGCCAGGGGAAGGCAGTTTGGGGAGATAAGTCGCTCCAAAGAAGAGATTTGTCACCAGGTGACTAATCTCCTGAATCTGACCGTGTGTCTCTGCAATGGAGTTCAATCGTTTCGATATTGTGGATCAATTATTCACTGTACTGCACATTAGGGGCCCATATTATAACAAAACTATTGAAAAAGGCCAGTCAGGGAGCCATACAAATATTCCAAAGAGCCACATCTGGCCCATGGGCCTCTAGCTGCATAGTCTTGTTCTAGTGGACGAATACAGAAAATGCCTGTTATTTTTAGATAGTATATGTTACACTCACCAAGCCAATATTCCTTTTCTTCACAAACATTGTACTGAACTTTTTTTTTTTTTTTTTTATTTTGTATGTTGTTATTTTTTTTACATGAACAGCAAAAAAAACTACTTTCTGTATCCTACTACCTGGTTCTTCTGAGCAATTGTATGAGTTACTAAGTATAAAAACAAAACAATGATACAGTAGTAATTTATTGTAAAAATAAAATACATTTTTTTTTTCAATTAATTAAGCAAAATTTATTTTCAGGATAAGCTGTATTTATTTTGCTAATGCTTTAAAAAGGCACACACATGTTTACTGCCCTTTGGGAAAGTCTTTTTTAATGCATTGACATGAGCGTCTGTTATATAACTCCTGCCCTGGGGTTGGCAACACCATCTCTACAGTTTAATATTTCCCTTAAATTTAACACACATTAAAGGTGAGGTAAACCATAAAACTGAATATGGTTAGGAATGGTATATTTTATACTGTATACTGAACTTACTGCATCTCTACAGCACAATGATCCAGGACTTCAAAATCGTCACTATTTTGGATTTTGTTAGGAGTGTCAGTGACATTGCACATGCTCGGTGTGCTCTGGGCAAATGTTGAGAAACTAAGCAAATCTTTGTAAATAATCGAGCAGAAACTTAGTTTTTATATATATATATATATATATATATATATATATATATATATCGAAACAGAGGAAACCGCACTCACAGGTCTTAAAGTAAAATAAAAATGTTTTAATAGTACACGGAAGACTGACGTTTCGGCCTCAACAGAGGCCTTTCTCAATGTAGGTGTAGGTTTTAATAGATATAGCTGTGTTTGGGGGGTCGAATGTGCTGACAGGGCGAAAAGTCTCAACCTCACTTGTTGCACTATCTTTAAAGTGATCCTTCAATTTTAATTTACGTTGAAACTTAAATAAATCAACCTCCAGGTTAAATGCATCATTTTTATTAACTGGAACAAAAGAAAGACCACGTGAAAGTAGAGAAACTTCTCCCTGTGTCAGCACATGCCTGCTTAGATTAAAGATCACTGTATCAGTTTCCTTGAGGGTCTGCCTCTTCGGCCCCCCACCACCTCGCCTGATATGTTTCCTTTTCTTTTTGGCTCCCCTAAAAAATTAACTTGTGTCTGGCTTCCAAGAGGAGGGGGATCCTGGGAAGCACATGGTGTTACTGATTGAATAATCTCACTATCAGAGGAAGGGGAATCCCCTGAGCTATCAACCGTCGAAAGATTCTTTGGGTGTCTAAACCTACGTCTGTCTCTTCTCTCAATATTGGGCCTACCAATTAACCAACCATACACCCTGCGATCTTGTAATCTTGATCAACCTTGATTACCTTAGCCTGTTTAAATGCAACCAACTCCTGTTTGTATTGCTGTATACTATTATCCAATTTTTGTAACCAGTTGGTTGTACACAAGGAATGTTCTGATATTTTAAGCAGGTCTAGGAATCTTTATTCTAACTTGACATTTACTGAAAGAGAAGTCATTAAAACCTTACAAGCTGATTCTGAGTTAATTATATGTCCGGCAGATAAAGGGGGTTCCATAGTATTGCTAGATCGTGCATATTATAGACAAGAGATTTTAACACAACTGTCTGATTCTAAGGTTTATGAGAAATTGACCTATGACCCCACCGAACGATTTAAGGCTAAATTGGATTCTTTTTTGATTGCTGCACTTAACTCAGGATGGATTAGTGATAAATGTTTTCAATTTCTCACGACTGAGCATCCAATAAGGCCCATTATTTATACTTTACCTAAGGTGTATAAACACCCATCAGCACCGCCAGGTCGACCAATAATTTCAGCAAGGGATTCATTATTTTCTAACGCAGCCATATTTCTTGACAGTTTTTACAGCCTTTATGTGGGTTGATGCCATCATTTATTTCTGATACATCTGCGCTATTAAATATCCTACGACAACTGGGTCCTTTACCTGATGACGTTGTCTTTGCCACTCTTGATGTTTGTAGCCGTTATACGGTTATTCCGACTGAGGAGGGAGTTGCAGCTTGCAGGGCTAGTTTATGTATTCACAACAAGGGAAATCCTCCTATTGAGTTTTTATGTACTCTATTGGAGATGTTGTTAACATGTAATTATTTTCGATTTGAACAGACATATTACTTGCAGAAAACGGGGACGGCAATGGGCTCCAACGTGGCCCCCTCATACGCCAATGTATTTATGGATCATTTTGAAAAAACTTACATTTACCCTCAGTATGGGAAAAACTCATACTATATTGTAGATATATCGATGATATCTTCATGATTTGGCGTGGGGACCCTGTTGAAGTACAGGCATTCACAGCTGAATTGAATGCATTGCCTACCCCGGTGAAATTTACGTTAACCCATGATATTGATAAGGTTGATTTTTTGGATGTCAGGACTTTCCGTGCTGGACAGGGAGTTGGCACCACACTTTACTGTAAAAGCACTGATCGTAATACAATCCTGCATGCTCATAGTCACCATCCACCTTCTATTTTGAAAGCGTTACCTTACACACAATTTTTGAGAGTGTTTAGGATTAACTCTAATCCGGTCATAGCAATACAGCAAGCACATGAAATGCGGGATCGTTTTTTGGAGAGGGGCTATAAAATGGCCTTTCTCAATACTGAGCTTATTCGGGCACAGAAGGTGGCAGGTGCTAGCGGACAAGGTGGTAGTAGTAAATTTTTGGATAAGGAGAAAATGGTGTTTGTCTCTAATTATATACCAGCAAGTGACCGGATTAATTCAGCGGTCAAGAAACATTGGCCTATACTTCAGATGGACACCAATCTGCCTTTCTCCGATATGCAATCTCCAGTGTGCGCATATCGCAGAGGTCGATCACTTAGGGACCTTTTAGTGAAAACTGATGTAAAGGAGGCTAATATGGGCACATGGTTGAGGACTAATAAAAATGGTTGTTACCGTTGCACAGGATGTAAAACCTGTGGTTGTCTGCTGACGGGCGAAACCTTTTCACATCCGCATAGTGGTGAACGCTATTTCATCCGCCATAGACTAACTTGTACCTCAGAATTTGTTGTGTACTATATAGTTTGCCCTTGTGGCTTGTACTATGTCGGAAAATGTGTCACATCATTTCGTATGCGTATGAATAACCACTGTTCTGTGATACGAGCTGCCCTTGCCAAAGGAAAAGCAGACACCCCTTTAGCTAGACATTTTCTTGGCTCCAAACATCCACTCCCTACCTTGCGGGCTATGCTAATTGACCATGTCCCTCCGCCTAAACGGGGTGGTGATAGATCGAAACTTTTACTGCAATGTGAAGCAAGGTGGATGCGGATCTTGAACACAGTAGCACCTAGAGGGCTTAATGAAATGTATTCTTTAGCTAGTTTTTTATAATTTGTGATATGTTTACTAATTGTTCACTCCATTGCTATGGGATTATGTGAGCTAAATTTGTTCAAGACCTACTCTACTGTTTAGTGAGTTACCTTAATGAGCTACAAACTGGCTGGGTTATTTATGTAACTATTTTGCTATACAGTCCCCGTAATAATGTTTTTAATGTTTTAAATCTTTTTATATGATACAATTTTATGGTTACACTTTTAACACCGTTAACACTCTGACACATGCATTTTTGACACTTTGTTAGAAGTATTCACGCCTGGGAGGCTCACATCACTTTTATAGTATATATAGCCTTTATTCCCTTCATTATTTGGGAATGGTTTCCTATTTCGCTTTCGCACCAAAAGAATTTGGTGACTCCTCTTAATGTTTTCAGGTGTTCTGCATTTTAATTGATTGTAACACACATTTGATTGGACACAATTGCTATTTAAAGTGGACCTGTCACCCAGACACAAAAATCTGTATAATAAAAGTCCTTTTC
>CM044443.1:79947037-79962689 GCA_024363595.1 Xenopus borealis | reverse complement strand
CAAAACACAATTTATACCCATGTAGATGGGTGAATCTGAAAATTTGGGAAAAGGCAAAGTCCATTTAAATAATTTCAATTTTTTCCATTTAAATAATTTCAATTTTTATACAGATTTTCTATTTATTTATATTAGTAAAATTAATTGTCATTGATATTTCATTGACATTGCCATCTGAGTGATTCCAGCTTGGTGGTGGGAAACAAAACTTCATTCCTCATGGCAATAACCTGGATCTGTACTCTGCACTTGCTCAAAAACACTAATGCATGTTCAGTCAACAATCACTCTCATGAGCCAATCGTGTGTTAGGTTCTTTTCAATTTTATTTTGAGGAATATTAGACCTTGCTGATCTGTGGGGATGTTGCCTGAATGATTATTTTTCCTATTAAATAGAATGAGCAGTGGCCAGGCCCCAGACGGGCAATCTGTACATTCTAGAAAATGTTAGATGCCATAAAATAGTATATATTTGGCCTGTGGGTTGCTATTTGGGCCTCTGTGTACCTATTTTGACTCTGGCAGTGGCTATCTCTCCTCTGCTTTTTTAGCTATCCTCGAATTCGACCAATAGTAAATCTGCCCCTTAGTGATGAGCAAATCTATCCCGTTTCCCTTTGACGAAAAATTTGCGAAACTGCTGAAAGATTAGCAAAATGTATTGAAGTCAATAGTTGACAATTTTTTTACGCATGGAGCAAATTCTTTTCCCACTCCAAATGTATTCAAGTCAATGGGTGTTTTTCTAGCAGCGACATTGTCTTGTAAAAAAAGCCTTTTCACAGCAAATACATTCATGTATGAGGAAATGCGGAACTTTGCCACAAATCCATTCCTGGCTAAAAAATCAGTTCATCACTATTTATGTTAATCATAATAATAATGCAGTTAAGTGTTTAATACTGTTTCCTATACACTTTAGCTTCTTTTGTATTCACCTCTGAATCATATCTGATTCTGTTTCCTCCACCTCATACAGTCACTACATTCATACACCAATTCCAAGGATATATTTTTCCCCATGTCATTTATAAAATATTTCTCGCCACACTCTCTTTCCCAGGCCCAGCACCTTCAGCTACAGTCTTTAGAATTATAGTTCCACAACAGCTGGAGGGCCACTGAATGGTAAATACACTTCTATGACTTCAGGCAAGAGAAAGATTTCTGATCTCGTTAGCACCTCACTGGGAATTCTACAGAATTTCATAACTGTTTGGTACAGTGTTCCATGTCAACAAGCAGCTCGGCAGCAAAGTGTCACTGGAAGTTTACATCAAACACTGACTGCTCAGTTCTCCCTCTAGCAATAACAGTTCCCTCTCCCACTCTGAACTCCTTACTCTATGCATCTCCAGGGGATTATTTCCCTTGATAGCTCTTCTAGTACGGATTTTGTATCCAATGATAGAACGAAAGCTTGGATACTGTGGTTTGCTTATACTCTTTCTTTCCACAGAAAATATGTTAGTCAAAAGCATTAGAATTTTTCTCGAAGGAGGAGTTTACAAGTAAAGCATAAAGAAACAGATTAACAAGAGGACTTGGGTAAAAGTACAGACATCACAGGAGAAAGTAAGAAGGAACAGGAAGAGCAAAGAAAACTAGGCGTTATTAAATCTTTTCCAATGTCACAGAGCCTGAACTAATAGATTTAAAATGTATTAATGTGAAACTCTTTCAACAGAGAGTGTTGAAAACATTGTCATATTACTTAAAAACCAACATGACATAAGGTCATTGAGATACAATGGACATATAATATGCTCTGTTGAGAGTTTAAATGGAAAGAAAAACATAGTTATGCAACAACTGATCTGGTATCACTTAACTCTTGTATTACTTGTGAGTTAGGCATAAAAGCAATATCATATAATTTTTACAAACATAGTTTTCGGATAATCTGAAATCGAATCGAATTTTCAAACGATTTTTAAACGATCAATCAAATTTTTCTTATTCGAAAATATTTTAGCGCAATTCAATCGATCGAATGAACGATAGAATTGGGAAAATTCGATCGAATTCGAATCGAATGATTTTTAAACGATCGATTGATTTTTCTTTTTTAGGTTTAATCTGGTGAAGTAGGTGATCAAATTAAAATTTATTCAAATTCAAATCGAATTTTCAAATGATTTTTAAACGATCGATCGAATTTTTCTTAGGGAATGATCCCCATTTCGGTAGGTTTAATCTGGCGAAGTAGGTGATCGAATTTAAATTTAAAGGGGAAGTAGTCGACCATCGAATTTTCGAATAAAATAAAATTTGAATATTCGAAGGTCGAATTTGCCTAATTTGCATATTTGAATTTTAATCTTTTTGAAAATTCGATCGAATATTCGGATCCCTCATGTGAATTTAGTAAATCTGCCCCATAGTGTCAAGATAGGCAATTGCTTTCACTTTTAATTCTGCATTTCCTAATTCTGACTGCACTCCCCACATTTCTTATCCTTCCTTACCATCTAACTGTGTAACCAGAACATGGAAATGGGTATGAGGTGCACCATTCTGTCTTAATCTTAGCATGATGCAAGGTTTGCCTTAACATAAAAAAAAAATTGTAAAAAATTTGTTAGTATACATTGAAAAAAAACCCCAAAACAAATTAAACTTTAAAATCGCAAAGTCTTTATGAATAAATAACTTACCGAAACACTGCTTGTGCTCCTCTTCAGAAAAGGCGATTGAGTGATCCATCATGCCATGTTCGATTTCTCCTCCCTGCCTTCCTTAGCCAGGGAGGAGAAATCAAGCACACACAACGGATCATCTCCTTTTCTGAAGAGGTGTGGAAGCAGAGTTTCTGTAAGTTATTTCTTAATAAAGGCTTTGTGATTTTAAAGTTTAATTAGTCATGGTGTTTTTTTGTTATGTTACTGGTCCTTTCATAAGTGTCCACTAAATGGCACCTGCCTGCTTGATGTGATTAGGAATTCCAAGACAAGATTGAGTTTTTAAGAATTTAAGGACAGACACAATACTTGACCGAATAACAGAAAAAAAGGTTGTAACTTTATACAAGAGATCTAAAGCCTTGCGTGATTTGTCAACTCCCAATGCTATTCATAGAACTGAGAAAAGGCTATCTAGCTGGAAAAAATGTTCAAACATGGGCTAAGAAATGTTAAAAGTTAATAGCACATTCATTTCATCACCTACTAAGGGAACCTTTATCCAACAGTACATCAACTGTGATTCTAAACTGAATGTAGAAAATACAATAAACAATATGTAGGTCAAACTAGTAGGTCACTAAAAGAGTGCATCCAAGAACATCTAAGAAATAAGAATGGAACATAGCTAAATATTTTGATGATTGTTCAGATGACAACACGAGGGGGTTCTTTTTGTCTGTAATAGGCATTGAGTAAGTAATCATGAATAACAGAGAAGACATAAATCAAAAGCTGTTGAGAAATGCATTTTCTCATTAACTAGTATACCACTACATATAAACAGTGAATTCTATGTCTCCTACTATTATGGTTTGCAAAAGAAGCTCATTTTCAGGAGCACACGACAATGCTCCCTTTCGATTTGGTGCATGGCCAAACATGGGTTGCAGACATGCGATGTCATCACGCTGTGTCTGGTTTGAAAAATCAAAATAAAAGGATGCCGAGGTCACGGGTTCAGTACCAGATTATAGGTCACACTCACTAGCGTTCCTGGATGCAGATTCTCTGACTTCCATCCTTCGCTGCCTGCCTAGTGAACTTTTGCCTGAATCCTGACTAAGCTTTTTATTAACCCTTTGGCTACCGCAAACTGGATTTTCAGCCTAGTGCTTCCTCCTTGGTCTGGACCTCGCCATCATTTGTGCCGCAAGCAGGCCCGGACTGGCAATCTGTGGGTTAGGGCAAATGCCAGATGGGCTGCTATAAGGTGCCATAGAAAGTCAGTATTTAGTGGGCTGGTGGGGACTGTTTGGGCCTCTATGTGGGCTGATTGTGTACCTGAAATGCCAAGGCCTATATTCTCAGTCCAGTCCTGGCCGCAAGGCCAGGACACTAACATGCTTAAAGGAATTTATTGTTTTTAGCAATGCTACTGGTGGATGTAGCTGTGTATTTCCTGGGATACCAGTGCCTATGACTAAGTGCTAGTTGTAGCACTAATTGAGTATGCAAACAGGTATGCCTGTGTAAAATAAAGAAATGTGATTTTTAAAGCCGGGATTGGAGCCCATGCCATCAGAATACCTGCCAAAAGATCATTTTCTTCTGAAAACACCATGCCCAGTTAACAAAACCTCTTCAGGTGGCTTTGCTTTATATAGTATGGGTCCCCCCTGCAAGCACTTATAGGAGTGGCAAACCCCAGACCAGTGACCCTCTGCCCTTGAAAATGAGTTCCCAAGGACCTGTTGCAGTACTCTCCTCCGATTTCCTGTTCATAACACTCAGAAAAAATACTATGTGCACCCAAATACCCACTACGCTGAGTGCCATTTTGCCTGCCCAGCCTGCTCTGGTGCACGTGTGTCTTCTGACCCTAAGAATACTGGCCACACTTGACGTTGTGTTGATTGCTACTACTTACTTGCTCCAAGCAAATCACATGCTGTTATTAACACTGGGAGCACAAGCATACCACATACCACAAACAAAACAATTGGAACTTTGTGGAATGTGCAACATGTACCCGGCACTGCTGACAGATGAAATTGTCAGCAAACAAGAAAAACTATTCATAGTTAAATAAACAAGAATGACATGTATGTCTGCTTCTATGAAGTATTCATGGACCGTTTACCAAAGATATGTCACCATGCGCTCTCGTCACAAAGACTCCAATTCAAAAATTGGAAAAACTCAAAGTAGGTGAATAGTTCTACAATTAATAAATGCAGTAGCAAGGTAGTAGTAAAATTTTAAAAGTATTTATTAGGATTTCTATTGCCTAACCCATTTCAGTGCCCATTTAGCCCAAAAAGCGTTAAGGTGGCCATAGACACACAGATAATATCGTACGAAACGAATTTTCGTACGATATTCGGTGCGTGTATGGTGGGAAATGAGCCGACCGACATCGTCAGAAGATTAAGATATCAGTCAGCTGGTTGATCGGACTGGACGGAAAATTTTGATCGGATGCCTTTGAAAGCTCCCTGAACATTGGCCATTGTTAGTGCTGAATCGTCAGATACAAGTAGAATTCTATTGTTTCTACCTGTATATCTGACGATTCAGCTCTACACGTGTGTGTTGAAACAAACGATCTTTCTTGGAAAGATCTTTTCCGAGAAAGATCGTAATTGTTAAGTCTATGGCCAGCTTTAGGCAATACGTGTCCTAATAAATACTTTTTAATTTTGCTATTATCTTGCTACTGTATTTATTAATTGCGGATCTCTTCAGTTTCTTTGAGCTTTTCCAAACAAGAACAAGTGGTTTTCATGGTGTTCCTTGGTGATCGGCGGGCAATATCGGACCCATCTGCAGGATCATGATTGCAGCCATTGTATCAACGACTGTATTGCTAGCAACCACAAGAAAAATAAAGATATTTTTTCACTTTATCCCCCGCTTGTAAAAATATAAAATAAATGAGGTTATCGCTGTTCTACTCCCTGAGTTCTAAAGCAGATACAACAATGGATATTACTCAGTTTCGGACAATAATCTAAAGCTCTGATGGAAACGGCAACCACCACGAAAAACCAATATTTTTTTCCTCACAAACGTAAAAGGAAATACATTGTAAGAATAGTCTCGCTGGCGCTGCCTCTACACGCTTATGACTGAACTATCCTAAACATCCCAATCTTTGCCCGTCACTCCCGGCAAAGCGGCTACGTGTCGCGTCACTGCGCTTATATACGAATAGTTGTGACGCCCGGTCTCGCGAGATGAGATTTGTGACGTCGGGATTAGCTGTCAGGCAGTAGCCGAGGAGCTGGACATTAATGGCGCTGCGGGACGTTTAAGCAGCGATCCGGGACTGCGGGTTTTCTTAAGGAAATTGGGACTGTCCCGCGAAAAGCGGGACTTTTGGGCGGTATGAGTCTAATACTTTGTCTGAACACAGCGCGGCCTGCTATAATTGTTATTTAAGTGTTAGGCTGAGAAAATGCCCACCCCTACCTCATTTGTGATCTATTCGGAATTCAAAGGCAATAATTATAAGAAATAGGGGCCTTTGCGTTGATTTGTAGTTGAAGCACGCTGCAGTATATTTCTATGCATGACTGGTCCGTTCAGCCTTCTCCAGCATTCTACTTTGGAGTCCTCCAGCCGCATTGAGCGCTTCAGACATACCTCTCCTTATCTCCAAGTACTGTACTTTTGTAACCACTTCTTTTGGCTTGGCTAATATTCCAATGAAAGCCGTACCACTGCTGCCCAGCTGCAAACCTCCACATCTGCCTGCAAACTTGTCTGCCATCAGTACAGCACACTATCAATAGAGACTCCCTGGCACATCTTGCTCCAGATCTTCCTCCTCATCAGTTACTTCTGCCTACTCTTCTTTATGGCAACTCGGCCGCCCAAGCAACTCCATTACAGGTGCCATTGTAGGACCGGTGTACACTTCCCAAAAGTGACAAATTAAGGATATTTAACATAAGATGTAAGTTTGCTTAGTAAAGGAAAAAATAATACCATCCCAGAGGGACCCAATGAGCGGAACACAGTCTGCAGCTTCGGACAGGTGAGTGGCAAGCAGTTAAGTTTAACAGAAATTATAGGCTATATATTTATATCAATATTGTTCCCATTCTGTGTTAAGGGGTCTCTGCTTTTGATAAACCTTTCTTTTGCATCATGCTCTTACATTCATATCTTGCATTTATCCATATTCCATTCTATGCCTCTTGCCACCCCCCCCATTGCTCCCTAGCACTTACCTTTTTTGTGCAATTGTGCTATGTGCGCTCAAATAGCTGAATTTCCTATTTAGAGGAGAACCCTACCCCTATCCCACCAAGACCCCCCTCTCCTCCTCCCAGTCAAAGTGTGACCTGGTGCTAGGGTTGCCACCTTTTCTTGAAAAAAATTCTGGCCTTCCTATGTAGTTATCTTTTTTTCCTATGAATAACATTGGGATTAACCATCAAAACTACTGGCCAGGTGGCAATACCCCTAATGTTTTACTTACCCCTCGGTGCAGATTCGGGCATCGCAGTTCATTGGCGACATCTTCAGCCGCTTCAGTAATCTTCAGAATGAGACAATTTTTGCAATTCTGCAATGTTTGTTAGTTTAGACACATGCACAGTTGTCGCAAAGCATAAAATTGCTTAAACTGCACATGTGCAGCTCTCGTTCCAATTTACGGAAGCGGCTGAAGATGGGGCCTGTGAACTCTGATGGCTGAATCTGCACCGAGGGTTACATGTTAGGGGTGTTTGCCCAGGATCACACTTAGGCTGGGGGGCGGAGGGATGGGTGGGGGGTAAGGGTTTTTAATGTTAGGGTTGTATTCTCCTTCAACGACTGGAAATTTGTCTCAAAGTTACAAGGAGCTGCTTTTTGCAACCCCTGGTAACTTGAGAGCTGCTGCCGCCTAAGGCGAGTCACTCGCCTCATGACAGCAGCACCCCTGTTCTTCACTTGTATTTCAAAAATTGAGTCTCTAGTTTTTCTTAAATGGGAAATAACTAGTTCTATCTGCAGATAATCGAAGATCAGCATGCTCCAATTAACAGAAAAAAAACAAGCTTTTATGATCTCCAAAGTTTTTGAAACGTTACATGTATAGGGTTCATTATCTGGCAACCTGTTATCCAGAATGCTCCAAATTATGGGAAGCAGATCATTTTGCATTGATACAAGTGTTAACTTTTTCTCTTTAATGAAAAAAACAGTGCCTTGTACTTGATCCCAACTAAGATATTATTAATCTATATTGCTGGCAAAACAGTCCTGTTGGGTTAATTTGATTCAGGGGTGTCCAAACATTTTGCAAGGATTTGGTGTGGGGGCCGACCATTCAATGCTGAACTCCACAGACGATTCGAGTGTGACCTGACGCGTTGAGTTCAACTATTATTTAATTGGCATGCTGCTGTTAATCAGCTGTGTGGGGCTATGCAGGGTACAATATATATTTGCCCTTATCACCTTGTGTGTTGCCCTCATTCGCAATTAATGAGGAAAAACAATACTGAAGGCAAATTAATATATATGAAGCCCTGGAATCTAGGTTGAGACAAATACAGTTTTAATCTGGCATTTCATCTAAAACTAAAGAAAACTTCAGGCAAAATGTTATGCAAAATGTACCCTTTAAATAGACTTATAATATTATTATTACTAACTGGGCAATGGGCAGAGTCCCCCCTCATCCTATATCTTTTGTGACATGAAGTTTCCTCGGGAACCAAGCATTTCAAGCTGGGCCGCATTCATATACATCTTGGGCTGCAGTTTGGACACCCCTGATTTAATCCGTACATGTTTTTAGCAGACGTAAAGGGATTATTCCCCTTTCAAACACTTTTTCGCTTCAGTTGTTTTCAGATTGTTTCCCAGAAATAACAACTTTTTTCAGTTACTTTCCATCATTTATTTTTTCCTGTTTTTCCAAAATATGAGATTAAAGATTCTTGAATGTTCCTGTTTCTGGTGTTTGGTAGCTCAGTAATTCAAGTGCAATCTATAAACCGATACAATTTTACAACTTTTAGATGATTCATTTCTCAGCAGCATCTCTGGAGTATTCAACTATTGTATCAATTCTAATGGCTGCTTTTAATGAAACTCAGAGATTCTGCTCAGCAGGGACAAACACAAGAAATGTCGGTGACCCCCATCCCAGAGCTACTTTAGAAGGTGAAAAATTACACTTTTCACTTCAATATTAGAAAAACGGTCACACATGGAAAATAGAAAGTAATTGGAAAAAGTAATTATTTCTGGTGATCTGTATGAAGACAGCTAGTTGATTGCAGGTGAACAACCCCTTTAAGGTATGAAGATCAAAATTACATTAACATCACTATCTGGAAAACCGCTGGTCCCACAATAATGTTTTTAGCTAAGCCCCTTTTTTGGCAATATACTTAACAAGGGGTGCAGGTCACACAATGGCCACATCTATCCACCTGATGATTAGAAGTAGTTGATAAAAGGCGCAGTTGGTCTGAAACATAACTGTTGCCCGGATAGAACCCACAATGAAATAAACGCTTTTAAAGATGTTTTCCTGGTGGTGCTGTCCATTGGATGTGAGTTTAATTAACTCCTGGTCCTTATCATTCTGCATAATGGGTCCCATACATTTATGGTCTTTCAGCAGTACAACAAATGGTACTGATTGTACATTTGTATTTCCAGAGTTTGATTGCTGGGTCTCATGCATGCTTGTTGATAATGTATCTTTATGAAATTTGGATCTACATACTTGAAGTCTGCTAAAAAGTAATGTAAACAGTAAATCAACACAAAAAAAGGTTGTTTTGCTACCCTCCTATCCATTATTCATTATATCTTTGTGAGGATAAATACAAGGTACTGCACCTTTTTATTACAGTGAGGAAAGACATTTTTTAAAATTAGAATTATTTATGTTTAAAATGGCCACAATGGTAGATTGTCTTCCTGTAATTGAGAATTTTTCCACATAATGGGTTTCTGGATAATGGATCCCATTCCTGTACATGGTTAATATTCTAAACAATCTGTGCCACACTGATCACTCACATGCATTTTTACACGTGCACTGTCCAGTGTGTATAAAACAAGAAGCATTCATACAAAACGGTTATTAAAAAAAACCTGAAATTAAAGGGCAAGGAAAGGCAAAGAAATAAAATCCCATTTTTACTTTCTTTAATGAAAAAGAAATATATCTCTAATATACTTTAATTAAAAAATGTGTACTGTTTTTATAAGAAACCTGACTGTATGCAGTGAAATTCTCCCTTCATTTACTGCTGTGGATAGGAATTTTCAGACAGTCCCTAACTTCTGCCAGGGAAACAACCATACTTATGAACAGCAGGGGGAGCCCCTGCCTTACTTACCAGCCATGCAAAACTAAATCAGCTTTGTTTTTTGATAATTTATGACGACCCCTAAGAAGCCCTGACCACACTGAGCATGTGCGAGTCTTGATATTGCAGAGATGTCTAACAAAGTTACAAGATGACAGCCCCCTGTGGCAAACTTTGAAAGCATAAATCATTTGTTTGATTAGGCTTGTGGTGCAGTAAGTTCATGTTTATGTTTAGAATACAAAATACAGCATTTCTAGCCTTATTCTATTTTAGACTTTCCTTGCCCTTTAATGTTGACATGTTAACTCTTGTTGGCCCCACACTTAAAAGTAATGTAAATGGAAAATGTGGTCAAAACAATTAAACTTCTATAGTCCAAATCCATTTAGCACAGTAATGACACATTCATCTTCAAGCTTAAACCTAAAGGGACTTGCAGGTGGAACCGCACTCAATGTAGTGGGCTCCCCAGTGGTAGTCAGTCCTGCTGTTTGAGATCCTTTGCTTTAAGGGTAGAACTACACAAGCGATAATGGGGCGCTTATCTCCGAAGCACAGGCGTCATGTCGAATGTGCCACGTAGATTGCGCCAAATTCTAGCTAAGTAATGGGACTGTCGGATGTTGTCACAGCGTGCACCAGGTTGCTTCTGCATCTGACTGTCGTGTCGGAGACATGCTGCAACAACATCCAACAGTCCCATTACTTAGCTAGGATTTGGCGCAATCGACATGGCACATTCGACATGACACCTGTGCTTCCTCGCGTTGGAACGGAGATAGCTTCTGATACCATTATCGCCTCTGTAGTTCTACCCTAAAAAGAAGTTATGCCTTGAGTTTTTGCATTTGCAGACTTAAGAAAAAAGAGAGTGCTGGGAAAAAAAGACACAATATGCCCAACTCATTTTTGTGATCAGTTTTTTTATTTTTTCTTGTTTATTTAAGAGGGAACTGTAACTGTTCTTGTTTTGTGGATGGAAAAAGTTGTATGCCAGTACAAATCACATTGTTCCATTCATTTTCAACAGAACAACTCTCCAGCTTTTACTTTCCAAGTTTTTTCTGGTGACTTCACATTTTCTGAGGTTTCAGAAAATACTGTAGCTTATGTTTTATGTTTTTTCCTGCATTTATTTTCTCGGATACTGTGATAAAAGTATATCCAAAAAATGTGATAAATCTGCCATGTCATGTAAAAAGTCTCTTCTCCAGAAAAACTTGGGTCGCAAGCATTGCAGATAATAGATCACATACCTGTAGTTCATAACGTTTCTCTGGAAACAACTATATATATATATATTTGTTACTGCATTCACAAAAATTTTATTCTCTGTATAATTACAGTTATAAATATGTCCGTGCAAGTGTCCATACTGCTTGACTTGACTGCAGCATTCTTACATAAAAGTGTCCAAACACAGAAGTATAAAAGCTGCTGATTCAGAAATTATTTTATGGTGCCCTCTGATGCTTTTTGACTTAAACAGGCGGCGGACAGGGAGAAGGCAGTTCGGGGAGATTGTCGCCTCACAGAATCACCAGGTGACAGAAACTTCCTGAATCTCCCTGTCTCCACCAGCCCTAAATGCGTGGCCAGCTTTACTTGAATAATGCAGCACAATTGGTGGTTGTTAACGGATGGTGTTATTTTTTCTTAAAGTAGAAGGAAAAGCTGTAGGCACTTGGGGGTGCCAAACTTTAGTTGCCCACAAATGATTGTTTCTACCTACCTGAAACCCTGGGCCAGTGCATATTTCTGCTGATTGTAGCACTGGCCCGAGTTATAAGAGTGAGCACCACAGAGAGATCTTCTTCCATCTTCTACTGTCTTCGCGCGGCTGCGCATGCGCAGTAGAACTAAAAGCTGAACTTTAAAGGAACAGTTCAGTGTAAAATAAAAACTGAGTATAAATAGGCTGTGCAAAATAAAAAAAATACTTATGCTAGTTAGTTTGTAAAAAATGTAATGTATAAAGGCTGGAGTGAGTGGATGTCTAACAGAACAGAACACAACTTCCTGCTTTTCAGCTCTCTAACTCTGAGTTAGTCAGTGACAATAAGGGGGGCCACATCGTACATAACTGTTCAGTGAGTTTGCAATTGATCCTCAGCATTCAGCTCAGATTCAAAAGCAACAGTTATGGCTCATGTGCCCCCCCCCCTCCAAGTCTCTGGTTACTGCCTGATAATCAGTGGAAACCAAGAGAGCTGAAAAGCAGGAAGTAGTTCTGTTATGTTATGTTACATCCACTCACTCCAGTCTTTATACATTACATTTTTGGCTAACTATATTAGAAACATTTTTTATTTTGCATCTATTTACCCAGTTTTTATTTTACACTGAACAATTCCTTTAACTAAAAACTGAGCATGGTTTCATCAGGGGGAATCGAAGACAGAAAAAAACCAGTAATAGATCGCTCCATGGTGATCACTCTAATAACCCTGCACCAGTGCCAATTTCTGCTGATCGGAGCACCTGCCCGGGGTTTCAGGTAGGTAGATACACTCACTTGGGGGTGCCTAATGTTGGCACCCTCAAGTGCCTCCAGCCTTTCCTTCTCCTTTAAATATGTTGAGGATTCTTTAACACAGGGAAGCAACTTGACAGCATACTCTCATGAATAGATTGCAAATATGGAGTGGAGTGAAGGAATGATCACTGAACACATAATTTGGAATTAAACAATGTGTTACTTTGCCATGTTCCTAGATATTTTTTGGAAAGAATTCTGACATAGTAGCTGAATGTTTTGTTTTCTGTGAATGTTGCCATGTGAGATGGTTTGCGCTCGAAAACTCAGTCAATTTGAGGTTTATCAGTTTGAGTTTTCAAGTCCCCCTATTGCATTCATTCAAGTTTTTTCATAAAGATGAATGGTGCAACATTATATTGAAAGCTCTTCTGGGGCATTGTTTGACGTAAATAATGAAGAATCTATGCTGCTTGACATGTGGACGCTATAAATGCTAATGAAAATGTCAGCCGACAAACTGCAATAAAGTTGTTTTTAGTTGTTATACCACACTGTGAGAATAGAAGAGTGTTTGTTTTAGAGTGCACTGGGTCATTTTTTTTGTTTGTTTTTCTGTTTGGTTGATGTGTTTAGGGATGAAGCTGGGGCAGTTTTCTTTAGACTGTTCGCATCAAGTCCACCTTTGAGGTTTAACATTGGTCAGGGCCCATTTTGGCTCATAAACAGATTAAAAAGGTATGCACACATAAAACTGTTCTGTTCCAGCCATAGGTTAAACAATTACAGCAAATAGATTTTCATCACATACCTTAAAGTATATATAACTGACTTTCATACTGGGCTCCCCAAGGCACTGCTTTGGGTTACCCTAAAGGGACAGCACATAGTTTTAGAACTACTTGCCTAACACCTTGCTGTGAAGTCCAAAGACTTGAGGTCACAGTCAGATACAGTTTATGCAGTAAAAATCATCTGAAGGGAAAAATTAATTTGTAACTAAGTCTTTCTCATTACACTAATATTGATGAAACCCATGGCACCTCTGAGCCTGGGGCATTCACTTGCATTGGAAATGCCTGTCTATACCAGAGGGTTAGTGGTTTCCCATTTATCTAAATTGAGGGAGCTTCTGACACATTTTCAACTTGCCAAAATGCGCCAGGATGTGCCACCATGGTGTGTACTCAAGGTCAATTCTTGCTGTGGTTGCCATGCTCTATATTTCTAGAAATGCATTTGCACTGAACTGTTGGCAGTGGTATTGTTTTGTGAATACGCATAAGAGTATTTTTCTGGCAAAACATTAATTTCATTTCAAATTTGCATTTACTGAACTGCTCGATTTTTATATTTACTCTGTTAACATAAGGCTGTTTTAGGCTGTTTGAACTAAAATAGACTCTCTGAGATAGTATTACTATTTGTCTGCTCTGCCACATGCACACAGGCCTAATTATATAAAATGGTGGCAAGTTATGGAAGGCCCATGTTTGACTATAGCTTCTTCAGCTGGACAACCCTTTAACTGTTGTGCTAGGCTCATTACATGGAAGCACAGTCCTTTAAGATTTTATCACCATTGTGGTGTTTTCCATTGTAGCAGTAAGTAATAGAGAGTATTCCCCAGCTGTATTTTGATGTATTTTGTCTTGGTGCATATAAATCCATGCAGATTATTAAGCTATTTTGGATGAATGTGCCAATCTTCCGACCTGCAACTAACCATTCTGGAGATATGGAGAGATTATCGTTAGCCAATATAAATCTTTAAACTTGACTGAATGCCTGATTGCCATGGTATGAACGCACACTTTGAGTCAATGGCCAGCTTTAATAAGTTAGGAACAGGTTTGAGCTTATAGTCCTGTTTCACACATCTTTAAATTAATAGCTGCCTTTTATGTGACTTGTTCCTAAGTAGATAGACTCTCTCATGCACATCATGGAGCCTGGGTATGTAGGAATGGTGCTCTGTTTGTTTGAGGGGTTGGCAAGAGATTGCTGTTTTAAGCATATATATGAGTATCTAATAGCCCTGTAAGTGGATTTTACATAAGCTTGTTTTAAAGAAGCTTTAAAGGGGAATCACACGTGCATAATTTAAAGGGATGCACCAAATCCACTTTCTGGGATTTGACTGAATCCCCCGAATTTGGATTAGGGTCAGGAAGGTGAGGAAAATGTTTTTTACTTGTTTTGTAACAAAAAGTTGTGTGATTTCCCTTCCCACACCAAATTTACATATGCAAGTTAGGATTCAGAGTTGGTTCTGCCATGCACAAGGATTCAGCAGAATCCTGATGAAAAAGGCTGCACCCATAATAATTTATATGATCAGCCTATAATCTATTATATCTTCTGGGTCTAGAATATCTTGCCCTTGAAACCGTTTGTCTTATGCATAGCAATAGTGCCTCAGGGTGTAGCTTTTACAAATCAACCCTGTAAGAGCTGTTTGCCAAAGGGATTGGTCTTCTACAGTGATTGCTTCTCCGTAAGATTTGTAACCTTTGTGTGAAAGCTTTAGGGATTGTGTAAGACTACTTTTCTAGTGGCTAGTGTCCACCTGTCTCCTATCCAATCTGCTATTAATTTGTACAAACACTGAATCATCTTGTTTTTCACTGTGGGAGTCTAGAGAAAATAAAGCAAACAATGCTACTAGCATTTGAAAAAAGTGTACACTATCATTTTTTTTCTAAAAGGAATCGTATCAACAAAAAAATTAAAGTGTAGTTAAAATATAAGGAACTGTTGCCCTCCACTGGTAAAAGTTGTGTGTTTTCTTCAGAAAGACAACTATACAGTATATAAAGAAGCAATTCAAGCCTAAAAAAAAAGAGAAAAGACACAGGTTAGATAACGGATAATACAATGGCGTTCTGCAGAGTGCATCTGTTACCTACTATGTTACATGGCCGCCTCCATGGCTACACAGCAGCTTATTAATATAAACTATAGTAGTCTTTCTAAAGCAAACACACCAGTTTTACCAGTTCAGGGCAAAACTGCATTATATTTTAATTACTTTAAAAGCCTTCCATTTGTTGGTGTTACTGTTACTATAAATAGTCTACAAGGGTGCATGTCTGTTAGTGAGTTTGTTTTATTCCATACTTAAAGTGCTTTTAACAAGTTTTGTTAGATGTTTGTTTTTGTCTAATTGCACTGAACATTGAGCAAGAAACTCCAACATAAAAAGTCCTGCATTTGGCATAA